>CP106716.1:36277388-36877388 GCA_025503065.1 Gossypium bickii
GGGCGTGTGGTTGGCCGTGTGACCCAAGTTAGTATGTATGCCCTGTTTCCACACAGCATGAGACACGGGCGTGTGACCCCTGTATGGTTGAAAATTTTCTAAGTTTCCAAAAATATACCGAGTTATTGATTTAGTCTCAAATCATTTCTAATACATGTTTAAATCCATGTAGGCTCGTTTAAGGAACACTATCATTGGTTGTGATTGAATTGTATTTGATATGAAAAATTGTTTATGAAATGTATGATTATAAGTGTTGTAAATTCGGAAATGCTCAGTAACCCTATTTCAACGTTGAATACGGGTGAGGGGTGTTACACAACAGACACGCCCGTGGCTCAGGCTGTGTGGGCATTCGAAGTAAGGACACACGGCCGTGTCCCAGCCTGTGTCCGTGCCTATGTAACTCACTGACTTGGGTCACTTGGCCAAGCCAAATGCCCGTGTTCTTGGCCGTCTACCCTTCGAAATAACCTCACACGCCCGTGTGCCATGCCGTGTGCTAGGCCATGTAATAGCCTAACTTGCAACCCTTCAAAAGCTATAGGTGACACACAGCCGTGTCACCCGACCGTGTGTCACACACCCGTGTCTCTGCCCGTGTGGACGAAAATAGGTCATTTTACAAGCCATTTTTCTCAACCATCAAGGCATATACCTACAACCAAAAATGCACATATATACAAGACATAACAATGTACCAAAATCATGCAAAATCAAGCTATAAACAAGTCATATACATATGGTACTATCACATAAAACCAATATGCCCTTAGACACATCAAATTACAACATGTAAACATGTATAATCATGTAATCAATTTGGCCAAAATAATCATCCAACTTTCAATTAAGTTTGCATCAATTCAAGCTATTGAATTAACTTACCACAACCTATCAATTAGTACCAAATATGCCATTCAAACAAAGTACCATTTCTCAACATTCCAACATGTCACAAGCTATATATAATATGCATATCAACTATCATTTCATCTTCCATCATTCAACCATATTAAGTCATTCATCAACCATTATAAAGCTAATATTTACATGCCAAAAACTAAGCTCATATTGTAACAACTCGTTTTTAGTCAAATCAGAATAGTGGTTTCGGAATCACAAATCTGATGTTAAAATGTTTATTTTATTATTATTTTAATGTTTACAGTATGAATACTTGATTGTGTGAAAGTTTCGTTTAGAAATTTTATTGTTTGATTGGTCAATTTGATAAAAAGGACTAAATTGCGTAAGGTGTAAAATGCATGTTCTATTAGTTAAATGTGCCTATTAGCTATGGATCATTAAATTGGAGGTCCTTATGTTATAATTAGACTATTTAAATGGTGGGTGGACAATTATGGGCTTATATTATGTGATTTTTGATGTTTTAAAATGAGGTTAAATAGGTAAATCAATAATAAACTAAGTTAAAGTATGAAAAACAAAATTATAATCTTGTCATCTTCATTTTGTCCACTGAAATTAAGAAAGGAAGAACTCCATTGTAGAGTTTTAGGGTTTGGCACTTGCAAGGTTAAATTGGTAAGTGATTTTGACTCAGTTTTTAATGAATTCTATGTTTTTGTGATCGTTGCTTCGTATTCTAACTAGCCTGAACCCTAGATTTTGAAATTGTTAAAGATTTATCATGTTGCCATTGTTGAATGCTTGAGTAATTTGATGATTTATGATAGATTTGGAAAGTTTAATGTTAGATTAATAACTTTTGTAAAGTGATTTTTGACAAAAATGTCAAAAGGGGATTAAATTGAGAAAATGTGAAATGTAGTGGTCAAAAGTGTGAATAAATTGAAAATATGGGATGCTAATAATTTTTATTAAATTCTGCTAAGCATGGGTTTGTACTAAATTGCTTGAATTTGCAATTTTATGTGATAAGGATTAAATTGTGAAAATGTGAAACATTAAGGACAAATGTGTAAATTTGGCAAATTATAAATTATATGCTAAATTGAATAGACCGAATGCTGAATGTGCAAAATTTGATAAATATAGTTCAAGATAAGCCGAGACCGAGATTAGATCGGGGAAAAAGAAAAGTGGACGAATAGTTGACAATTTCCATCCGAGCAACTCGAGGTAAGTTCGTATAATTAGAATCAAATTTTTAAATACTTGTAAATTATTTGAAATGAAAGTATAATTGAGTAATGATATTACTGAGTTCGAATGCCTAAATGATAAGAATTATTGAATATCGAGTCCCGTTTGAACCGTAGAAAGTCGTAGGATACGAGTGACATGTCACTAGGGTTACCGTTTTAGTCGAGATCCTGCGTGTGTTGCGAATTCACCACAACTCGTATGAGCTTACCGATATATCAGCTCATAAGAGCTTACCCTTTTAGCTCAATAGAGCTTACTGTCCATTAGCTCAGAAGGAGCTTACTAATCATAGCTCGAAAGAGTGGAAATGATAATGAATTGACGAATTACTGATTTATATACATAATGTATATCACCCGAGTATCCCTCGATATTCTAATAGGTTCAACAGGCATAAATTATGTTATTGGTTACATGAAAAAAACTATGTGTTTATACGGATGAATTACTGTTTATATGAATTTGATATGATACAATGTATTGAGTACTAAATTGAGATAATGGATGATTATATGCACTTATGTGACTAACTTGTTGATGAATGCTTGTGTTTAGGCACTTGGTAATTGAATTGATATACCTTATTTATTGTCTTGATTATGTATAAATGGTAAGTTTAATATTGAATTATATAGGCTTACTAAGCTATAAAGCTTATTCTGTTTCTTTTTCGTGTTTTATAGAGGTTCGATAGCTCGCTCAATTCGGATAAAGTTAGAGATACGCATCACACTATCCAGTTGTCAATTGGTACATTTGAACTCATGGATATATGTAAATATGGCATGTATAGGCTAGTTAAAGATGATAGTTATGGTTACTTGAGCTAGTGATTTTGGTACATGTTGTGGTATAAGATAAAGCCATTTGATTTAGCTTAATTTGGTATAATGCTTTGGTTGCGTATAAGTATTCAAATGTGTGTATGAAATGTTATGGATTAGCTGCCTATTAAGTTATAAAATGTTGCAAATTATGCTTGTGCAGGTATGTAAAAATAGGGTGTAACGACCCGATTTAGGGCCTAGTCGGAACAGTGGTGCGAGACCACAAACCCGAAGTAGTAAAATGAGTTTTTAAGGTATTTGAGATGGTTGCATGATATTATGAAAGTTTCATGAAGAAATTTTATGAAAATTTCTAGTAAAAGGTCCATTAGGACTAAATTGCAAAAGTTGCAAAATATGAGTTTCTAGAAGCTTTTTGTATTAAATAGCTTTAGAATATTAATTAGAAGTCCTTAAATAGCAATTTTCCCAAATTATAATTTTTGGACAAAGATGGACATGAGTTAGTAAATGGGAAATTTTTAAAGAGAAGGGCATTTTGGTCATTTATCAATTAAATGATTAAAAAGGGAAAAAGATGATAAAAATTCTTATTCGTCTTCTTCCTTGTGCCAAAAATTGGAGAGACTCCATAGCTAGGGTTCTTCAATTTTTCAAGCTTGCTAGTAAGTTCATTTTAGCCCCGTTTTTAATATTCTTCATATTTTTAGAATCCTCGTATTATGAATTAGCTATTTTTAGCTATAAGATGAGCTAAGATTCATGTTCATAAATCTACCCATGTATGAGATGCTTGTAAAATGATATTTTATCAAAAATTATGAGAGTTTGATGTTAGATAAACATCTTTTTCTAAGTGAATTTCATGAAAATGCTAGTAAGGACTAGTTTGTTAATATTATGAAATTTGTCATACATGGTAGAAATAGTGAGAATTTGTTGTTGCTATAGTTGAGATAATGAATTAGCTAATCATGAAGTTTAAGAAAGTGGTATGAAAATTATTTTACGAGCCTAAGGCCAAAAGTGTAAATATGAGAAAGTTTAGGGGAAAAATAGTAATTTTGCCAAAGTATGAGTTCAGAGTCAATTTAGTCAATGTGAGTATTAAATGATCTAAATTATTATTATAGATCAAGAAAAATGAAGCCCGGATCGAAACCGAGGCAAGAACAAAGTCGAGGACTAAATTGCATATCTACATACATTTTGTATATCGAGATAAGTTTGTATGATTTCCAAGCTTCATGAATATTTTCATTGAATTGCTTGTTATGTTGTTAAATATACATTGCTTTCATGAGAATGTTTAATGGTATGCTATACAAAAAAATTAATGAGATTAAGCATGAGAAAGTCCCAATTGAAGTTGAATTACTTAGGATACTCGATCTACCACATGAGATAAGAAAGTCCGTATAAGACCAAGCCAAGGCATGGCATCGGCAATCAAGCAAAGTTATCATGTAAGTCCAAGACAAGTCTTGGCATCAAAGAGTTATTATGAGATGAAGACCCATGTAAGCCCAAGCCAAGGCATGGCATTGGTGAGTCTCCAAGTAAAGATGTCATGTAAGTCTAAGACAAGCCTTGGCATTGAAAAGCTATCATGAGATAGAGATCCCATGTAAGTCCAAGCCAAGGCATGGCATTGGTGAGTAACAAGAAAGATTTCATGTAAGTCCAAGCCAAGGCTCGGCATTGACCAGTTTATGAGTAAAGATACCAAATAAGACCATGTCAAGACATGGCAATGGTAAGTTCCCAAGGGAACACACAAGGAAGACTTTGAGTAAGTCCATGTCAAGTCATGGCATCAATACCAAGATGAGAGATCCCATGTAAGACCCTATCGAGGATATGGCTTTGGCATCGAGTTATTTGTGGGATGAGATTCAGTATCCTCGATTATTCATAGAAATTCATCGGGCAAATGAGTAAAGCTTAAATGAGATAGCAAGAAAATTAAGTAAGCAAAGCTATTATCAAGTTGAAAATGAGTATTATTCATGTTATGAATGATGAATTAGAGATCAAGAGATCAAGTACGTAAAGTATGCTGATCTATGTGATCAAGTGATACAGCTATCTTGTCTACCTCACGAGCATGAGACTAGTAAGTGTCATGAGATATGTAAGAATCAGTAAGAGTAAGTAAGCTTAAACAGCTGAAATTATGATGCCATTGTTTATGCCAAAGGGTTTTTGTTAAACAAACATATTGCTATGTGCATTATATGCAAACTTACTAAGCTAAATGCTTACTTCTTTTATCCTTTCTTTCCATGTAGTTCTGCCAAGCTAGTCTCGTGCATCATCGTTATTGGAGCTCGAAGCACACTATCAATCGCTATTTTGGTATAGCCAAGTTGTTTTTATTAAGTATGGCATGTATAGGAAACACTTCATTTTGAGTATATGTTTTAAGAAGAACTAAAGTATAGGCTATCAAGCTTATTATTCTTTTGTATATGGCTAAGTGATAGGCCAAGATGGGCTAAGTATGAATGTCTATTGATCTCAATGAAGCATATAGTATTGTTCATGAAAGATGTAGAAATCTGAGTTGTTGAATTAAATATGAGATTGATCTTGATTTCAGGGTGGCAATTGGCTTGGTAAATAGTCTTTAAGTGCCCACACGGATAGACACACGGGCGTGTGTCTAGGCCGTGTATCCCCTGCACCTTAGTACCTTAAGTCAGAATAGACTATGGGTTAATCCCACGACCGTTTGTTTAGGCTATGTGTGACACACGGTCAAAACATGGGCATGTGCCCCAGGCCATGTGAATATAGTCAGTGTCAACCACGATTGGAAGACACGGGCATGTCAAGGCCGTGTGAATATAGTCAGTGTCGACCACGGTTGGAAGACATGAGCGTGTCCCAAGCCACATGGGCATGTGACCCCTGCTTTAAAGAAGTGTTTTCGATTAAGTTCCGAAAGTTTTCAGATACGTGTTTAAGGCCTCGTAGGTCCATGAAATGTATGATTAGACTGAGAAAGAGAAGTTTTTAATTCGGAACAAAATTTTACAGCCCGTAAGTGCATGTTTAAGAAAGTTCAAGCATAGTGATGTCTGATATCCAGTCTCAGCCTAGGACTCGGATATGGGGTGTTACATAGGGTGGCAAAATGGCTTCGCAAATAGCCTATTCTTGTCCACAGAGGCAGAGACATGGGCGTGTGTCTGAGTCGTGTGTGACATACGGTCAAATTACACAGCCGTGTGTCCGTTGGTGTTGAAATTGAAATGAAGCCAGTATGTTCCACATAGTCTCACACACGAGCGTGTGATCGGCCGTGTGGCACAAGTCAGTATACCCCCTAATTGGAACATGGCCTATCACACGGGCGTGTGACTTGGCCGTGTTGCATAAGTCAGTATACCGTACAAGTTTCGCACGGCCGAGCACACGGGCTAGCACATGGGCGTGTGTGGCCACTTCAAAGGGCAAACGGGCTAGACACACGAGCATGTGGTTGGCCGTGTGACCCAAGTCAGTAACCTCACTTGTTTGGACACGGGCTGGGACACGGCCATGTGCTCTCATTTCGAATGTCCACACGGCCTGTGACACGGGTGTGTCTGGTGGCCGTGTGAGACACACGGCTTGGTCACATGGGCGTGTGTCCCCTGTTTTAGAGGAAAATTTTATAAGTGTTGAAAAATTTCCTGAGTTGTCGGTTTAGTCTTGAACCACTCCAAATGCATGTGTAAGGCCTCATAGGCTTGTATTAGGGACAAATTTATTGAGATTGATTGTTAATTGTATGTATTGATTAAATGTATGAGAAAAGTTTGTTTAAGTGCGTTGTAAGTCCGGTAATGCTCCGTAACCCTATTTAGGCATTGAATACGGGTGAGGGGTGTTACGTGTAACACCCCCTTACCCGAGACCGTTGTCAGAGTCGAGCACAAGGTATTACTAAACTTAATCAGAACACCCTTACCCGAGACCTTCGCGAGTCGAGTATGTGGCATTACAAGACTTGACTACAAGTTCGAAACATAAAAATTTAAAGTCACAAAACTGCGTCATGTTGACAAAGTTGACCGTAACTTGAGTTACAAAACTCGAAATTCAGATCCGTAAATTTTCCTTGAAACTAGACTCATATATGAATTTACCATAATTTTTCCAGAATTTTTCATGTGGCCAATTAGTACAGTTTATTCATCAAAATTTACCCTATTTCATCATTGACGATTCTGACTGTCATTACAAAAACTCATTTATCTCATCAAGGATTTTAAAAATATAAACCATGCTCCATAATTATTTTTATACAATTTTTAACAATTTTTCCAAAAATGCAGAGCAGAGACTCACGAATTCATTCAGAGCAAGTCTCACTAAAACTTAAGTATCTCATAATATATAAATCCTTTGTCTACTCTGTTTCTTTCATGTAAAAATAGACACAATAAGGTTTAATTTCATATCTTATTCACTTTCTAATTCAATATACCATATTTTTGGTGATTTTTCAAAATCACCTCACTACTACTACTACAAACTGTCTCTGCGTGCAATTTATGAAAAACTAGTTTCTAACCGAACATATCCACATCCCTAATTCAAGGATTCATTTCAGATACATACATTTTCTTATCAAAAACGATTAAACTTCGATTAAGAATGCATAAACATTTCCAACATAAACCGACATTCGTATCAAAAACACAAAAAAAAATATCTTTGAACTAAAAATTTAGCCATATTCGCATGGCTATTATCTACATAAACCTTGAGTTTTCATCAAAACAAAGACAAAGTCTTTCCTATACATGCCTTCGTTAAAAAAAAACAAAATGAAAGAGTACCAAAATGTAGATAGTGTGGTTGACTCTGTTGACGTTTTCTCGAGCCCGTAGCTAGACCAAATCTATAAAATAGAACATTAAACACACACGGAGTAAGCTTACTAGCTTAGTAAGTCTTAAGCAAATACTACACAATATACAAACATTTAAACTTTTAATAAATAAATTCATAGCAATGAATATAAACATTATTTAAGTGAATTTTTCATGGCGAATACCCTCAACGCCCTTAAATTAATTATTTACACTTTACTACCATGAACATATACATTATCTAATCATATGAATATCGTAAACATTCGTCCATTTCAATTCAAATAAACATGTCATAATTTATCGATTTCTTTTACCAATATCCTCCTCAATTATAGTCGAAACTTCAAGTGATATAAACACATGTACATGCCTTAATCTTACAATTATATATATGTTTTAATACCTATCAATGATAGGATCAATTTCACAAAATAAAATATATTTTGTATTATCAAATTCATTACATCACACTTAACTCAAACATTCATGACTTAATATTTAATGTACCAAATCTGAATATCCCTTTTTATTGTATAAACATACATTAATTTTCACCTCTTTACCATAGTTTATTTTGTACCAAATAAATAATGACTCACTTATGCATAACGTTATGATGGTATGATTACTTATTTCCTTCCAGCTTTTCTATAATCAATTCGCTCATAGTACACATATAATCAAATTCCATCTATCATATGTATAACACTATCTTTCATCAATTCATTTAATTATTATCATTGCATATAAACATAACCTTAAAGTATGCTTAATACATACCTTATAGTCGAACTCAAAACTTCACTTTCATAAACGTAAAATTTCATGGTTTGTTTCATACCTTTACATTTTGTAGCTAAAGTTCGGAAGTTGAAAACTCACTAGCTTATAACAAGCTATGCACTAGTTCGAATCGTATATACCGGCACCTTGCATGCTAGACTTGAAATCCGAAATTTAAAACACCTATTTAGCTTTGCTAGGCATTAAGCCCGATACATTCACCCAAGACAGGCCCTTAGGCATTATGCTGAATTAAATCACCTAGGCACATGGCCCGCTAGGCTTAAAGCCCGAGATATCAACCTTTTCAACATTTCAATGAACATTTCAATAGTATTATAACTCATAATTCTATCACATTTCCAGTTCAACTAAGCTTATTCACTTTTCACAAATAAAACCATTATAACGTTGTATAACCCGTATATCAAATCAATTATACACATTCACATTGTATTAACAAAACATATCCAATTCAATGTAATATCTTTACATTCGGCTATCACATGAAAATATACCCAAATTTATCGAATATTGTCATTAAATAGATTCATAATGCATTCTTTAATATGATACCAGTATATTCGGCAAACACATTTAAGGTCACCCTACCACATTTGGCATCATTAAATATGTATATACACTCATACACATATCCGAATATTCTATTCCCATACAATATATATAATTATATATATTTATCCCTTATCACAAGTGCATATATTTTGCCAACTCAATTATTCAATGGTTATAGTTATATACATGTATTTAGTAATCCGTATTCGGCTATCACATATAATAATTCCTATGCCTTATTCGGCAATTTGACAATAAAATTTGTTATGTCACTCAAACATGTACAATTTAATATAGCGATAATTCAATTTAATCCAATTGCTTAAAAACTTACCTCGAAATTTGACGTATTGAGCTTTCCGACTATTCGTTCAACTTTGCCTTCCCCCGATCCAAACCCGTTTTCTTTTATTCTTTATCTAAATAATCCCAATTTAAACTCAATAAATTTATATTCATTCAATTTGATCCATAAATACTTAATTTAGCAAATTTATGAATTTACCCCTAACCTTTACAATCTATACAATTTAGTCCCTAATACCATACTCATGAATTACTCAAAATTTACCCAACTTCCTTTAGGCCCGAATCATCCTAAGGATTATATAAGTCCATATACTTCAATATTTTCTCAATTTGGCCCTTCCATGATAATGTTTTCACAACCAAATTTTAAATTAGCTACATTCACCTAAGACCCAAAAGTAAAATATTTTCGCCTAGCTCAAATCTCCATTTATTACCAAAAATCATCCTAAAACTTAAGTGATCATCAATGGCATAACCAACATACAAGACCATTTCACGAAATTAACACATGGGCTTTATAATAGGATGAACATTCATCTCAAAAATGCAAAAATCATTGAAAACCCAAAGCTAAAACTTACTTAATTGAAATGGATATGTGCCGAACCCTTGTTGAACTTCTCTTTTCTTTTTCTTTCACTAGTTTCAGCTATGGAAGAGAAAATGATGAACTTGCATAGCTTTCTTCTTTATTTTATGCTTTTATCCCACTATGTTAATATAATATTTTATATTATTAATATAAAACACATATTTAACTTAACAAACAAACAAACACATGATATAATATCATCTTGCCGTCTACTACAAGAAGAATTGGGGAAATTGCAACATAAAACCCTTTAATTTAATGAATACTTTTTTTTTCCACTTATGTAATTTGGTCCTTTTTCTTAATTTAAACATACAAACAGTCAAATAATTTCACGAAATTTTAACACATGCTCAATCATACATATTTAACACGAAAAATAATATTAATTTATTTTTTTGACTAGAACTCGTGGTCCCGAAATCACATTTCTGATCATGCTAAAATCGAGTTGTTCCCAAGTGGGATTTTATTATAATATACTTATAATACACTTATATATCATATCCTTATTATATATATTTAACACATAAGCAAACATATGATATATATATATTAATAGACCATATTGCTGTCCACTACAATTTAAAATGGGTATATTACCCTTTAAGGACTTCACTAAAATAAAGCCACATCAATTTAACCATAAATCAAATAAAAGGCCACTTTTACCAGTAACGCGATTTAGTCCTTTTTAACTAATTGAGCACACAAACAGATTAAATTTTTATACTGAAACTTTCACACCCATTAATTTATATATAACTAACTCAAATTATAATATTAAATTATTTCTCGGACTTGATTCATGGTCCCAGAAAGCACCGTTCGATTAGGGTCAAATTCGATCATGTTACAACTCTCCCCCCCTTAGGGATTTTCGTCCTCGAAAATCTTATCAGAAGGTAGATTAAGGATTTGCTTCCACACAATACATTTCAAATTCACACATGGTTTGATTTCAAATCTCTTTAATCTCACATTTGATATTCGATCGGCTTTATTGTACATCATCTCGGGAACAAATAACTCTATAATCAACACTTTATTTCTTACATCATCTCAGGAACAAATAACTCTATAATCAACACGTTATTTCTATAATCCACAAAGCCAGGAATATCATAGTTCACATTCATTCATAAATATCAAATCTCAGAATGTCGTACATCATGTTACTCTCGCATGCGATCAAACTAACTAACACTTGTGAGCCACCTATAACAATGGTTATACAATCTCGAGCTTCTCTCAAAGATAGACATTTTATCTCAAGCAACAATTAATCATCAAAACTTTGAATTCTACTAAAATCATCTTAACCAAAGAAAACTCATTGGGTCTTACTGGGAACGATGTCTCAACCTTATAATAAATATTATCCTGGCTGTTAAGGAAGCATTTGAACACAGTAAGGAATCAAATATGGTTTTAATAGCAACCATTGTAGAGACATAACTTCTATAACTCGAGGATGGTACTCTTCAGAGTCTCACATTTCAAGCCAGAAATTATAACCATAATAAACATAGTCATCTCTGTCATATAGAGATCTCTTGTAGACAATCACATGGAATCATAAGAAAACTGAAATAGTGAAATTTCAACATGTGGGGCTATACAAGATATCTGAAAATTACAACCCGTATAGAATGATATCAATTCCGATGCTATGCCAAAACATGTATGGGAAGAACAATGTCATTTACAAATACGGAAATCCCCAGTAACAGAAGCAGTATAATCTTCACGTATATTCAACAGAACAATAACCGGTAGAAACAGAATATTAACTTCATACAGTTTTACAATCGACTTTTGTATCCACATAATGGAATAAATTATTAGAGAAAGACATTACAATGTCGAATGTAACCCAAATAGATCAACAATAGTTTCGTCTATTAATATATTTAGCTAACATTCTCATACTATAAGACTTGCTTTTCTCTCTTTTTTTTGAAATTAAACAGTCACATATACCTCTGAGGAAAAATGTACACATAGAATGCCCAAAAGGAATCATAGTAACTACCCAATTATAACCATTGCATTCAACCATTAATACAATTCAATCATTATTCATCTGTCTAATTCTGTCATCCAAAATTTTTCATATTATCCCTTTTGTACTGTCTTTATTTACTGATTTGTTCTCTTTTCTGACTACATTAGTAATCTTTCAAACACGAATCTCTGTAACTCCACACTCGTGAGCTTATTCAACCCAAAATCTTACAAATTTCATTGTAACATTTTACTAATAAAGGGGTGAGGGTAGTAAAGCCTCAAATTTAACTTGCACATAAATGTACATAACACATACTATCACAAATAACCAATTTAATAAATACCATATACAACTTAACTCCATACAATCGAAAGTACATATATTTATGTAAGTAATTCCACATGTCCGATTGCATATCCATAAAATCTCCATATGGTTGAACTTATTTATGTATAAATACTCATACATCCATTGAATACTCTGATGTTACTAGTAAACAACATCAAATCAATATCATATTATCCACATATCCAAAAATGTCGAATACACAAACACATTATTTATCAACTTACTTAATCAATAAACATCACATATAATTTGTACTTAAGTCGATACATAGCTTATGGCCAAATAATCAATTTCACTTGAATAAGCTTAAGCTTGTTCATTTGCCACCATAATTCGATCATTTCGTAAGCATAAGCTCGTATTATAAGTCACCGGTATAAAACCTGCTAGGCATGAGCCTGAATCACACACCGGCATTAAGCCTGCTAGACTCGAGGTCTGATAATCATTCACCGGCAATAAGCCTGCTAGACTCGAGGTCTGATAATCATTCACCGGCAATAAGCCTGCTAGACCCGAGGTCTGATAATCATTCACCGGCAATAAGCCTGCTAGACCCGAGGTCTGATAATCATTCACCGGCAATAAGCCTGCTAGGCATAAAGCCCGATACATTCACCAGCCCAAGGCTTGCTAGGCTCATAGCCTGAGTAATAATACCTTAAATTTTCTCCCCTGAATTATTTCATATATCGAATCTTTTAAGTATTTCGAACTCATTATACGAACATTCAATAGCACATATCACACAAATAACTTAACCGAATCAATTTTATACTTAGCAAAATTCGGCTAATTCACGTATAATTACAATAATTCCAACTTTCAAAGATATGCTAATTTACTTAAAATAATATACGATGATTATTTGCTTATAATCACTTTTGTTCTTAACACATAGTTCATAAGCCAACTCTAATCACTAAATCACAATCGAAATTCTCTTATAGCATCATAACTCAATTGTCATAACTCATACGCTCATGTAATTATAACATTTATCAATAATAAAAATGCCATACACTTTGATTCATACCTTTATTAGTGTCAACTCATCACCAATATATTTTCACTCAAACATTTGAGTACACATTCTACACTATCAGAATTTAGCTCGGTTGGAAAGCATATTTGTTTAATTTAAAACAATTTCCATCAGAGTTGGGAGTCATCACACTATTGCATTATACTTTAAGGCATGTATAGCTAGACTCACACGCGCTACGGTAGTCCTAGAATCGACTAAATCATAAGCTCTGATACCAATAAAATGTAACACCCCCTTACCCGAGACCGTTGTCAGAGTCGAGCACAAGGTATTACTAAACTTAACTGTAACACCCCTTACCCGAGACCTTCGCCGGAGTCGAGTATGTGGCATTACAAGACTTGACTACAAGTTCGGAACATAAAAATTTAAAGCTGTCAAACTGCGTCATGCTGACAAAATTGACCGTAACTTGAGTTACAAAACTCGAAATTCAGATCCGTAAATTTTCCTTGAAACTAGACTCATATATGAATTTACCATAATTTTTCCAGAAGTTTTCATGTGGCCAATTAGTACAGTTTATTCTTCAAAATTTACCCTATTTCACTGTTGACGATTCTGACCTGTCATTACAAAAACTCATTTATCTCATAGCACAAATTTTCAATAATGTTCTTGTTTATTCCAATCAAAAATAGACTCATCAAGGATTTTAAAAATATAAACCATGCTCCATAATTATTTTTATACAATTTTTAACAATTTTTCCAAAACAGAGCAGAGACTCACGAATTCATTCAGAGCAAGTCTCACTAAAACTTAAATATCTCATAATATATAAATCCTTTGTCTACTCTGTTTCTTTCATGTAAAAATAGACACAATAAGATTTAATTTCATATCTTATTCACTTTCTAATTCAATATACCATATTTTTAGTGATTTTTCAAAAATCACCTCACTGCTACTACTACAAACTGTCTCGTTGCAATTTATGAAAAACTAGTTTCTAACCGAACATATCCACATCCCTAATTGAAGGATTCATTTCGTATACATACATTTTCTTATCAAAAACGATTAAACTTCGATTAAGAATGCATAAACATTTCCAACATAAACCGACATTCGTATCAAAAACACAAAAAAAAACATACTTAACTAAAAATTTAGCCATATTCGCATGGCTATTATCTACATAAACCTTGAGTTTTCATCAAAACAAAGACAAAGTCTTTCCTATACATGCCTTCGTTAAAAAAAAAACAAAATGAAAGAGTACCAAAATGTAGATAGTGTGGTTGACTCCGCTGACGTTTTCTCGAGCCCGTAGCTAGACCAAATCTATAAAATAGAACATTAAACACACACGGAGTAAGCTTACTAGCTTAGTAAGTCTTAAGCAAATACTACACAATATACAAACATTTAAACTTTTAATAAATAAATTCATAGCAATGAATATAAACATTATTTAAGTGAATTTTTCATGGCGAATACCCTCAACGCCTTTAAATTAATTATTTACACTTTACTACCATGAACATATACATTATCTAATCATATGAATATCGTAAACATTCGTCCATTTCAATTCAAATAAACATGTCATAATTTATCGATTTCTTTTACCAATATCCTCCTCAATTATAGTCGAAACTTCAAGTGATATAAACACATGTACATGCCTTAATCTTACAATTATATATATGTTTTAATACCTATCAATGATAGGATCAATTTCACAAAATAAAATATATTTTGTATTATCAAATTCATTACATCACACTTAACTCAAACATTCATGACTTAATATTTAATGTACCAAATCTGAATATCCCTTTTATTGTATAAACATACATTAATTTTCACCTCTTTACCATAGTTTATTTTGTACCAAATAAATAATGACTCACTTATGCATAACGTTATGATGGTATGATTACTTATTTCCTTCCACTTTTCTATAATCAATTCGCTCATAGTACAAATATAATCAAATTCCATCTATCATATGTATAACACTATCTTTCATCAATTCATTTAATTATTATCATTGCATATAAACATAACCTTAAAGTATGCTTAATACATACCTTATAGTCGAACTCAAAACTTCACTTTCATAAACGTAAAATTTCATGGTTTGTTTCATACCTTTACATTTCGTAGCTAAAGTTCGGAAGTTGAAAACTCACTAGCTTATAACAAGCTATGCACTAGTTCGAATCGTATATACCGCACCTTGCATGCTAGACTTGAAATCCGAAATTTAAAACACCGGCATTTAGCCCGCTAGGCATTAAGCCCGATACATTCACCGCACAAGGCACGCTGGGCATTATGCTCGAATTAAATCACCAAGACATGGCTCCTAGGGCTTAAAGCCCGAGATATCAACCTTTTCAACATTTCAATGAACATTTCAATAGTATTATAACTCATAATTCTATCACATTTCCAGTTCAACTAAGCTTATTCACTTTTCACAAATAAAACCATTATAACGTTGTATAACCCGTATATCAAATCAATTATACACATTCACATTGTATTAACAAAACATATCCAATTCAATGTAATATCTTTACATTCGGCTATCACATGAAAATATACCCAAATTTATCGAATATTGTCATTAAATAGATTCATAATGCATTCTTTAATATGATACCAAAGATATTCGCAAAACACATTTAAGGTCACCCTACCACATTTGGCATCATTAAATATGTATATACACTCACACACATATCCGAATATTCTATTCCCATACAATATATATAATTATATATATTTATCCCTTATCACAAGTGCATATATTTTGCCAACTCAATTATTCAATGGTTATAGATATATACATGTATTTAGTAATCCGTATTCGGCTATCACATATAATAATTCCTATGCCTTATTCGGCAATTTGACAATAAAATTTGTTATGTCACTCAAACATGTACAATTTAATATAGCGATAATTCAATTTAATCCAATTGCTTAAAAACTTACCTCGAAATTTGACGTATTGAGCTTTCCGACTATTCGCTCAACTTTGCCTTCCCGATCCAAACCTGCTTTCTTTTATTCTTTATCTAAATAATCCCAATTTAAACTCAATAAATTTATATTCATTCAATTTGATCCATAAATACTTAATTTAGCAAATTTATGAATTTACCCCTAACCTTTACAATCTATACAATTTAGTCCCTAATACCATACTCATGAATTACTCAAAATTTACCCAACTTCCTTTAGGCCCGAATCATCCTAAGGATTATATAAGTCCATATACTTCAATATTTTCTCAATTTGGCCCTTCCATGATAATGTTTTCACAACCAAATTTTAAATTAGCTACATTCACCTAAGACCCAAAAGTAAAATATTTTCGTCTAGCTCAAATCTCCATTTATTACCAAAAATCATCCTAAAACTTAAGTGATCATCAATGGCATAACCAACATACAAGACCATTTCACGAAATTAACACATGGGCTTTATAATAGGATGAACATTCATCTCAAAAATGCAAAAATCATTGAAAACCCAAAGCTAAAACTTACTTAATTGAAATGGATATGTGCCGAACCCTTGTTGAACTTCTCTTTTCTTTTTCTTTCACTAGTTTCGGCTATGGAAGAGAAAATGATGAACATGCATAGCTTTCTTCTTTATTTTATGCTTTTATCCCACTATGTTAATATAATATTTTATATTATTAATATAAAACACATATTTAACTTAACAAACAAACAAACACATGATATAATATCATCTTGCCGTCTACTACAAGAAGAATTGGGGAAATTGCAACATAAAACCCTTTAATTTAATGAATACTTTTTTTTTCCCTTATGTAATTTGGTCCTTTTTCTTAATTTAAACATACAAACAGTCAAATAATTTCACGAAATTTTAACACATGCTCAATCATACATATTTAACACGAAAAATAATATTAATTTATTTTTTTCGACTAGAACTCGTGGTCCCAAAATCACATTTCTGATCATGCTAAAATCGAGTTGTTCCCAAGTGGGATTTTATTATAATATACTTATAATACACTTATATATTATATCCTTATTATATATATTTAACACATAAGCAAACATATGATATATATATTAATAGACCATATTGCTGTCCACTACAATTTAAAATGGGTATATTACCCTTTAAGGGCTTCACTAAAATAAAGCCACATCAATTTAACCATAAATCAAATAAAAGGCCACTTTTACCAGTAACGCGATTTAGTCCTTTTTAACTAATTGAGCACACAAACAGTTAAATTTTTATACGAAACTTTCACACCCATTAATTTATATATAACTAACTCAAATTATAATATTAAATTATTTCTCAGACTCGGATTCATGGTCCCGAAAGCACCGTTCTGATTAGGGTCAAATTCGGACTGTTACATTACGCATATCATCATCAAAGTGCCAAATCACAAGCCAAAACGAATGGCCATATCAACAACCAAAACACATTGCCAACACTAGCTAAAATACCTATACATACCATTATAACCAAAATTAAAACAACCGAATGTGCCAAAAGAGCCAATGGATAGTGTGATCTAGCTCTGACAAGCTTTCAACCCGAAGAAGCTTCTAATTCTCTATAAGACACGAAAAATAACACAGAGTAAGCATTTAAACTTAGTAAGTTCGTATAGCAAAGAACAAAACTTACTATTCAGTCACATAATAGGTAAGTAACATAGCATATCCCAACATAACTTGGCCAAATGGCTAAGCACATATACATCAACCACGTTAGCCATGTAAATAGATATATAAACCAATAATCATGGATGAGCACAACAATTGATTAAGTTTCATATACATGTATCATCCAATTCAATTTTTCATATACCATGTAACAATATTTCCATGTAATTCATATATGTCCCTATAATAGTCCATATTGAACTCTTACCATTTCGTATTAGAATATTACCCGTTGAACCATTTAGAATACTGTTAGATACCCGAGATAGCTCACACATAGTGTGCTAAATTATATAACTGTAATTCGTCAAATCCTGTACATGTATGCTCACACGAGATGTAATCGGTATGCTCTTACGAGTTGTGGGTCGAAACGTAGCTACACAATGCTGCTCACATGAGTTGTGGAGCATCCACAGCACATGCCGGACCTCAGCCATCGGTAGGACGTTCAGGACGAGCACCCAAATCATGTAAACTCTAATGAGATGTCATTTGTATCCTACGTATTCCTAAGGTTCAAACGGGGCTCAGTAATTTTCGTACATCATTGGATATGCAACCGGTATATATGTATGACATTTCACAACACATGTAGAATTCAATTAAAAACATATAAACACGATTTAATTACACGAACTTACCTCGACAAGTATACGTAGATATGGAGGCAATTAATCCAGACTTTCTCTTTGCCCCAATCTAAAGTAGTACGAGGTTTGTATTGATCTATACAGATAAATTTAACTCAATTTAGCCCAAAAACATATATTTGAAAAATTACTATTTTGCCCCTAAATTTTTAATTTTTTTGCAATTTAGTCCCTAGCTCATAAAAATGGAAATTTAATGCAATTTCACCACAACCCACTATGGTCGAATATCAATTAGGTCCCTAGCAAGTCCTATATTTCATTTATTTCACAATTTCACCATGTATAATTTTCTATTTTTCAATTTAGTCCCTATTTGACAATTTCACCAAAAATCCCTTTATAAAAGTTGTTTATCTAATAAAAACTATCCATTTTCTATTATCAAACATCAAAATTCATGTATATTCATCAATGGTAAAACCCTAACAATTTCAAAAATTAGTCCCCGGCCTAGCTAGATTAAGCTACAATGATCCCCAAGACATAGAAATCAATAAAAACGAGACAAAATACATACCTAATCAAGCCAACCAAGTATGGCCAAATTTAGCTTCAAAAATGGCTACTCTCCTCATCTAATTTCGGTTGCAAGTGATGAAAGCAAAGATGACGTCTTAATATATTTAATTAGTTTTTCATTTAATTACTTAATTACTTAATTAACCTTTAAAATTAATCAAATTTTTAGTAATGCCAAACCATGTATATCCATTATGACTATTTATGGTCTAAGGACTCTTACTTTAAGGTTTTATAGCTATTTAATACCTTTAGCTACTAGAACTCAACTTTTGTACTTTACGCAATTTAGTTTTTTTTATCAAATTGAGCATGTAAACGGTAAAATTTCTTAACGAAATTTTTCTATGGTAGTACTATCATGTTGTAGGAAATAAAATAATAATAAAAAAATAAATTTTGACTTCAAATTTGTAGTCCCAAAACCACTATTCTAATTTTAATGAAAACGGGCAGCTACAGGGTTGGCGGATAACTTAACAGAATAGTCTGCCAAACCCTAGAGTTCGCCAAAACCTGGAGTTCACTAAATTGTGAATCCTATAGAATATGCCACACATAATCAAAACAAATGTTTCTCTAACTTACTCATTTTTCTACCCTTAACTCAACCAATTTACATGCCAAACAGTAACTTAATATTGTATTCGCCGGGCGGCTGTTACAGCATAAACCTACCTTTCAAAATTGACCTATAATGCATTCCAAACCAACTACAATAGTCTTAAAAATGAAATTTCCATAATCAAATAAACATACAAGCAATATTACACATTTGGCACCAACATAACCATCAAAATAAATCAACAATCCATACCGAAACACTTAACCATTTTATACCACAAGCTAGGTCACATACATGTCATTATTTAATGTTGTCATTCACATTTACAATTACCATTCAAAATTTACTTAAGTTACCATGTGCACATGTTTATATATATATCCAAACTCAACAATGCAAAAACACAAGGACATACTAGATCATATACATAACATCATGCAAACTTTGCCACAAATCATCCATTATTTAGCAAGTTATCATGCTTATATACATGAATAATTATACCAAAACACACTCATTAACTTGCAAAAGCTTAATCATCCTATTTACATGCCACAAATAACCAAGCTCAAAACATCAAAAGTCTAGCAAATCGAGAGATGAAATGTGCGTGCTTTTCGTTGATCCGATCGACAAGTTCCAAACGTCCAAAATCTACAAAAAAAAAAAGTAGTAACACGGGTAAGTATTATAAATACTTAGTAAGCTCATACATTATAATTTTCTACTTACCTCAATTGCTTAACATATACAATTCACTAAACAAAATAGTTAACCCTATTAAGGCATAATACAACATCGTAAAATAAGTAAGGTTTTGAATTTAAATCCATACATATAACCTCAAAGATTCATCTTTCCACCACAATTCAATTTGTATCTCATATACATATCAATTTCATTTATTTTCCAATACCAGTTTTGTAGCGCACCAAATTTTAGGCCTAGAAGAATTGGGCCTTGGGTGTAACATCCCGAAATTGGGCCTAGTAGGATTAGGCCCAATGGGCCTTGAGCATAGTAGCGTTTAAAATTTTTGAGAACAAGAGATTGGCTTAAATACAAGTTGGACCTATTAGATAAGTGATTTTGGAAGGTTAGAGGGCTTCTATGAAGTCCCGGGATCAAACTTTGGCTTTATGGAAATTTTGGTTTTAGGCGGAAAAAACCCTGGGAGTTAGTAGGTAGGCTTTAAGAATAAAATATGGAGAAAAAAGACACAAGTGGAGTGTGTGGTGTAGTGGCAAAGTGACGCCACATAAGAGGAAAGGGGGTGATGCCACAAGGAAGGAAGGAGGTCCAAGGTTCAAGTCTTAGCTCTTGCATTTTGGTTTTCTTTTTACATGGACTTTAGTATTTGGCTATAGATTTATATTTAGTTGTACATGGTTTAAGACACAAGAGGAACTTGTGGCCAAGTGGTTAGTGGTGTGGCTTATGTTGCAATGGAGCCTGGGTTCGAATCTCATGAAAAGCAAGGGAGTATTTATTTTGCGAATTGGACGGGAAGAATTTGGGTTGGATTTAAACTCTGCTGACGGAAGGATCCCACATCAGAAAGATAC
Source organism: Gossypium bickii (assembly GCA_025503065.1). Lineage (NCBI taxonomy): Eukaryota > Viridiplantae > Streptophyta > Magnoliopsida > Malvales > Malvaceae > Gossypium > Gossypium bickii. The sequence continues at coordinate 36,298,841 of CP106716.1, forward strand.
AAAGAAGGAAGGTGAGAAGCTAGCTATATATATAGCATTCTAGGAGGAGGATGAAGACACCTTGGACAGCGTTTGGGCACAGGAGTGGTCGGAGCGCGGATTAGCACCTGATTCCTATCAGGTGTGTACTTCTCTACTCTAGCTGTAGAGTGACAAATGCCGAAATGCCGGTCACACAGCGATAGTAGCCACACGAGCGTGCGAGCGCACATGTGGGGGCTTTGATGCGATAGTTGAGGCCGTCAATAGTGTTCTTGTGGGTTGTGGCTGCTTGGGCCACGATGGGCTGAAGTGGGCCCAATTGAATAACATTGTATGATGGTATAGTATATAGTGAACTAGACTAGGTGAATCTCATGTACGTGGCTAGATTTGTGTTAGGTTGGCCACATAAGCGTGTGGGCCCGAATGAGCCGAAATCTGCTTTTAGGCCCAATAGTTCGGTACGGCCGGAAATGGTAGCTGAGTCGCTTGGGGCGACATTAGGCCTTCGAAAAGGCTATTGCAGGTGCAAAATTACTGAAATATCCTCGATAGGTAAATTACGAAAATACCCTTGCTAGGTAAAATTACGATTATACCCTTAGAGGTTGATTAGCTTAATTATGTTGTATTATGTCTATCTAATTATGATGGTAATTCATGTTATACTTATAGTTGATATATGTTTTGCATACATGACATACTGCATACACGAATTATTATGTCATATTGCATGGGATTTGGTATGATATGATGATAAAGGGGAAGTGTTGATTACAAGGTCACATAGTGATCGGTGGCTCTGCCACACTTGATTATAAGGTCACATGGTGATCGGTGGCTCTGCCACACTTGATTACAAGGTCACATGGTGATCGGTGGCTCTGCCACATTTGATTATAAGGTCACATGGTGATCGGTGGCTCTGCCACATTTGATTATAAGGTCACATGGTGATCGGTGGCTAAGCCACAGTTAATTTTAAGGTCACTTAGTGATCGGCATTATGATTGGCAGCATGACTGTCAAAGTGGCGTGTAGCGGATGGAGGGTTGATTGTAGAAATCCCCACGGTGTGATGGGCTGGCACGGGTTGGCGTGTAGAGGATGGAAAAACTAGGCTTGGGTTGGGACATATTGCATTCATATCTGATGTATGTCATCTTGAGTGGGCTAAGGCCCAATATGCAATTGTGGGCCATGAGCCGTTTATGTGATATAGGGGATTTACACACTGAGTCTCGGTGACTCACCCCTTTGCTTAACCTTTCAGGTAATCAGTGGATCGTGGATATGGGAGCCGAGGCGGACTCGTGGAGGCCATAAAGACTTTACTTTTCGTGGACTTTTCCTGCTTTACTTTAATTTTAATTGGGGACTTTATTTGTGTAATAAGGCCTTTCTAAATTAATATTGGGTTTTATTTTATCTATTTATTGTTTATTTAAAATTTGACACTATGCAAACTTAATCAAGAAATTAAAAATGGGGTTTTCAAAATATGGTGTAACTCAAAACATACGTTTTCTTTCAAGTATCACCAAGCATAACGAATATTTGATTAACACCAACTGAAATTTTCCTAAACTAACAAATCACTGTTTTCAAGACATCGCCATAATGGAATAGGTTTCAAATCTACGGTTTTTCCTAAATTGAACAAAAATTCGTTTTTACTTCACCCTGTAACATACCAGATCTGGTCGTAATGTTTAGGCCGGGTTTGGGGTGTTACATTGGGCATGGGAGCGTTTAAAATTTTTTAGAACAAGAGAACGGTACAATTGCATGTTGGATCTATTGGGTGAGTGATTTTGGAAGGTTATTGGGCTTCTATGAAGTCCTGGGTTCAAGCCATGTCATATGGAAAATTTTTATTTTTAGCATTAGAGGAACCATGACTCCTGGTTATAAGCTGTTTAAGTAAGCTGGAGAGTTTGAATTGGTCAAGTGAGTGATTTAAGGAGTAGATTGTGGAGAGATAAGGGGGAGAAAATCGTGGACTTCGGGTGGGAAGAGTTGTGCCGTATAAGGACTTCGGGCACTTAGAAATTCAGAATTTTAGTATGGTAGGGGAGTGCCTGCCGATTCTTTCTCTCCATCTCTAGTTTTTAGTACTTTTTAGAGCCGATTTTGCTAAGGGACTCTGGGGTTCTCTCGTTTCCTCTTTTGATTGCTTATTTCGAGTCCATTTTTCCCTATTTCATCTTGCTTCTTTAGTCAAATATCTTTTTCTCTCATGTCTGTCGGTCTTAGCATTTTCCTCTCCTTGCATCTTGATTCTTCTTTTAGCCGAATGCACTTTCTTCCCTCTTTCGATTCTTTTTGTTAACAGATTTCCTTTCTCTCCATCTTGCTATTAGGACCTAATACTCCATCTTCTTCTCTCTGTTCTCCCTCAAACCGTTTCGTCTATCATCTCTTCTTTTTGATAACCAGGCCGAATTCTTCACTTCTCTTAAACTTTGTTTGGGTGGAGCAACTATTTCTGGAAAATCGGTGAGTAGTTTGTTCAACTTCTATTTGTTCTTTTTATTCTTTAAAGAGTATTACATCCCCTCTCTTCCGTGCTCTTCTAAGTCGATTCCTTCCTTCCTTTTATGGCCGAATCCTCCCTTCTCTTTGTATGGTATGTTAGTTCATTCGATTCCTAGGTTTTCTCGTGGAATGAAAGAGTTGCAAGTGTTCTGAGATAGACAAAGCTTTTCTCTCATCACTCTATCAAGATACCCTTCAATGGTTTAAGCGGGCTAAACCGCGCTAATTCAATCAAAGCAGGTATCGACATTGTTCGATTTAAGTATTAGAAGAGGGTGTTTGACTCTGTCTTTAATTGACTAATAGAATATCGTCATTGATTGTAGGTTCGGTGCTCGTGGGTTATTCACTCGATTTTGGTAAACAGGTGTGTAGCAATACCCTGTGACCGATAGTCGACAAAAGAGCCGAAAAGTGTGTGTACACACACACACCACTCCAAGTAGATCGACAAATGCTGAAAAGCCAAAATATCGGCGAATGATGCCACATGAGCGTGCGATCGCATGTGTGGTGGATCGAGCCCACGAATATGGGCGTAAGATGGGTTGAGGCCACCATAAGCGTCCTCATGGGCTTAGGCCGTTTTTGGGCCAAATGGATCAGAACGGGCCGAGTGGGCCCTACGCGAGTAAATTTTGTGGATGGATAGGAAATAATGAGCCCGCCATGACGATCACATGGCCAAAGGGCAGTTTTGGGCTAAATGGGCCACATGAGCGTGTGGGCTCACTTAGGTCGAATAGCGGCCTTTAGGCCCAAATACTCCATTTTGATCACATATGTTATCTGTGTCACTCGAGGGGACTGTAGTCCTTCGAGAAGGTTGTTAAATGACCAAAATACCCCTGGAGGGTAAAATGACCGAAATACCCCTCGAGCGTAAAATGACCGTAATACCCCTGTAAGGTAAAATGACCGTTATGCCCCTGAAGGGAAAAATGACCAAAATGCCCTACATGTAATATGATTGCTATTGTATGCTATTTATAGTATATCTGCATTCATGTGATATTATGCTGCATGGGGATGGGATTATTGATTTGCAGGAAGTGTATGATTTGTTAGGGTCGCATGGTCGCTTGACGACTGTGGATCCACCGATGGCTTTAAGCCGATTATGTGATTGGCAGCTCTGCTGCAACATTGGTTAGTGCCGCAACCGGTGCTCCATAAGGAGTGTAGAGATGGGTGGGTCGATTAAATCCCACGAGGAGTGCGAGGTTGGACAGAGAGGCAGTCAGTGCGGGTTGGTATGGGCATTAATGCATTGCATACACTGGTTCTGTTATTGAGACGGGCTTAGGCCCAGATAGATGTGATCTGTGACATTAGATATGGGCTAAGGCCCAAATGCCACCGGTACTGTGTTGGGCTTAGGCCCATATTTATTACTGTAATGGGCTTAGGCCCGGATTGATGTGATGCATGCTTTATGATCGATGAGGGTTGTACACACTGAGTTTTCGTAAACTCACCCCCCTTTTTTTTTCATTTTTCAGGCAATCCTCAGTAAACGGTTCGACGTACTGGAGGACTTGGAGGTGGCCACACTACGAACAGCTTTACATTTTAGTATTCTATTTTACATGCTTTTCTATTGGGTTGTAATAAGGCCTATCTTAATTTCTGGTTTTTAATTTGGGATTTTCAGTTTAATGCGTTTTCTATCTGTTAAAAGTAGATCGCGATTTTCCAAAACAATAATTGTTTTCAAACACTACGCTTCCACAACTTAATCTTTAAACATCACATTTTCGTAAATTGGTTACTTTTAAACTTAGCTTCCGCAACTGGAAAAATTTTTTGGAATAAACTTAATAATTTTTCTATGTACCACGTTTTAAAAAAACTAATAAAAAAACTAACGTAACTGAGATTTTACTCAAGCTTTTAATTAAGAAGGGCTTTCAATGAAAACATGGTTTTTAGAAAACATTTCAATGTGACACACCAGATTCGGGCCTAACTTCTGGGCCGGGTTTGGGTGTTACAAATTTCTTATATTCACACTTTCATCTTTTATTTCTACCTAATGAAACTTGTAAAGGAACTCAGTACATGGGTGAAAATAATATCAACTGCTCGTCTGAGTTAATCATAAACAATAGTGTCTGGTTGCCCGTTCGAGTTAAACCTACACAACAAATAGTCTGGCGAAGGCTTAATATACATGTAAGGTTACCAGTATAGGCTAAACTTGTGTCACATGTATCTTCGAGTTCGCAACAAATGTTGGAGCTCGGTACCATCAGGAATCAACCCGTAACCTCATGTATGAGACTTTTACTAAGTTCATCGAGATTTAACCTCAACATTTCCATTTTGTATCGATCCATTTCAATTAAATTCAATCCTCAATTTACGTAACAATTCATAAACAATTCAAACTATCAATAAAACATAATTACACATTTAAACATAACATAACAGTAGTTTAGACCTAGTTATATTGTATGAACTTACTCGGAAAAACAACAATAAACACAATGGCAGGGACTATTGTGCATTTTTTCCTTTTTTGCGATTTTCTTCTGTCTTGTTCAAATCTTGATCTATAATATAAATTTATTTCAATTTAATCACGCAAATATCATATAAAAAATATTACAAAAATATGCAAGCTCAATTTCATCTTTTGGTTATTTCTTCAAGTTTTACATTTTATTCAATTTAGTACCTAAAAATCAAACTTGTCATAACTTCCAAATTTGAACTCCAAACTTTAAACCAACTTCAAATATATTCAATTACATCCTCCTAATATAAAAAATTACAGAAATTACACACCAATTTTAAGATACTAACAACTCAGTCCTTATGTTCAAAACTTACAATTTCCACTTTACAAACTAATCATTTTTCATTTCCAAGATCAAAATCTAACATCTTAACATCAAAACCTTCATATATTAACAATTATAACATTTTTAAAAACGAACATACAGATTAACTAAAACAAGTTACAATGATCCTAAAAACATAAAATTTACGAGAAACGAGACCCCAAAACCTTATCATGCAAAGGCCGAATGATTTGATAGTTTGAAGCTTTTCTTCTCTTTAACAATGGTGTAGTTCCGATGGGAAGAATAAAATGAAAAGATGTCTTTTATTTTATATTTTTTTACTTTTTATTATTAATTTAATATTAAAGTAATATATATTTCAATTAAAAATCACCCACTAACCGTCTATTCCATGTAAAAGTGATCTAATTGCCACTTAGATCCCTGCACAAACATTAATTAAGCCATTTAACTAATAAAATTCAATACCGATTGATTTTTACAGTTTTTACGATTAGCAATTGTACCTAAATTAGGCATCTAATCATTAAAATTTTCGGGCCAAAATTTAATACACCTATATAACAACTCTGTAAATACTTAATAAACATATTTACGGGCTCGATTTATAGAAACGAGGTCCTAATACCTCATTTTTCAAAACCACATGTACTTTAATTAATCATCTAAATATCAAAATTTATCAAATCAAAATTCACTATAACACTGTACTTAACTCGTAAATATTAAATAATAATATCTACGAACTCACTCGTCGGAATTATGGTCCCAAAATTACTATTTTAGATACCACTGAAAAATAGGTTTACATTAAACCTAAAAGTAAAGTACACAAGAAACTTTCTGGAAATACACAACCCAATAGTAACGATTCCAAAACCAAGTCCTAGTAGTAAACCTGTCTAGAAATTAAAATTCCTAATATTTTTAAAGAACATTTAGTATTTTTTTATAATTTTCTATTTTATGTAATTTTTTTAACTTAATTTATTTTATACTTTTTGTGATTTTTTCATTGTAAAAAGAATTTTTAGTTTTTTTTTTTTTCGAACATTACTATGATGCAGTGACAGCAGATGAGTAGTTGGACATTCAAAATGTTGATTTTTAACATCTGAAGGACTAAACTAAAAACGTTTGTTAACTTTAGGACCTAGAGTAAGCCAAAAAAAATCTTTAAAGGCCAAAGTAGAAAAAATGATATACTTTAAGGACTAAAGCATACATTAAGCTTAGAACTAAAGTAATTTTAAACCCTTTCATATGTTTTTACACTATTAAAATTTTAATAATTTAATTGTTATATTTTATATTTCATTCATGTAAATTATGCATGTCTAATTTAACATATATTAAATCTATTTGTTTTATGTAAAAAAAAAAAAAATTTCAACCATATATATAATATTTTAGATTGATATGATTAAGATATATGATCAATTTGTAAATTTACATTCATGAAATATAATCATATTGATAAATTCAATTATTAGTTTATTAAAATATTAATCATACAAAAATATACAAAAAATAATTTTACACCGATTTAAGTGGATTCCTTCCCAAAAGAAATAGATATCCATATCTTTTAGGTCCGACACATATAAATGATAATTCCTCATAGTATCCTCTAAATACATGGAAATGAAATCGACAATTGAACATGCCTATATGCAACACTCACACACGTGACAAGTAACATATGATATTCAAAATATCAATTCTTTCTTTTGACAAATGATCTGTATAGAATAATGCATTAGCCAAATACACTAACAAGCAGTTTGTGAGACTCAGAGCTACGACTTTATGAAATTACCAGAGAGTGCGGGTATAAGCACCCATCCCTATACTAAGATTTTGCTGTCACCAAAGAATATTGTCACGCTCCAACAAGTGAATGAAAGTAATTATCGAGCTTATCTGACATTCTGTCTTCTCTAAGTACTTTTTACATCATTCTGTTCAAAGGGATTCTTTCCTTCTGCCGTGCAAACCTTTCTTGTGGAGAGATCACTTGTGGCATCGTCATACCTCCGGAAACGATTATCTCTGCATTAGAACCAAAAGAAAAGAACAACGAAAACACAAACGGATGAGCAAAACTGAAATTAACAGATTGATTGTCCATGACTCATTCTTGCACATGAAATCAACATGGTTAGGAAGTATACAAGCCTACTGAACCGGTATTGCCATCTACTGCAAACGAACAAGAAACTTTAATCAATCAACAGAGCACAAACCCATACCAGAGACATTTGGCTCTGCTGCAAAGGACTCATACAGTTCAACTAGTTTTAAATTTGGCTGATGCTAAATGCTAAATCAAATAAGTTAACAAAAACACAAAACAAATATAATTTATTTTTCATTATATAACTTGTATTTTGAAGTTTCTTGGTTCAAGAGAATTTTACCTACAAATTTATCTCCTATTTGGAGAAAGTTCTTGGTGAAAAGTAAGCTAAAATTTGAATTTGGAAGTCCTATTATTTTTTTCATTAACCCAATCTGACGGTTTTTTTTTTTTTTTTTTTTTTTTTGGCCATGAATTCAATCAAGCCTTAACCACAACAAAATGATTCAGCTAAACAAACTCTTTTCCATAGTAAGCTCTTTCTGACAAGTGCAGCATAAATCAACATATCCAAAAACAGCAATAAGATGCCTTAATTTTCTGATTCCGGCATCTTTATTAAATATAGAGAATGAGAAAGCATGACAAGGTAAGAACTTGCTCAAGAAAATAGAGAAAATACCTATGCCTTCTCGAATAGAAAGATTTGGCCTTATTATCTCTTTGGAGTTCACCAGGAAGATATCACCAATGTATAGATGGTTTGTCGGGACAAAAACACTGCATAACTCTTCATCTTCATTTTCTCTCTACATGCACAACCAACAAGCTGAGCTACTAAGGGAACTTGTAGGAAAAACAAAACTTGTAAAAAGGAGCTCTTGCTACTACATGCCTCAAAAACTACAACCAAGAGCAGTGCCCATTCATCTAGGATCTCATAGAGTAAGTGGCACGTCATAATCATCCAGTAGAATTAGGACAACTATCAGTGAAATAGACAGTAAGTATCTCATACAATAAAGTTATTAGCCACCAAGATAGAAAGGATGAAACATCTTTGCTAAGCATTAGTAAATGATTGAATTGACGATAGTGGTTGAATTAATGCATAATCACAATTAAGACTTGATTCTTAAGATTTTAAGTGACCAAAAACACACCCCCAGATTCCCACCAACCTATACGCATACCAACCCCCAATCCACACACAGTCTGCGCACATTCTACCCATGAGATTTTGAGGTTCATGGCCTCTCTCCATGATGTTGGCTCTGCACTTCCCCTATTATAGAAAGGTTGCTTTCAGAATATATATGTATATATATGATGTCTAAGTCCACATTTCATGAAAGTCACTGACAATATTAAGGTTATATATCACACTACGCATTGGACTATTGGTAGTAAAATATGGTGCCCTTTGTATTTACAACATTAGCAAATTTGACTTACAGTAGAGCTTTACAGTTATCCAAGTACAATAAACCTCAAACTGTGGCTGCATTTTGGTAGACACAGCTCCAAATGATCAAATAGGATACCATACAGTACATTCCAAGAAAACCAAATGAAAGTAATTAAGGTTTATCATCGGAACACTTTCAAGTTTTTTATTCATTAGGGACAATATAATTTTTTACCCCTAAACTTGGCAACTAGGTCCACTTTAGTACTTGAACTTGGTAACTAGATTTATTTTGGTCCCTGCAACTTGAAAAATATAAAAGTTTGATGATGTGACACTCTGAGGTTGTGTCACACCATCACTTGAAAATTAAAAAAATTATATAAATTTTCAAGTGATGACGTGGTACAATCTAAAAATGACACATAAGTGTTCTAATAACCGAACCAATGGTTGAACCGATTAAACCACTGGTTCCCGATTCAATTGGCTTGACTGGTTCAATTGCTATACTAACAATAAATAATTAATTATTAAAACTTCATAAAAAGAAAATTAAAAATATTATTAAACAAATTCAACATGTACAATTACTGATTTTTGTCCAAATTTTTTATTTTTGCTGGTTTTGAGCAATTTTCAATTCAATCGGTTCAACACCTATGTTCGAACCAATATACCGGTTGATTCTCTATCCAACCGGTCCAACCAACGAATCCAGTCCTATTCCAAGAACACTGGTCACATCATCAAATCTGGACAAAACCCAAGTTCAGGAGCCAAAATGGATCTGGTTGCCAAGTTTAGATCCAAAGTGAACAAAAAAAAAATTTTCAAGTACCAAAGTAGGCCTAGTTGCCAAGTTCAAGGGCCAAATATTATATTATCCCAATTCATTATAAAAGATTAGCAGTTTATTTCAGGGAGATATATATCGTTCAGATTCCTCAGATGTGCAATACAAATCTCCTTCAGAAAAGATCACAAGATCATTTCTAAGATAAGCAAGCCATCACAGGAACACCTTAGTTTTAAAATTATGAACTACAGGCTGGAAAAATGATCTGGCAAAAGAACAGATAAAATATTAAAATAGTACCTGAAGGACGACAGATGATGTGATAAATCCAAATGCATATTCACCAACACGTGGATGGCGAATGATAGCCACCTCCTTAAATGCTGTAGTATTTTGATCTACAAGGAAAAGATAATGTCTTTGTATGATTGAAGCGAATCATATAGTTTCTGAGCTTTCATGCCAATCAAGCAGTATATCCTGGCTTGTGGAAACATGTGAAAGTACTTTTGTGTATGCAAATCACTTATTGAGCTAAATTGATATGAAAAACCAGATTATCAAAGTGGTTAATTGGGTATAAGTATAACCTGGGGATATCGCAGCACTAATTTGTTTTGAGGCTGAGTATAAATGCCTAACAAACGGCATTCGCTTTATAACCCATTCTCCCACCGAGAAAACAGCAGCTCCCATCCATGATGAAACAAAAACACCAACAAAGAAGACAAAGAGCAGAGATGTGATAAATCCCAGCCCTGCAGAAAGTAACCAAAGCTCAGACACTCATTGCTCAGAGCAAAAAATCACTAAAGAGATCTAAATAACATGCAAGAATGAAGAGGAAGAAGAATTCTCTTTGATGAAGCAGTAGGTTGTCGCATGTACCATATAATAATCATAAATGCTTCTGATGATATTCAGAAATCAGCTACAACTTCTTCAGCAATGTTTATCACAATGGAGTTAAACCCTCAATGGCGATTTTGAGTTCTATTCTTCCTTGTACTTCTCTATAGAATATTATAAAGATTGCAAGCCGATTTCTTTTTCCTTTTTTTTTCTTTTTGGCAATAAACATACATTTTTGGATTATGAAGAAATTTTGGGGTTTGATAATCGTGAAGAATGGTTGAATAGTGATAATTGAAGGTAAGAACTTATAAACTTAGCCACACTTCAATCATCAAACATCAAAGGCACAAGTAATACAATTAAACTTACCAAATATGTCAATGCCAAGTCGTTCATATAATGGACTGAAGAAACCGTCAACAAACTGAATAAACCACCAAGTAATGAAAAATGTAACTGCCACAGGAAAAAGGACCACACTGCAATTTTGCATGTCAACATGTTGTTACTTGTTAAGCTTTGAAATATCAAAAGAAATAATGGAAGACTGACATTTTGGGAAATATAAAAGCTTAATACCATCCAGTCATGAACTTCTTTGAGACCCAACTTTGGAGAACAAAACAACAAGCCTGTGGAATAAAACACAAATGTTCAGACTGGAAAATAAAACAGAATGCTTCAATATCAATACAACGTATTTATTCTGAAAACTGCTCTCATTGCTTCCACGCTTTCTAAGACTTACATTGAAACTTAAACATAACTGTTCTTTTCAATTTGGGGCAAACATAATTACTTTAAAACCACTAAGTAGTCAAACTCTGAATCGTTCATAATAATGACTTGAAAATGATTAAATTCCTTGAAAATGGGCACATGAAATTTCCATGAAGCATTTCAACAATAGAAACGCTAATTGGTTTAACCAAGAAATAAATAAAAAACAAACCTTATCGTGGAAGCACTCTATCGTACAGGTCATTCAATTTCTTGGTATTTTAGTAAGGAAAAAAAGGGATAATTTAAATGCTAAACCCTAAAAGCAAAAGCATTTATCCTCAACGCTTAAAATCCTTCTAATGCGCGGCTATTAATTAGTTTTTTCCATTAAAAAACGATAAAAAGAATCAACAGGTCATCAAGATTTCCACTTTTAAAACAGGTTGAAGCCAAACCCGAGGACAATCAAAACCAACAGAATTTCGGGATATAATTGGGAGCTCAACCAGTTTCATTTTCTTTTTCCCCCCTTAATATGAAGAGTCCAACCAGTTGACACTCAATAAACATAGTGAAGAAAGTTTATGATAAATCTTGAGCGATATTTGACCATTTTCAGTTCCTACATCCCAAATTCGGCAGGGATTTCCCATATCTGCAGTCAAAATTCCGTTAGTCGCAAATTATATTAAGTGCAAAGGCTCAATTACAACCACATTTGGACTAAGAAAAATTTGAAAGAAGTCCAAGAAGAAAGATGAGGGAGTGGGTGTGGTTAATTGATGGAAGTCAAACCTAAAAGAGGGGGAAAAAGAAAGAGAAAATGGACCTTGCGAGTGGAGGAATTGGGGGAGCTAGGCCTAGGAGGAGACTTAGCCGGATCTTCGGGATCGACACCACCATTTTCGGCTTGGCTCAGTGGAATCGACGTTGATTCTTTCTCTTCCGCCATTACTAGCTGGGAAAATGTCGGGAAGTTAGATGGGAGATTTGATTATTGACTGTTACATGCTTTTAATGTAATTAAGATTTAAAATTAAAAAGAAAAAAAAAAAAGGCAATATTTACATCTTAAGCAATGTCATGCGGGGTGTGGGGTTGGAGTCGCCTAAGGGTCAAATTTAGTGGTTATATCAAATATGATTAGTCTATTTATTCATTTAGTCCTAAATTTGTCAAAGTTTTTTATCTCAACTTAATACTCCACTTTTTTTTTTTTCTAATTTCCGTAATCCTCCTAAAGTGATTACTTATACACTTAATTAAATCTCTCATTAATTAAGTTAGTATTACAAGTCAACTAGACACCAATTTGATTGAAGAAATTACTAAATTATCTTTCCGTTTTAAAATTATAATATTATAAATGTATCTTTGTATTTCTCGTATTAAAAAACCAATAAAAATGTTGAAATTTAATCCCATGTCCCCAACATCTATAAAACCTTAACTTTACTACTATACCAAAGCTTCATTTTGATTATATTTGTACATTTTAATATTATTACACAAAAATTTGATCGATATGTCATTGATTGAGTTTGTGTCACAAGTTAACTCAATATTGAATTTTTTTATAATTATTTTTTTCTTATATTATTTTTTTCTTTGACCAACATGATAACATTTTGACGTGTTAAAGAAAAATGATAATGTAACACCCCAGCTTGACTCGTCCGCCAGATCTGAGTATGGAGTGTCACAAATGGACTGGGTTCAACTATCCTTAATCTTTATCGGCTTATAACACAGACTAAAGTAAAACTAATAATAATTCTTACAACCAAGCTCTTAAACCATTGAATGTTTAATCTCTCAATTTATGTCTCTAATATTGGTTACACCATAATTGATCCTATGGCGAAGCCTCCAATGGTACCCAGCTCCTTTGTACATGATTTTGAGTCAAGAACGGTCCCCAATCTGTACGCTATCTAACTTAGTCCCTCATCGTAGTCCTTGATCATTCCTGTCATTCCTATGGAGATAAAAAAATTTTCCATAAGTTCAAGAGAACTTAGTGAGTTCCTTCACTGCACCAAATTAAACCTTGTTGCATGAAGGTAACAAATGTAAAAAAAAAAAAAAAAACTAAACATAAATTAACTACCTGCTCACTCAAGGCGAGTGTTCTTTATCAGAGTGGCGAACTCCACCCAATCCTCCGAGCTACATGACTCATTATAAGACCTTCCTCTAGTCGGACTCTCCACTCGACTTTATCCCAGATACTTCGCCATACTAGATAAACTTATCCTTACTCCTCGTCATTTCTTCCTTTCATTCATCTCGCATACAGGGTGTTCGTTTACCTCTAACTTACTTGGTTGTAACATGTTTTCCCATCATGTACCTCTATATTAGATTTCTCATCTTTTCGTCCAAAGGTCCTTAGGACATACATTTCTTGGTAAACTTCATTGGACCAGTCCTCAACGAATTCCCCATTTTTTCCACCGTAAACTTGGAGGACTCATTAACATCCCACAAATTGGGTTTACTCTCATTAAACTTCGCCATCCTAGTGAACTTACCTTGATTTCACCCTAGTCTAGGTCACATGTAGTTGGATTACTTTATTGTAATATGCCTTATGCACAAGAGTAACCTGGGACCTCACCTACCCATATGAAGAGCAACTGACCTGCAACCTGGAAGGCCATTGCTCATGAGACTACACGAGTCTGCTTCCCCTCTTATATAAATTCTCCCTACGGGGCTAACTCATAGCGTGTTTTCGTAGTATACTATCCTCAAGGAGGAATAGTCTTAACAGACATTCTATCCTGTAAACAGAATCCTTATCTTAGGAGTGGAATATCCATCCCTTCCACGAGATTGCTTCTCACATTCAACTCATTTAAGCTTTCCCTAGTGGCTCTTCATGGCAGATCCTTTCTTGCGATCTTCGGATAATTTTTCCCTATTACATTTCCATAATTAGGCCATCTCTCACACGGCCTATCTTCCTCTAATTCTTGCTAGGTCTTCGCACATGCCTTATCCTTAACAGACTTTGCCCGTTCCCATCACTTTCATCCTAACGGTGGATTCCTCGAAAATTTGCTTGCCCTTACTCGCATTATCTTATAAGCTCTTCTCCTACATGCGTGGTTTCTCATACTTGTCACTTTATCAGTTTACCTTGTGCTTCATGTCCTGGCAGACTATCTGCATTTATCTCTTAGCAAACTTTGTTGGTTTCCATAGCCGAGCTATGGTCTTATACCCTTCTCATCTCATTTCTTTTGTCCTAGCAAACTTACCATGTGTTTACTGTCTTGGCTAACTCTATCTATTCTTTGTTTACTATCCAATCAGACAATCTCTTTTGTGTTTACTATCCCAGTGGACTATTTCTATTCTATGTTTACTATCCTAATGATCTATCTTTGTTCTGTGTTTACTGTCCCAACGGACTATTTTTGTGGATGCCATGGAGTCTTTCATCCATGGTCTTACACCGATCTGCCATCCTAGCGTACTATCATATGATGTTGTAAAGTATTCTATCTATGGTCTTACTCATTATATCTAGCTGCCATTGCATCTTTCATATATGGTCTCACACCATATACCTTATACCTTGTACCATGCTACCATGGCATCTTTCATCCATGGTCTTACATTACGTAATTGACTGCCTTCGGACGTACTAATTTCCAGAATGTGAATACTTCAATAAGATATAGAAATATAAGGCGGTATTCGCAAGTATAGGGTTGAGTTGTAATATAGTTTTTACAACGGAGTAGGAGAGTACTCCAAAGATTGTACTTAAGGGAGGCGAGTGCTAAGTCAATTCTAATCTAAACATTAAAAAGATCTAATTGGTACTTTAAATAAGTTATAGTACGAAAACATAAAAATGGTGGTTTAAGGGTTTTTATAATAATAAAATAAAAGATAATAGCATAAAAGAAATAAAAGTTCAAAAGATAGAAAAGTAAAATGATTCAAATCTCGGTTATGGGTGATTAGCTCGCTTCGATCTTCCACTAACATAACGAGTTAGTAAGAACTACTTTTCTTTGACCTCACAGTCCAGACTGGCTTGAGGTGAAGGTGTTCACGGATGGGGAATCCCAATTTTGGGTTAATTCCCACCTTGATAACTTCCCAGGGTTGTCAGGCCTAGGGTTTATTTCACGTTATTCCTTTCTAAAATAGTTGATCGGTTGAGTAACCCTACAAAACAGTAACAGATCATACCTTGTAACAGCCTGGTTTAGACCCTAGTTGGAACAGTGGTCTCGAGACCACAAATTTGATGTCAAAATATTATTCTAATATTATTTTTGGTGTTTATTATATGTGATATAGCCTGTGTGAAAATTCTGTGTGGTAATTTATCGATTGTGTGTCGAATTATGAGAAAGGACTTAATCGCATAAATTGTAAAAGCTGTGTGCTGATTTTTAAAAGTGCTAAATGGTCATGGATTATTAAATGAGGGTCCTTATGTTGTAAATGGACCATTCATAGTGGAGATGGAGATAAATGGGTATATATTAGGTGAATTTATAATGTTTTAATGAAGGGCAAAATGGTAAACTTTGTTTTAATGCTATTATAATAAAACAAAGCATAAAATCTTGCCCATTATGTTCATCCATCCACCAAAATTGAAGAAGAAAAGAAAGAGTTAGGGCCTAAAACATTCAGCCATTGTTGTTCTTAATCAAGGTATGTGTTTTGATCGATTTTTGATAATTTCTACATTTTTCTAATCGTTGCTTTGTGCTCTTTAAAACCCATGCTTCAATTTTGTGAATTGGTGAAGATTTTGAGATGTGCCATTAATGAACATATGAACTTTGTGTTAATAGATGGTAACTTAGAATTTTTAGTGAAATTGAGTAATTTGAGTTTAATTGTGAAAATGAGAAATGGAAGGACTAAAATGTAAAATAAATGAATTGTGTGGGCTTGTATTAGCATGGGAAGAATTCAGCTAAGCATATGTGATTTGAAATTATGTGTATTTGATGATTTTATGAATTAGGGACTAAAGTGTCGAAATGTGAAAATGTGAGGGCTATTTTGTAAAATGCCCTAAATAAATGTGTGTGGACTAAATTGAATGAATTGGAGATTGAATGGATTGAATTTGAATGTGTATAAACCAAGAAAAGAGAGGTTCGGATCGAGATCGAGGCAAAGAGAAAGTGCTCGATTAATCGACCGTTTCAGTATTTCGACGTTCGAGGTAAGTTCAGACATAATACATGTATTTAACTATGTTTAATGTTATGAAATGAATGGTATGATATTATTGAATTGTGAATGCTATGTGAGGGCTCGAGTTATGTGGCGCTGAGTGTGCGTATCTGGAAATATGACCGAGATGATTAGCACTGTGTGTGTGAAATAATATAAGCTTCAACTTTGTGGTTGGCATTATGTGTACAATACCGATTTAAGGTCGGTTTGATATAGATGCACTAAGTGTGTGATTTTAATTAAGCTTCGGCTAACGATTTGGGCACTAAGTGTGCGATTGAACCGAATAAATGATGAAAGATGATCGAAATGAAATAGTGAGTATTGAGTAGCATATGTAATCAATAACTAAGTGTTCGCTAACGTACGTTCGGAACCTATGTGGTTGATGAAACTATGAATGAGTTTATGGAAGGATAATTGAACATATTAGCTTTGGATGGTATGGTATATGTGATTGTGAATTAATCTATGTGATGGTTTGTTTTGGTATAATGTATTATGTTACGAAATTAATAAGCTTTTGAAAGCTTACTGTGTGATTTGTTTCTCTATTTTACAGTGTCAGCATAGCTAGCTCAGATCCAGGGATCGTCAACATCTCTATCACACTATTGGCAATCAATTTTGGTACTTTTGGAAATATGTATATAGTTGAAATATGGCATGTATAGGCTAGAAGTTATGGTATGTTTTGAAATGTTTAATCCTTGCCATGTGATTTGGCTTGGAAGTTGAATGAAGTTGAATTTATGAATGAGCTATGAAATTGTTATATTTCATGATTTTGTTGTTGATGAAAGATGTGGTTTGAAGATGAATTATGGCATGGATTACTTAATGCTTGATATATATATATATATGTTTTAAGATGTACAATTGTTATTTTGAATGGACTAATTTGTGATGATATTAGGTATGGAAGTAGATGGTATTGATGATGATTAATTGGTGAATGAAATGGTATATTTGAATGCATTTAGAAGCATGAATTGATATTGCTTTGAAAGCTTGTTGGTTGACCCTTGTATAGGTGGCGAATTGGCCTTGCAAATGGCCTATTTTGCATACATGGCTAAGAGACACGGGCGTGTGTCTCTGCCGTGTGGTTTAAGAGTCACTTCTAGGTGTGCCTAGACAGGTTACACGGCTCAGGCCCACAGGCGTGCATGGTGGCCGTGTGACTAAGTTAGTGGTTAGCTTAATTTCACACGACCAAGGCACACAGGCGTGTCTGGTGGCCGTGTTAACAAGTCAGTATGTATGCTCTGTTTGGGCACGACCTGAACATATGAGCGTGTTTGGTAGTCATGTGAGGCACATGACCGGGCTACACGAGCGTGTGACTTTTGCAGTGTTGAAGAATGTTTAAATTTCTGAAAACTTTCATAAGTGTTCGGTTTAGTCCCGGCCTCCTTCTAACACATGTTTAAGGTCTCATAGACCTCGATAAGAGACTATATACTCATACTTGAATATGTTTGATTGACGATTGACTTTGTGTCATAAAATAGATGTGAATTGTTCTTATTGTTTGGTAATGCCTCTTAACCCTATTCTAGCAATGGTTTTGGGTTAGGGGTGTTACATTTAATTGGTATCAGAGCTACGATTTAGTCAATTCTCGGACTAATGTAGCGCGTGTGAGTCTAGCTATACATGTCATATATGAAATTGCGATAGTGTGATGAATCCTGATAGTTATAAATGTGTTTTCATATAGTAATGGATCCCAATCAAGCAGTTGCTGACGATGTTGAGAGTAATGCGCTTGCTGCCACTCAAGGGTCAGCGTCGGCCACATCTAGGTCGAATGAAAGTAATGAGGAAGGAGAGGCTAAGCAAGCCTTCTTCTGAATGATGAGTGAGTAGTTTTCGGAGTTCATTCGAACGAATTCGATTGCTCCACAACCTCTACTCCCACAAGTACCTGTGGTGCCCCAGGTGATAGATCCGATCCGATTGAATAAACCTCCTGTGGATAAGATTCGTAAGTACGAGGCTGAAGAGTTTAGGGCCACAGCTGATGACGATGTTGAGCGAGCTGAGTTTTGGCTCGAGAATACAATTTCAGTATTCGATGAGATGTCGTTGACCCCTGATGAATGTATCAAGTGTGTAGTTTCTTTGTTGAGAGATACAAATTATAACTGGTGGAAGACGTTGATATCTATGATTCTAAGAGAGAGAATCACCGGGATTTCTTTCAAGTTGAATTCAGAAAGAAGTATATTAGTCAACGATTTATTGATTAGAAACGTAAAGAGTTTCTAGAATTGAAATAGGGCCGTATGTCAGTTACAGAGTATGAACGAGAATTTGTAAGACTGAGTTAATACGCGAGAGAATGTGTTTCGACCGAAGCTACTATGTGTAAACGCTTTATAGAAGAGCTAAATCAAGATATTAAGTTGTTGGTTGGGATACTTGACATAAATGAATTTGTTGTGTTAGTTGAAAGAGCCTGCAAAATTGAGGAGCTCAGTAAAGAAAAAAAAGAAAGCTGATTTTGAAGCTCGAGATTAAAGAAAAAGGTCGATGAGTAAGTTGTCTCAACCATCGACGAAGAGATTTAGAGAGGTAAGAGATCGATCGAATGCTTTGTTTGGACATTCGAGTAGAGATCATGTGAGACAAAACATCAGTTCACGAGTTCAAATCCCAATTGAATCAAGTGTTGGAAGTGCCAAAAGCAACAAACCTGAGTGTAGACAGTGCGGAAGACGACATGTGAGAGAATGTTGGGGCAAATATAATAATCGAACTTGTTATAAGTGTGGATCACGAGATCACTTCATTAGAGATTGCCCAAAGTTAGCTGAAGAAGAAAATGTTTAGAATATAAGATCGAGTAATGTGACGGTTAGGGGTAGACCACCCAGAAACGCTAGAAATAAGAGTGAAAGTCAAAGAGGGACTACCGATACAATTGTGAGATTAGAGGCGAGAGCACCTGCCCGAGCTTATGCTATACGTGAGCGAGAGGAAGTGTCATCGCCATATGTCATTACTGGTACTTTTACTCTATTTGATACTGATGTGATCACATTGATAGATCCAGGATCTACTGATTCGTATGTGTGTGTGAATCTTGTATCAAGTAAGACTCTACCTGTTGAGTCTATTGGATTTGTGATTAGAATATCGAACCTCTTAGGCAAGTGTGTCTTGGTGGATAAAGTGTGCAAGAATTGCCCATTGATGTTTTGGGATATATGCTTAGCGGCTAATTTGATGTCACTACCATTCGATGAATTTGATATAATTTTAGGTATGGATTGGCTCACTTTGCATAATGCTATTGTGAATTGTAAACAAAAGAGTATTGAATTGAGAAGTTAGAATGGTGAGATAGTTCGAATTGAATCCAGTGATATGAAAAGGTTACCAGCTGTTGTATCTGCAATGAAAGCTTTGAATTATGTGAGAAAGGGTTGTGAAGCTTATTTGGCATATGTGATTGATACAAAAGTGACGGAAAAGAAAGTTGAATATGTGCCTTTGGTTTGTGAGTTTCCAGATGTGTTTCCTGAAGAATTACCGGGATTACCTCCAATAAGAGAAGTTGAATTTGGAATCAAATTACTGCCGGGGACTACTCCTATCTCAATAGCTCTATATAGAATGGCACCAACGAATTGAAAGAGTTGAAGTCTTAGTTGTAAGAGTTGACAGATAGAGGATTTGCACGACTGAGTTCTCACCTTGGGGTGCTCCTGTATTGTTAGTGAAAAAGAAAGACGGCACTATGAGAATGTGTATTGATTACAGGCAGTTGAATAAAGTGACTATTAAAAACAAATATTCGTTGCCTCGTATTGATGATTTGTTTGATCAGTTGAAAGGAGCTACAGTGTTTTCTAAGATAGATTTTAGATCTGGCCACTACCAGCTACGAGTCAAAGAATCAGATATACCGAAAACTACTTTCAGAACGAGGTACGAACATTATGAATTCTTAGTGATGCCTTTTAGACTAACGAATGCTCCTGCAGTGTTTATGGATCTGATGAATCAGATATTCAGACCGTATTTGGATCGCTTTGTTATGGTGTTCATTGATGATATTCTGATTTATTCCTCTGATGAGACGCAACATGCCGAGCATTTGAGAGTTGTGTTACAGACTCTACGTGAGAAGCAATTGTATGCTAAGTTTAGCAAATGTGAATTTTGGTTGCGTGAGGTTGGTTTTCTGGGGCATATTGTGTCAGTTGCGGGAATACGAGTTGATCCGAGTAAAATCTCTGCTATATTAGAATGGAAGCCTCCGAGAAATGTTTTTGAAGTCTGTAGTTTTTTGGTACTAGCGGGATATTATAGATAGCCTGTGAAAGGCTTCCCGATGATTGTGACTCCGTTGACGTAGTTGCTACAGAAAGATGTTAAATTCGAGTGGTCGAAAAAGTGCCATTAGAGTTTTGAGCAGTTGAAAGAATTGTTGACGGAAGCACTAGTGTTAGTTCAACCTGAATCGGGCAAAGAATTCATAGTTTACAGTAATGCATCGTTGAACGGTTTGGGCTGTGTGCTGATGCAAGAAGGCAAAGTCATTGTTTATGCTTCGAGGCAGTTAAAGTCGCATGAAAAGAACTATCTGATGCACGAACATGAATTAGCCGCGATTGTGTTTGCATTGAAGATTTGGCGTCACTACTTATTTGGTGAGAAATGTCATATTTTTACAGATCACAAGAGTTTGAAGTACTTGATGACTCAGAAAGAATTAAATTTGCAACAGAGAAGGTGGTTAGAATTGTTGAAAGATTACGAACTTGTGATTGATTATCATCCGGGTAAAGCTAACATTGTTGCTGATGCTTTGAGTCGAAAGTCTTTATGTGCTTTGCGAGCTATGAATTATCAGATAGATCTGTGTGATAATGGTTCAGTTTTGGCTGAGTTGAAAGTAAGACCAATGTTCGTACATCAGATTCGTGATGCCCAGAAAATTGATGATGAGATGATAGCAAAACAAGCTCAATGTGATTTGAATTTGGTTTCAAAATTTCGAGTTGATAGCGATGACTGTTTGAGGTTTAGAGATTGGATTTGTGTTCTGAAGAAATCAAAGTTGATTCAGTTAATTTTGAATGAAGCTTATAATAGTCGTTTGACTATTCATCCAGGGAGTACAAAAATGTATAATGATTTGAAGCAATTTTATTGGTGGCATGGTATGAAACGGGACATCTCTGACTTTGTGTCGAAATGTTTAATATGTCAGCAAGTAAAAGCTAAACATCAAGTTCCATTCGGTTTGTTACAGTCGATCATGATTCCTGAGTGGAAATGGGAGAGAATTACGATGGACTTTGTGTCGGGACTGCCTTTATCTCTAGGAAAGAAAGATGCAATCCGGGTGATAGTTGACAGATTGACGAAATCAGCTCATTTCGTTCCTATGAGAATAGATTATTCGCTCGATAGATTGGCTGAATTATATATTACTGAGATTGGAAGATTGCACCGTGTGCCACTGTCTATTGTATCTGATACTGCATTTCACCCGCAAATGGATGGACAATTCAAGTCGATCATTCAAGTTCTAGAAGATATGTTAAGGTATTGTATCCTTGAGTTTGTACGTACTTGGGAAAAGCATCTTCCGTTGATTGAATTCGCGTACAATAATAGTTTTCAATCCAGCATTAAAATGGCACCATATGAGGCTCTTTACGGTCGAAAATGTCGAACTCCATTGTATTGAATTGAGCTGAGTGAGAATAAGATTCACAGGGTTGATATTATAAAAGAGACTGAGCAAAAAGTGAAAGTGATTCGTGATAGTTTGAAAACGGCCTCAGATCGTCAAAAGCCATATGCAGATTTAAAACAGAAGGATATCAAATTTGAAGTTGGTGACAAAGTATTTTTAAAAGTGTCTCCATGGAAGAAAATACTTCTATTTGGCCAGAAAGGCAAGCTAAGTCCGAGGTTTATTAGACCGTATGAAATCATCGAGATAATTCGACCGGTTGCTTATAGGGTGTTGTTGCCATCTGAGTTAGAAAAAATTCATAATGTGTTTCATGTGTCGATGCTTCGACGGCACCGATCTGATCCGTCTCATGTGATTGCTCCTACTGAGGTTGAGATTCAGTCAGACTTGTCATTTAATGAAGAACCGATTTGAATTTTGGCACGTGAAATCAAAGAGTTGAGAAACAAAAGAATTTTCTTAGTGAAAGTGTTATGGCACAAACACGAAGTTGAAGAGGCTACGTGGGAGCCTGAGAACATTATGAGAGAACAATATCCACACCTATTCATTAGTAAGATTTTCGGAGACGAAAATCCCTAAGGGGGTAGAGTTATAACAGCCTGGTTTAGACCCTAGTCGAAACAGTGGTTTCGAGACCACAAATTCGAGGTTGGAATAATATTCTAATATTATTTTTGGTGTTTATTATATGTGATATAGCCTATGTGAAAATTCTGTGTGGTAATTTTATCGATTGTGTGTTGAATTATGAGAAAGGACTTAATCGCGTAAATTGTAAAAGCTGTGTGCTGATTTTTAAAAGTGCTAAATGGTCATGGATTATTAAATGAGGGGTCCTTATGTTGTAAATGGACCATTCATAGTGGAGATGGACATAAATGGGTATATATTAGGTGAATTCATAATGTTTTAATGAAGGGCAAAATGGTAAACTTTGTTTTAATGCTATTACAATAAAACAAAACATAAAATCTTGCCCATTATGTTCATCCATCCACCGAAATTGAAGAAGAAAAGAAAGAATTAGGGCCTAAAACATTCGGCTATTGTTGTTCTTAATCAAGGTATGTGTTTTGATCGGTTTTTGATAATTTCTACGTTTTTCTGATCGTTGCTTTGTGCTCTTTAAAATCCATGCTTCAATGTTGTGAATTGGTGAAGATTTTGAGATGTGCCGTTAATGAAAATATGAACTTTGTGTTGATAGATGGTAAAATATGAGAGCTTAGTGTTTGGGTTAATGATAAACCGGAAATATAACATATTTGAATTCCACATTTATTATACTTTTTAGAGTTTTAAGCCTTGTTTTATATAAAAAGATGCTTTTAATCCTTTCTTTCCATGTCTTATACCCAGGAAAGCACCCGAGAACGAAAAGAACGCAAAACGGGCCTAAAACGAAGGAAAAGGGCCTTTCCACGAAATCGACACGGCCTGGACCAAGAACCACACGGTCGTGCCTCGACGAACACCTGGAGCATGGCCTCCTCACCACCACACACGGCCGTGCCATCAAAGAAATCCGAACACGATTAGGCCACGATTTGCACGGGCGTGTGACATGGCCGTGCCTCTGACGCTGGAAAGAGTAATTTCAATCGGAAAAGGATACTTAGGGAGAAAAAATCTCATTACAAGAGCCTATAAATACACCCCAAGTACCAACCTGAAGGGGGGTTGAAAGCTAGGCCAAGGAGCCAAGCCGAGAAGGTCAGAGCTAGGGAATAACGCGAGAATAGCCAGTCGCTTCATCACCAAGAAGCCGAAATTATACTCAAGACGGCGAAATTCTCCTTCAATCACGACAGTGAGTTTTAGGATTTTTCTTATGTTTTGTTTTATCTTTTCTCTTGTGATGTTTTATTTTTCTTTTATGAACTAAACCCTTCAGATACCTGAAGGGGGATGAAACCTAAATGTATGTTTATTATTTGATTTTTAGATTATATGATAAATTACTTAGTTTGTTCTTAATTTTATTTCTTAATCAACATCAAATGTGCTTAGGTGGAGGAGGAATAGACCTTACCTAAGAGTAGATCCACATAATTAAGCGGAGTTGATCGGGCGCCTAGAGATAGGATTACGAGATTTTGCCCGATTAGGGTGAAACCTAATATGGGAATCCATTGATCGATTTACTGCTTTCCTAGGGGGTTATTATAAGCGAACGAGAGTTCAACTAATTAACCTAGGATTAGACGTTATTCACTTCGAGAGAGGGTTTAGCATAGGTTAGGGAGTCTCACGGATCAAGCTAAGTAAAAGAAATCATATAATTTAAGGTTAAGTAATAAAGTGAAGTCTAGGTGGAATCTTTCCGAGGGTATCATAAAAATCAACTGAGTCTTTTTCATGTTATCCCCAATCTGGTCTTCTTGTCCTTGTTCCTTTAAGTCTAGTTATCGTTACTACCATCCACAACCAACCTTTGTTTTCTTTAGGCTAAGTAGTGAAAAGAAAGTGAATATTAGTCAATTTAGTTCCTTTGGGTTCGACATCCGGTCTTGCCTAAACTATACTACTGTCCGATAGGTACACTTGCCTTAACATCATTGTCAGAGTTAGTCTCCAGGTTTGATCGTTTTTTTATAAATATTTAAAACTCTGATTTCACAGCGATCAATTAACATATTTTTGTCTTGGAATTTTTAGTGAAATTGAGTAATTTGAGTTTAATTGTGAAAATGAGAAATGGAAGGACTAAAATGTGAAATAAATGAAATGTGTGGGCTTTTATTAGCATGGGAAGAATTCGGCTAAGCATATGTGATTTGAAATTATGTGTATTTGATGATTTTATGAATTAGGGACTAAAGTATCGAAATGTGAAAATGTGAGGGCTATTTTGTAAAATGCCCTAAATAAGTGTGTGTGGACTAAATTGAATGAATTGGAGATTGAATGGATTGAATTTGAATGTGTATAAACCAAGAAAAGAGAGGTCCGGATCGAGATCGAGGCAAAGACAAATTACTCGATTAATCGACCGTTTTAGTATTTCGACGTTCGAGGTAAGTTCGGACATAATTCGTGTATTTAACTATGTTTAATTTTATGAAATGAACGGTATGATATTATTGAATTGTGAATGCTATGTGAGGGCTTGATTTTTGTGGCACTAAGTGTGCGTATCCCGAAATGTGACCGAGATTATTAGCACGGTGTGTGCGAAATAATATAAGCTTCGGCTTTGTGGTTGGCACTGTGTGTGCGATACCAGTATAAGGTCGGTTTGATATAGATACACTACGTGTGCGATGTTAATTAAGCTTCAGCTAACAATTTGGGACAAAGTGTGCGGTTGAACCGAATAAAGGATGAAAGATGATCGAAATGAAATAGTGAGTATTGAGTGGCATATGTAATCGATAACTAAGTGTTGGCTAAGGTACGTTCGGAACCTATGTGGTTGATGAAACTATGAATGTGTTTATGGAAGGATAATTGAACATATTAGCTTTGGATGGTATGGTATATGTGATTGTGAGTTAATCTATGTGATGGTTTGTTTTGGTATAATGTATTATGTTATGAACTTACTAAGCTTTTGAAAGCTTACTGTGTGATTTATTTCTCTGTTTTATAGTGTCAGCAAAGCTAGCTCGGATCTGGGGATCGTCAGCATCTCTATCACACTATCGGTAATACATTTTGGTACTTTTGGAAAGATGTATATAGTTGAAATATGGCATGTAGAGTCTAGAAGTTATGGTATGTTTTGAAATGTTTAATACTTGCCATGTGATTTGGCTTGGAAGTTGAATGAAGTTGAATTTATGAATATGCTATGAAATTGTTATATTTCATGATTTTGTGTTTGATGAAAGATGTGGTTTGAAGATGAATTATGGCATGGATTACTTAATGCTTGATATATATATATGTTTTGAGATGTACAATTGTTATTTTGAATAGACTCATTTGTGATGATATTAGGTATGGAAGTAGATGGTATTGATGATGATTAATTGGTGAATGAAATGGTATGTTTGAATGCATTTAGAAGCATGAATTGATATTGCTTTGAAAGCTTGTTGGTTAACCCTTGTATGGGTGGCAAATTGGCCTTGCAAATGGCCTATTTTGCATACACAGTTAAGAGACACGGACGTGTGTCTCTACCGTGTGGTTTAAGAGTCACTTCTAGGTGTGCCTGGACAGGTTACAAGGCCGAGGCCCAGGGGCGTGCATGTTGGCCGTGTGACCAAGTCAGTAGCTAGCTTAATTTTACTCGGCCAAGGCACACGGGCGTGTCTAGTGGCCGTGTGAACAAGTCAGTATGTATGCTCTGTTTGGGCATGAGCTGGACATATGGGCGTGTCTGGTAGTCGTGTGAGGCACACGACCGGGCCTCACAGGCGTGTGACTTTTGCAGTGTTGAAGAATGTTTAAATTTGTGAAAACTTTCATAAGTGTTCGGTTTAGTCCCAGCCTCCTTCTAACACATGATTAAGGTCTCGTAGACCTCGATAAGGGACTATATACTCGTACTTGAATATGTTTGATTGACGATTGACTTTGTGTCGTGAAATAGATGTGAATTGTTCTGATTGTTCGGTAATGCCTCTTAACCTTATTCCGGCGACAGTTTCGGGTTAGGGGTGTTACATACCTCCACTCGCTAACCCCCCATAGAGGGATTAGTTCCTCATGCCTTTCATAGACAATATGAAATCGATATAAAGAGAAAACAAGTTAATTAAATCGACAAAATAAAGTAAATGAAAGAGCTTGATTGTATTGAAATTAATTGTGAATCCACGAAGTTTGAATACTTCCACAATTTAGATCTCTTGAAATCAATAAGAACAAATGAAATAAATCCAAAACCTAATAATGAAAGAAAACTAAACTAAATTTTATAAAGAAAATTTAGGTTAATGGAATGGTGTCCATAACAAGTGACAAATGAGCCTATTTATAGCCCTCAGGTGGCTGTCGTCCTCAACCCTAGGATAGCTGACGTTCTTGAGCTTAAAGTTTAATTGTGCAGACCAAAGCGCCCTTACTTCGTGTTTAATTTCCCTCACAGAGTCGATGTTGCAACACACTAGGACTTGTGTCGTGTTTGAATACTTCAAGGGCATGTCGCGACACCCTTAGTCCGTGCCATGACATCGAAGGGAGACTTGAGCTTTCTCCATTTTGTTTCCTATGTTGCAACGAGTCATCCGTGTTGCGACATAGTGACCAATATTCATTTAGTATACCTTTTAAAGGTCTCCTGCACACTTACAAAGTGCATTAGCTCACCTTAGGCGCCATTCGGCCCCTAAGGTCAATAAAAGACTCAATTTGCATATTTTATTGAATACAATAAAACTAAGAAAACATAATTAAAACATAATGGAAATTCTTGAATTTAAGCTTCCTAAATGTGAAAACTAGTTTAATTTGCTATACCAAATTACGATAGATCAAACTCACCCACTTTTAAGTCATTGCTTATCCTCAAGCAACAAAACAAAAATAAGAAATAAAAGTGACGACCCTTGAGAAAATATCATACAAGTGTTGACTATAGAGCATATGGCTTAGGCATTTCATGCTTACTAACAACTTTAACATGATGAGTAATTGACTTACCATTTTCTATCACAAACATCTAAGTTCAGTATGGTACAAAATATACAAGTATTACGGGTTTCACCTGCAGGTATCCATTAATAAATTATACAAGTACTTTGATTATCCGAGCAGAATATAAATAACCATTTATGCATATGTTTAGTATGATGTCCATTCATGTATAAGGATATTTAGGTCACATAGGACTTTTTGGCTTGTAACATTTTGAGGCTTAGGACAGGTGTGGAATCCAAAGATAGAAAGCATCAAGAGGATTACAAACATGAAAATAGTTTGGCACATCGCATTGATCCCTATTCTCCTCCCTTAGTGACCCTTACCCGTTCATCGCCTTATTTCTCCTTCTCTCACCTTTCTTGTCTCTCCATATATAGGAAGTCATAGCATGACATAGTAACTATGTCTAGCCTTTAGAGTTTTTGTGCACTAATGAATGATTTTTTCTTTCTTTTTTTTTTTATAACTTTGTGACTTTTTTCTTTTTTCAATACATCTCACTCATGAATTCTTTTTCGTTTCTTTAAGGTTTTTTCTACTCATACTAACTATTTTTTTGGATTTTTCTTTTTGTTTTGCACATTAGGCTAACTTATAGTTCCTATATCCCACCAGTCTTTCCTATTTCACTCTATTTTTACAAACTCCATCGTGATGTATGCACTTAACCTTTAATATGTATGGCTAGGTGTCTATAGTCGTGCAATGCAGGACCAAAGAAAAAGGGCAGTTACAAATTAACGTTTTCATGCTTGGGGCTTATAATTAGGTTCATCAAGAAGTGTCAACAGGATCAAAAATTGGTACTAAAGGTAAAATACAAATAGGTCATCTTTTTGGCTCTGGATTTGTTTCAAAAAATACCTTAGTCATCCCTGAATATCTTAATATGCATAAATTTAATCAACCAAACAACCTTAAATTTAACCATTTATCATTCATACTAGTATGTTCATTTCCTTGTATTTTCTACATCATTTGGTACAATTGATTACTTAGTTCCTATTTATAGTGTAACATATACAACTTAGTAGTCTAATAATAAAAAATTTAAAATCACCTACATCATGCCAAATTTAATTGTAAACATAAGCAACCTATGTACATGCCCCTAACCAATCACTTGTATTTCTACAAGCTGAAGCACACCAAAAACAAGAAAAAAAACCAAAGAAAGATGTAGAAATTGAAAATAAACAAGTTTTCTATCCCCACACACTTTAGTTGACACATTGTCCTCAATGTGTAGCCCATAAATAGATAAGCAAAGAAGTTACCCAATTGATCATGGTCACTCCAACTGCTAATGGTGGGTGCTTCCTCCTTTGAATGTGTTAAGCTTGAATTGTTTATGTCTCCTTCTTGTTGGGTTCCTACAGAGAAAACTTAAACAAAATGCAATATATAAAAAAAAGAACTACTATTAGTCTTACTCCTACAAAGTTCAAATTAAAAGTATCCAAAAATTAATACAAGTTTTCCCAAAAATGAAAATGTTCAATCATCCTCTTCAAAATCCATCTCCTCACTTTCATTATCCTCCTCATCCTCCTCGCTTTCTTTGAAATAGCCCAACTTTGGGGCTAGTCGAAACAGTGGTTTCGAAAATATTATTATATGTGTTATATCATGGTTATATGAGTGCATGAAAATATTGGTGCATCAATTTTAGTGATTGCATGCTTAATTGCGAAAAAGGACTAAATCGCATAAAGTGTGAAAGTTTTATTTTATAAGCTAGAGGTGTCTAATAGATATAGAATATTAATTAGAGGTCCTTAATGTGCAATTAGGCCATTGGGAAAGTGATGGCCGGCCATAGGGATAAGAAAATCAAATTGGTCAATGGTTAGGTGAGTTTTGGTGACTTAACTGAATGAAATAAGATAAAATAAAGAAGCTATCATCTTTTCCTATTCCCATTTCTTCTTCTACCACAAAGTTAGCAAGAATAGGGGCTTTTGAAGCTCAAACTTTTAGCCAAGCTATCCTCTTGCAAGTAAGTGATTCTGATGGTTATTTTTGATGATTTTTGTGTTTTTGGAACCCCTAAAGCTTAAACTAGCTAAAGAGGGGACTATTTTACAAAATGGTTGAAAGTTTAGGGATTTTCCATGAGAGTGCTTATGTTTTTTTGCTGAGTTTTTAGGGAAGAAAATGAATAATGGTTGTTAAATAAACAACTTTTGTGAAAGGTGTTTCCATTGAAACACCTAAAATGACCTTTTTGTAAAGGTTGTAAATTGGGTAGTGAATGCATGAAATGATTGGTATTGTAAGTTGTTATAACAGTAATAAATGTTCAGCTAGGCTTGTTAAATGAGGAAATTTGATGAAAAATGATTTATGAGTCTAGAGGTAAAATTGTAATTTTGCCAAAGTATAAGGGCAAAGTAGAAACCCAACAAGAAGTGTCTTAATTAATGTAGTGATTAAATGAGTAAATTTTATTATTATAGATCAAGAAGAACGTGGAATCAACCTTGACCGGGGAAAAGGCAAGGTTATGGACTAAATTGCAAACTGACATATTTTGTATCGAAGTAAGTTTATGTGTAAAAGATACATCCTTATTACGTATATTTTTACCTATTAATGCATTATGTGGATGTAAATACTTATTGGCGAGATTTATTAAAAATGGTAGAAAATGGGGAAATTCTCAGATGAGTCTTC
Organism: Gossypium bickii; assembly: GCA_025503065.1. Classification (NCBI taxonomy): domain Eukaryota; kingdom Viridiplantae; phylum Streptophyta; class Magnoliopsida; order Malvales; family Malvaceae; genus Gossypium; species Gossypium bickii. The sequence continues at coordinate 36,329,252 of CP106716.1, forward strand.
GGAATAGAAATATGGGTACGGATAAATACCTGTAAATAAGTAATTATTGGTGGGCTGTGTGTGATACCACATTGTTATTTATTAATGATGGGCTATGTGCGATACCATCGTATTTATTGTCATTGGTGGCTTGTGTGCGATACCACCGTAGACATGTAATAATTGGTGGGCTATGTTCTATACCACCTTATTAATAATTAAATGGTGGGCTGTGTGCGAAACCACTGAGTATCTAATATTATTCTGAAGTGTTCATCGAGAAACTTGTTTATGTGAAATTACATGTGGCTTTGTGGTGATAAGTGTAGGGTATAAGTGCGAGTAAATGTGAGCAATGTTATATGATATATGTATGGGATATGGTGAGGTTTGAAATGAGTAAGTGTGGTTATGAGGACTTAAATTGATTTTACATAGTATGTAATGTTTTTGATTGATTAGTATGTGGTATGATGCTTATTGTTTACATATAGACTTACTAACCTTAAAGCTTACTCCCTTCTCTTTTCCCTTATTTTATAGTGCCGAAAAGCCAGCTCAGGATATGGAGATAATCAGAAGATCACCCACACTATCAGCACATCTTGGTATAGTTAGATTTAGCATTTTGAGTATGGCATGTATAGAGATTAGACTTAGTTGAATGTCATATTGTTTTGGCCAAATGTGTTGGCTCATTCAAAGATGAATTCTTTTGTATAAGGCCATAGTTGATGGCTCTTTCTTATTTATCTATGAAATTATGAGCTTATTCATGAATGAGTAAGTTGCATGGTTGATTTACTTGGTTTAATTATACATAAATGAGTTGGTTGTTTAATGTGGTTTATGATGGTGCAAGTAGGGGTGGCAATAAGGGCTTGGTAAATAGCCTTGTTCTTGTCCACATGAGTAAGCACACGGGTGTGTGTCTAGGCTGTGTGTGACACACAGTCAGCCCTACGGGCGTGTTGTTAGGCCATGTGTCCCCCTGCATGCTAAGTTGGCAAGTCAGTACGCTTAGTAGTAACCACACGAGCAGAGACACGGCCATGCGTCTCAACTGTGTGAAAGACATGACCTTAGGCATGGGCATGTGCCCAGGCTATGTGAAGTATGCACCTGAACTAGGAATTTAATTCACCACACGGTCAAAGGACACGGGTGTGTGCCTTGACCGTGTGACATTTATGGGATGATGAAGTCAGAAACAGAATGCCAAGGTTTTTGCACACGGGCTAAGACACGGGCATGTCGTGGCCATGTGAGGGACACGGGCGTGCCGTAGCCGTGTGAGGGACACAGGCAATGGACACGTGCATGTGTTCGGCCGTGTGAAAACCCCTGTAGGTTCGAAATGAGAAATAAATCAACACGGGTGTGGAACACGGGCATGTGAAGTTCCATACAGGCGTGTCCTTTTCTCCACATGGGCGTGTGGACTATTTGATGAAAATTTTTTAAGACTTTCTAGAGATCTTTAAAAGAGTTCAATTTGATTCCGAACCATTCCTAATGTGTGATTTAGGCCTCGTAGGCTTGTTTAAGAGGTGTTAAGAAAAGTTTTAAATTTTGAGTGGAAAGTCTTGCCTCGGTATTGCATAATTGTTTGTGTGTAAGTCTGGTAACACCTCGTACTCTATTCAGGCATCGAATACGGGTAAGGGGTGTTACATTCTTGCCCTCTTCTTGTTGTTCCATATTTGTTGGCCCAAACATGTTAGGTGTATAATTGGGGACCCGGATGTTGTTTTGCCTAGCAAATTCTTGAAAATTTGGTCCCGATTCTTGCATCCACTAATCATCCAATCTAGCTTTGGATGAATACTCTCATCAACTTCTTGTTGAGTTTGTGTCAACCTTTGGGATAAAGCTGGTGCAGCTATCGCTTGTTCCAATCTTTTATCTGTTTGGCTCGTAGCTCAATGTATTGTTGGAATAAGTTGTCCCCGATGATACTTCTGGAAGGTTTCAATGACTACTCAGTGGATGTCATAGGTACAACCCCACCTTTTTGCATAAGGCATCACTAGATAAGGAAAGAAAACTCCTATCTTTTGGCTACTAATGCACCTTTTCATGTTCTGGTGGATCCATTTGTTAATATAGACCTGCTTTTGCTGCAAAATAGCATAGAGTAAAACTGCTCTAAAAGTATTAATGTTAGAAACATTTAAAGCATGTACTATTAGTGTGCATATAAATTGAATTCACATCTTAGCCTCAAGGAACATGATAGCTTGATGAAAGGATAATGGGATATTGGTAGTTGCGCAATATTTCCATTCACCCCTTCCTTTGGTTAAAAAATTTATAATATTATCCATATCTAAATCTCGAAAATATTCTAAATCAGTTTCATCAATAAAATCATTTTCATAGTATGGAAAATTATAGAAGTCGCAAATAATTCGATGGGTTACTCGCACTTCTTTCCCTCCCATATATGGCCTTTATTATTCCTAAACTCTTAGTCCCGTAGAGATGCATAAAACTCTTAAACAATAGGGGCCATAACAGTTTCTTTCGAGATCATCCAAATATGTTCCCACCTATGATATCTAACTAAATGTCATATTTCCTTACATAATATCATCGACAGGTCAATTCCCCTTTCTTGGATAAAGGTTTTTCCTTGTAGTTCAACAAAATATTTTCTAATATTCGGGTTTACAAAATTAGAGGGGTTTAGAACCATCGATGGTTCGGGTTCATTGGTTCGTCTAACTTTTCTAGAAGGCATGTTTAAACTAAGAGCCAATATCAAGAAATATTCAATACAATAGGAAAAAAGTTGAGTTAAGAACACTTAACCTCGAAGAAGTCTTAAAGTTATTGTCGTACGTGTTGGTTTATCGTTCCTTCGAGTGCTTCCCTTGTTTGTTACATCGAAAAATCTTGAATGATGAGGGATTTCTCACTAGTTGAGAGAAAGGGGTTAAAGTTAAGAATTTAAGGTTTAAGAGGTTTTGGGGAGATTTGAGAGGATTAAGGAGCTAAGGAGATGCTAAATATGTTTTTGAGGGGTATCGGGGTTAAAAAGAAGTGTTTTAATAGTATAAATCAGGAAAAATTGAGTTTTTTAACCATCAGGTTGTGCAATTGGGTCGGGACAACCATGCAGAAAATTGCAACGATGTCGCGACACAGGGGTTCCATGTCGCAACACTTCCAGTTTGGAATTTTGGTGAGACTATCCTCCATGTCGTGATATAGGAGTGTAGGGTCGCAACATTGAGTTGGTTTCTTCAATTCCTGCATTTTTCTCAAAGTATCGTAACACGAGATTACCATACTGAAGTACTGACCCTGTGTCAGCCCAAATTTCCATCTTGGAGGATGTCTCGGTCTAAAAATAAACATGTATCAAATAAAAGTGAGAATCTAAATATGGGATTAGTTAAATATACAATAATTTATAACAATTAGGCAATTCAAATAATTTTTAAGGTTTACTGCAGGATTCATCTGATAGTATCATCAATTCACCGATGGATGATTCCTCCATTCTATCAGTATTAGTCCATCTTCCATCGTGCCATTCCACCTGTGCTCGCTTGACCCTTTTCCTTAAACTTGTTTATTCTTTCCGCATGCATAAAAGGAAGCGTGTCCCTTGACTCGGTAATGTTAGAAATAAATAATTTTTTGCATTGCTCCCCTAACTTTCTTTTACCTTCCTCACTTGGTTGATAGCCATATTTAAAAATTTCAGTCTCACCATTGATTTTCATAATTAACTTATTTTTTTCTCTAAATCAATGGTGGATCTAGAAGTGGCTAGGAAAGGTCTACCTAACAAGATCGGAATCTCATGATATTCTTCAAAATCAAGTGCCACAAAATCTGCAGGGATAATGAAACTTTGCACCTTAACTAACACATCTTCCAATACCTCTTTCAAAAGTACTAAAGACCTGTCGGCTAATTATAATGTTATCTAAGCTGTTTTAAGATCCCCTAATTTGAGTTTTTCAAAAATTGATAGAGGCATCAAATTAATACTAGCTCCTAAATTACATAGAGCTCAATTAAAATGAATACTCCCTATCTCTATGGGAATAGTAAAACTCTCAGGGTCTTTCAATTTTTGAGGTACTTATCTTGAAATAACCACGTTACATGAAGCATTTAAATTAACTTGTTCTCCTATTTTAATTTTCTTACACCTTGCCATCATTTCCTTTTAAAACTTAGCGTACTTGGGAACCTTTTCAATTAACTCAATTAAAGGCAGGTTAACATTTAATGTTTTAAACAGGTTTAGGAAACTGACAAGTTCATCCTCATCCTGCTTTGTTTTTCTTCAAGACTTGAAGGGAATGAGACCTTCCTGATTCCGGCATCTGTAGATGGTTCTTTTTCAAGTTCAACCATCGGTATCCTTACCTCTTTTGGATTCTGTTCGTCTTTAGCTTCTAGATATTTTTCTTGAGGATCATCATTATTCTTCATAATTGTCTCTGGAGTAGTGGCTTCTGGGCTACTCAATACTTTGCTCGATCAGAGCACAATCGCTTTCACATGCTCCTTACCTTCTCTCTGTGGATTATTTTCTGTGTTGCTAGAAATACCTGTGCCAATTTGTCTTTTCATGTCACTCATCATGCTCATCAATTGACTTATTTGATCATCGAGTTTAGTCAATTTTTTTTTTGAATTGGTACACTTAAACTACACCTACTTGACATCCATTCTCATTAACTGGATCTCTCTCTCTCAATTCTATCCAAACGTTGACCACATGCGGTATGGTCATTTGGGTTGGCCCTATCCTGGGCTTTCTACAAATAAGGAGGTTGGTAATTAATGTTTTTAGCTTGATTTGAATTATTACCTACTCCTTGGTTCCCTCCACATCTCAGATTCGGGTGATCTCTTCAGCCGGGATTATATGTATTCGAATAAGGGTTTCCACCCCTATTCCTAATGTAATTTACATCCAGTAGGGTTGTTGATATAATGGAAGAGTGGTTTGTCTCCCCCGTGCATAGACAGTGTAAAAGCTGATTCGATACAGTTAAGTCTATTCACTAACTATTGATACTTTTCATCCTCTTGGATAGCTTTTACCGTGATTAGTTTCTGGCCATATATGAATCATTCAATTAGGCACTAACAAAAGTTTAGTGCCATGTTCTTAATGATTTTTTACACATCCCCGTACGTTCTATTCATAAGGGTTCCTTCTGCTGCTCTGTCTAATCCAAATCATGCATTTGTATCCAACCCATTATAAAATACCTACAGTCGCATCCACTCAGGAAATCTGTGGTACGAGCATTTTTTAATCAACATTTTGAAACATTCCCACACCTCATAAAAACATTCTCCCTTCCATCTGTCTAAAAATAATAATCTCTATTCTAAGTTGAACTGCTTTGCTAATCAGGAAGAACTTCTGTAAGAACATTCCAACAAGTGTATCTCATGTCGTGATAGACCCTAATGCGTACGAGTCTAACCAAGAAAAGATGTTATCAGTTAAAAAAGGGGAACAATAAAAGAAGAATAGTGTTATTAGTGGCCCTGTTATACTTCAAAGTGTCACAGAGTTAGAGAAACCATTTTAGTTGATTAGGGTCCTCTGTCATAGTGCCCTTAAACTGTAGATTATTTTGAATCATCTAAATTATCACTGGTTTTATCTTGAAATTATTAGTTGTAATTGTCAACCTTGCTATACTTTCTTAAACCATGTCCGGACTTGGTAAGCATAATCTTTTAGGGTTCTCTTGTTTTGAGCCATATGTACGTTTGCGGGTAACTGTGGTGCTGGTGGATTTCCTAGGGCGTTATCGTCAGCGTCAGTGAACATTGGATCTTGCATCTGTCATTGTTGTCATTGTTGCTAACGGTGATTTCTTCGGATTATTCTCTTTGTATCTGTGGCTGCTACAATAGGTGTGCCCTTACTGCAAGTCATACACTAACCCAGAAAGAGAGGATTAATAATAAAATAAAATCGTATCTATAACCTAAAAATTCCCTAATTATTCTAATTAAAGTGCAAAGATTAAAATTAAACTAGTGACGTTACCTCCCCGGCAATGGCTCTAACAAGTTGACCGCTTTCAAAAATACTAACGTCCAGAGAGTGAATATTGCAATAAAATATAGAAATATGAAGTGGTATCTGCAAGTATATGGGTCGAGTTGTAATATAGTTTTTACAACAAAATACGTGAGTACTCCGAGGATTGTACCCAAGGGAGGCGAGTGCTAGGTCAATTCTAATCTAAACACTAAAAAGATCTTATTAGTACTTTAAATCAATTATACTACGAAAGCATAAAAAGGATGGTTTAAGGGTTTTTATAATAAAAAATAAAATATAATAGCATTAAAGGAATAAAATTTTAGAAGATAAAAAAGTAGAATGAATCAAATCTCAGTTATGGGTGATTAGCTCGCTTCAGTAATCCCCATCAATTGTTGCTTTGGGTTCCTCATCAATCAACTAGTTGCTACCCTAGCAGGATCTTTCGATCTTCCACTGACATAACGAGTCAGCAAGAACTACTTATATTTTGACCTCACAGTCTAGACTGACTTAGGGTAAAGGTGTCCATAGAAGGGAAATACTAATTTTAGGTTAATTCTAACCTTGATGACTTCCCAGGGTTGTCAGGCCTAGGGTATTTTTCACGTTTTTCCTTTCCCAAACAATTGATTCCTTGAGTAACCCTACAAAACAGTTAATAGATCACACCTCCACTTGCTAACCCTCATAGAGGGATTAGTTCCTCATGGCTTTAATAGCCAATATGAAATCGATATATAGGGAAAACATGCTAATTAAATTGACAAAATAAAGTAAATTAAAGAGTTCGATTATATTAAAATTAATTATGAATCCACAAAGTTTGAATGCTTCCACAATTCAAATCTCTTGAAACCACAAGAACAAATGAAAGAAATCTTGTCATATCCATATATTTTTATTAATATGTGCGTAAGAATGAAAACAAAGAAGTGTTTAGTCTAGTGATTTAATGACTCATTAGTTATCCTAATGGTCCAATGTTCAAGCCCTAATGTTCACACTCTCCTATTTAGTTCACTATTAGTTTTTTACAATATTTCCATTTGACTTAAGTGCATGTCGTCCACCTCTTTAGTTTCCTCAAACAAGTTGATTCCCTTCCCCTTGTATGAGTCAAACTTGCCTTAAGTTGGGAAACATGATCCCCCTTTATGCTCTTATGTTCCCTCTTTTTTATTCCACTTCATTCTTGCCTATTTGCTATGATTCAATGAAAGCTTACCCCACCACCTTGCCCTCCATACCACTCATTTTGCTCCTATATTCTCATTTTTTTATTTCTTCCTTTTTCGTTTTCTCTCCATTTTGACAAACAACCACCACCTTCAACCACCATCTAAAGTTCCTCCATCGTGAGCTATAGCTTCACCACCTCCACATCACTGTCCAAGGTTCTCTTCTCCTTCTCTTTTCTTTCGATCACCGCCCTTCGCCGCCGCCGCCACTACCATGAACAACCACGAACCACTATGGGAAAACCTTCATCCACCACTCCTTTTCTTTTCTCTTTTCTATCAATATTGTGACCGAACCCATGCACTCCTTTTATATTTTTTTCTCACCTCATTAGACTACCGCCGCCGCCACCGTCGCCTACGCCATTTTTCCATTGGGTTTCAGTTTTCCCCTTTTTCTTTCTCTTTCAATCTCTCCCATCTCTTCTAAGGATTTAATCATCTTATTTTATTTATTTTGTGACAAAGAATCATCGATCATATATTTTCGTATATCGTTAAACCTCTCCGCTCCTTTATCAAGAATTATCAACGACCTCGTAGTATTGCTGAGTAGTGTAAGTGCATGAGGGGTGTTGGGAACATTCGTTCCTCTCTATTGTTTTTCCTCATTGCCGAATGGTGTTAAGACATTTTTTTTTCATGTATTAACATTTTGTTCCTATACTCTTTGAAAGACCAAACAACGCCAATCCAAGAGATCTTTAGTGTGATAACGAAGGCATCGAATCTAAGTCTCAATTTAAGGGTAAGTAATTGGACAGAATTATTTCAATGGTTAATGTTTAAGTAATAACACACATCGGATAGATCTATAACTAAAATATGTGTTTGATACGATAGATTCATCTACCGGGTTTAGATCTAAGCGAAACTTCTTCAAATAGGATTGTGGCAATCGAATCTTTAATATAAGGTGTGGGATCTAAATCTTTGATTTGAGTATAATATGCTACTTTTATTTTTAATAAAATGCAATTAAACAATAATTTGAAAGTACACTAAGTACTCAAAGCGATGTTGAAAAAAAACTCATCATAGGGAAATTCCAAGGAAGTGTTCCTAAAATTATTAGTTCGTGAAAACTATGATTTGTGATGTATTGATGTATGTGATGATTATATGTGTGCAAATCTCATATTTATGTTATGTATACATGACTTAATTGATATGTTGATGATTTAAATATGTGTTAAATATATGTGTGACATGAGATCCACAATTTAATATGAAAATATATTAAAGCATGCTAAAGTGAATAAAAAGTGAATATTATGTGATATATGAAAATGTGAGCATGTTTACTTGCGAATGTGTAAAATTGAAAAATATGCGACTATGAGCATAACTACATAAGAAATGTGAAAAGTGATTATATGTGTTAAATTTGAAAATGGCCATATCACATGTATTAAATTTGAAAATGGCCATATCACATATATGGGGTGGTTTTTGTAACATCCTGAAAAGGGCCTATGCATTTTCGGTTTAATTGTACGAAATGACATATCTTATGTGTTATGAATGTATTTTGAATATTTTTGGAAACCTGGAAATGTATGGAAATGTTAAGTTTAAAGTGGACATTTTTGAAAACTAGGAAATGTAAGGAAATGATTTAGAAATGATTCAAAAGAGGAAAGCGAACATTTCTGGAAAGTTGGAAATGTAAGGAAATGTAAAGTTTAAAGAGGGAAATGAAAATTTTTGGAAACTTGGAAATGTAAGGAAATGTCATAGAAATGTTGAGTTCTAAGGTTTAAAAGGGGAAACTAAGGCAAGGTGGGCTTAAGAGAAAATGAGTGTGAAATATGACACACAATCGGGCTTGGAAAAGTGGCCTGAAGATACCACTTAGGGCCTCTGGAAATGGCGCCACCAGTATATGAGGAAGGGCCAAGGATCGAGTCACATAGGAAGCAAAATAAAGTTTTATTTTTGCTACCAGAAGCAGAGAAGTGGACAGCACTAAGGAACTCAAGGGAGGAGTTTAAATTCTCTTAAAATTTTGGCTAATAGGTGGATAAATGATGATTTATCTTAAATTATTTTTCAAGGAGATAATAAGGGATTATTCTTTAATTTTAAAACTAAGGGTTAATGATAAGGAAGAGTGATGGCCAAGTAAGGGAGTCTTGGCCTAGTAATTTCGGCACAAGGAGGAGAACTAAGGCCATTCATTCATTCTTCTTCTCTATTCTCTCTGCCGAATTTTCCTAGCAAAAATCCTCTCTTCTCTATTCTCTCTGCCGAATTTTCCTAGCAAAAATCCTCTCTTCTCTTTTCTTTTTCCAAAGCCAAAATACCATATGTTCTAAGCAAAAACTTCTTCCATTAGTGCCGATTCTTTCTAAGCCTAATACCCTTCTCTTTTTATCTTGAAACCGAATACATAGGTGGATCATAGTCGACTATTCCCTAGGCCTTAAGCCGAATCTTTGAGGACTCAAGAAAAGGGACTGTCGATTACAAAGATTGAAGGTAAGATTAATAGTTATCGATTTTCATTCCTTTTATTTTAACCAAAATTAATGGACTAATTCACCTTAATGTCTTTGGCCGAAATCATGAAGGTTTTTCCAGGATTTAGTGGTTGTCAACTACAAGAGGAGATCTGTCGGGACTTTCAAAGATCTAAGGTGAGTCAATCAGTCTAAGGTTATTTCTTATGTTTAAGTGATCGAAAATCAGATCTAATATATATAAGTCTATAGGGATTTCGATAGAGGTATAAAAGGATTTCGGGATTTGAGAATTTCAAGGTAAGACCATCTGTACATTCGGCCAAGGCCTTAATTGTTGATTAAGATCTATTCCTTATTTTTGCAAAGGCCAAAACTAATTTGTTAAAGTGGTTTAAAGCTTGGCTGAATACAAGAAGAGTATAGTAAAGATTTCGGGATTTGGCGCCAAGGTAAGTTTTGGGTTATACAATCCTAATAGGATTTGGATTTATGGCCGAATGGCTTGTTATTAAATTTTTAAGTTTGGCCGAATTTAGGAACTTGAGATCTAAGGCAGTAGATCGGATTTCGGGATTTTCAGTGAAGTTGCTAAGTGAATCAGGTGTGTACTTCACACTATTTCTTAATATATTTATGGCAATATTTAATTTGTATGTGATTATAAGAATGTGCAAGAATATGGCTAAGGTACCATGAATGGTACAAAGTACTCAGGTACATTTCTACTCCTACTAGGATTATGAAATATGTTATTTTTCACATGTGAAAAGTTATAAGAATGTGAAAATTAGCTTATTAATGCATAATATATGATTTGGGGCATATGGGTTATTAAAAAGGGGAAGTGAATGTGGTGACCTAAGACCACTGTATCTGAACGTGGTGACCTAAGACCACGATAATCTGAATGTGGTGACCCAAGACCATGATAATCTGAATGTGGTGACCTAAGACCACGATATCTGAGTGTGGTGACCTAAGACCACGAATACTCATAAGGGCGATGAGCACGTCGACTGCAGCGACTGCCTTCGATGGTGTGTAGCGGATGGAGGGTTGACTTAATAGTCCCCACGGTGTACAGGTTGGTACGGGGATGTGTAGCGGATGGCTTTTAGGTTTGGGTTCGGGATTGCATCATTATTTTGATCCGTTATAAGAATTGTTATGTGATATGATTATGTATGCTAAGTTGTTAAGATTTAGTGTTGTAGTACACATTGAGTCTGTTGACTCACCCCGTTGTGGGAACATGTTTCAGGTGATGAACAGTGATGGACCGGGACGGCAGATCTTGTGGTGGCCATGCTCATCTTGAAGTTTTATTTAAATTGGACCTTTTATTTCTTTTAAGTACTGTACAATTTTATTTTGGGATTTTACTTGATGTAATAAGGCCATAGTAAATTATGTTATTTTCTATTTTAATTGCTATGTTACAAAGTTTTATTTATTAGAGACTAAGTAAATTTTAACTTAAAATAAACTTTAAATATTTTGTCACATGAAATTAAATGGGTTTCCATACAAAATAAATTTGTTTTCAATTCGAGCCCAATCCATCAGCAAACTATCCTCAAAACCCACAGATTTCCAAAGTAATAAAAAGATTTTTAACCGGTTTTCTTCGAGGAACATACCAGATCTGGTCAAGGCTCGTGGGCTGGGTTTGGGGTGTTTCAGTTTGGTATTAGAGCCCAGTTTTAAACTCTCGGCCTGTGGGCTAAGGCCCAAAACATTTTCGAATCGAGCCCAAATAAGTTTTCTAAAAATATGTTATGAAATCAAGAGTTTTTACGGCATGGCACCTAAGTCTCCGACCATGATCCACTGTAAGTACCCTAACCATCTGTGTGCTTTATGAATTGCAGAAGGGTAGAAATGAGATGGAACATAGAATAGTATGATAGGTACTTGAACCGTAGGGCTAGTCTACTCAAACACAAAACATAAGACTTAAATGCCTAACTAAACAAACCTATGGCTAAGTCGTCGAGTTAGGGTGTGGTAACCCCTGTGCGCATTTCTAGGATTGGATCCTAAGAGCACAGTATTTAAGCGAGCTTCTAGTGACTCACCTCCTCTTCGCTGAATCCTACCATTGCGTAGCTTCTCGTTCACCCCAACCAAGAAGACTCAGTGGGTGTGGCAACCTCTGTGCGCATGTCTAGGATCAGTTTCAGTGGGAGCTTGGTACTTAAGCAGTCCGCGTGACTCACCTCCTCTCCACTCGAATCCTACCTGGTGCGTAGCTTTGGTTCACCCCGACCAAGAGGACTCGGTCATAGGCTAAACACAATAACTAAAACCCGAAAGGGAACTAGCCGTGTTTTTACAGAAACCCTAGTTTTAAAACCTTTTTAATTTGTGAGATCTATTTTCACAAAAATTTTCAGAAAATTTTTTGATTTATGAAATTACAAAAATACCCCTAGTGGTAAAATTACAAAAATGCCCTTGGTTTATGGAATTTCCAAAATCTCACAGTTTTTATCAAAATTTCATTTCTCTACTAAGTGTTCAAAAGCCCTAATTTGCAAAATATCAAAAACACCTTGATTTTGGAAAATTATGAAATTGCCCTTAACTTACAAAATTACCAAAATGACTCTAATTTCCAAAATTGTTGCAATATCACCAAAATAGAAAGTAAATTCACAAAAAGAACCCTTAAAGGTTTGCAAATTTTGAAATACCCCAGAATTATTAAACTTCACGAACTTACCCTGGTTTATTACCAAAATACCCCCGAGATTCAAAATTACCGAAATGGCCTCGGATTTCAAAATTTCAAAAAAATACCCCCAGGAATTTAAAATTACCAAAATACTTTATGATAAAATCACCAAAGAACTTTTTCTTTTGAAAAATTACGAAAATACCCCTGTAGGACAATTACGAAAATACCCCTGGGTAGTGGAAAAAAAAAACACAACAATGAAAACTACAACATTTCTCTAAATGAATAAAAGTTCATAATTGATTGATGGATGTATGAATGAAAAGATTGTGTGCATGTATGAGTATGAAAGAACCACTCCTAAAATTCTTTTCATAAAACTTCTTCGCGGGTAATCAAGTGAAACAAGGACTAATTCATAAAACTTCTTAATCAGATCGCGACGATAGAAATGAGCTCTAGGGGACGTGGACGTAACGTACGAGGACGCGGTAGGGGTAGGATGACCGTGTCAGAACCCGTGAGGTCGGGTCAAGGGTCTGACAATGAGATACCACCGCCACCATCACCCCCAGCTGTTGGTGTTGAGTAGCAAGCTCAGACGGGGGATGAAGCTGTGTCGCAGGCTGTGCTGCGAGTTCTTGAGCTAGTGGCAGGTGCAGGAGGAAATTCGGGATCTCAGAAGTCGATACCTGAGTGACTTCGTGCCAACGGAGCTGAGGTGTTCCGTGGAGTGTCAGGAGTGGCACCCTATACCGCTGAGTATGGGTTGGAATCAACTGAGCGGATTATGGATGAACTAGATCTGACTCCTGAGGAGAAGCTGAAAGGAATGGTGGCATTCCTACGCGATGAAGCGTACCAATGGTGGCTCACAGTTTGTGATGGTGCCACAGCTGAGGATCTGACATGGGACTATGTTAAGACGGCTTATCAGAAGAAGTATGTCGGTACCTGGTATACTGATGAGCAAAGGAAGGCGTTTATGGGGCTGGTTCAAGGGAACAAGTCTGTGGCAGAGTATGAAGCTGAGTTCCTGAGGTTGAGCCGTTATGCTCGAGGTGTGGTGGCTACGGAGCATGAACGGTGTGTCCGATTTGAGGACGGTTTGAGGGATGATTTAAGGTTGCTCATAGCCCCACATCAGGAACGGGAATTTTCCGCGCTAGTGGAAAAGGCTAAGGTAGCCGAGGGAATCAAGGACTCGGTTAAGCAGAGCTCTGATAGGAATAGGCCCAAGAGGGGTTATGGGTCGTCAGGATCGTTTGGAAGTGGGCAGAAAAGGCCCAGAGTTGGTGGGCCGCGAGGTCAGCAAGTTGGTGCAGGAGGACAGATGTCGCCCTTGTGATCTCAGTGTGGAAAGAGACACTTAGGAGAGTGTTGGAAGAGGACAGAGGATGTTTCAGGTGTGGGTCCAAGGACCACATGATTAAGGATTGTCCAAAGAAACTGGAGGAGAGTCAGCCAGTAGCTCAGAATGTTAGTCAAGCCGATAGAGGTGTACAATAGCCTCAATGAGGTCATGGTTCGAATAATAGAGGTAATGGTGCTGGCAGAGGACGTGGAACTCAGGGCAGAGGTGCTGTCAATGCTGAGGTAAGGCAACCAGGTTTGGTTTATTTGGTTCGGCGGAGGGAGGATAGAGACGCGCCAGACGTCATAACCGGTACGTTCCTTATTCATGGCAAGCCCTATGTTACTCTTATTGATGTGGGCTCGACCCATTCATATGTTGCATGTAGTGTAGTGGAAACACTAGGCCTAGACTCTAAACTTTCTGATAGGGAGATGATCGTAGTAAGCCCATTAGGCCAAACTCAGTAGTGGTGGATAAGATCTTTCGGAGTGTACCCCTAGAAATTCAGGGAGTGAACTTTCGGGCTGACTTAATGGAGTTACCCTTCGGAGAATTTGACCTCATACTTGGTATGGATTGGTTGGTAGAGCACCGAGCCGTGTTGGACTGTGCGGCTAAACGAATGGAACTAAGGACTCCAAAGGATAAAGTAGTAGTAATGATCGGAGAAAGAAGAAACTACCTGTCTAACATAGTTTCGGCAATGAAGGTTGAGAAAATGGTTAGGAAAGGGTGCAAGGCGTTCTTAGCCTTCGTAAGTGCGTTGGGTGGAAAGGAAGAAGGTGTCAATGGAGTTAGAACTGTAAGGGACTTTGAAGACGTATTTCCAGAGGAATTACTAGGAATACCCCCAGATAGGATGGTGGAATTTGGAATAGACTTGCTACCGGGAATAGCTCCTGTGTCAATTGCTCCATACCGGATGGCGCCGAAGGATTTAGTTGAGCTCAAGGCCCAAATCCAAGAATTGCTGGATCGTGGGTTCATTCGACCCAGTATGTCTCCATGGGGAGCACCAGGTCTTTGTTCAGAAAAAGAAGGAGGACGGAACTATGCGGATGTGCATAGATTACCGTCAGTTGAATAAGCTGACCATTAAGAACAAGTATCCTTTGCCAAGGATCGATGACTTGTTTGATCAGCTGAAGGGGGCCGCGGTGTTCTCGAAGATAGACTTAAGGTCGGGATATCATTAGTTGAAGGTGAAGGAGGCAGATATCCATAAGACTGCTTTTAGAACAAGATACGGCCACTTGGAGTTTGTAGTAATGCCGTTTGGATTGACGAACGCACCAGCCGCATTCATGGATATGATGAACCGAGTATTTCAACCCTACTTGGATAGGTTCGTCATTGTGTTCATCGATGATATCTTGGTGTACTCCAAGTCTAAAGAGGAGCATGATGAGCATCTCCGAGTTGTGCTGCAAGTGTTAAGGGAGAAGAAGCTCTATGCCAAATTCAGCAAGTGTGAATTTTGGCTTAAAGAGATGGCGTTCTTAGGACATGTAGTATCCGCAGAAGGTATAAGGGTGGATCCTAGGAAGATCGAAGCAGTGTTAGATTGGAAACCACTAGGTCCGTGGCTGAGATCTGAAGTTTCTTAGGTTTGGCAGGCTATTACAGAAGGTTCGTGGAAGGGTTCTCGTCAATAGCCGCGCCTTTGACAAAGTTGCTAAGGAAGGAAGTACCCTTTTGAATGGACGGATAAGCAAATGAGAGAGCTTCAAAAGCTTAAAAGGGTGTTGTGAGTAAGCTCCAGCAGTTAATTCAAATTGGAGGCGTGAAAAGGATTTTGTGGTGTACCGTGACGCTTCGCACACGGGATTAGGCTGTGTCCTAATGCAAGATGGAAAAGTAGTCGCTTATGCGTCTTGGCAGCTAAGGCCTCATGAGGTTAGCTACCCAACCTATGACTTGGAATTGGTAGCAGTGGTTTTCGCCCTTAAGGTGTGGAGGCACTACCTCTATGGAGAAAGGTCAGTGATCTACACAGACCACAAGAGCCTTAAGTATCTGTTGACTCAGAAGGAGTTAAACTTGAGGCAGCGAAGGTGGGTAGAGTTATTGAAGGATTATGATTGCTCGATAGAATACCACCCGGGCAAGGCGAATGTAGTGGCTGATGCCCTAAGTCGGAAGGTTGTGTCAGATCTAAGGGCTATGTTCGCTCACTTAAGTTTGTATGATGATGGAAGCCTGTTGGCAGAGTTGCAAGTCAAGCCCACATGGCTGAATGAGGTGAAAAGGGGACAGTTGGCTGACAAGGACCTAAGTGCTAAGTTACAGCAAGTACAAAACGGAGAGGTAGAGGATTATGGTGTTAATGATGAAGGAGTATTGTGCTAAAAAGGAAAGGTCTGTATGCCGAGGGACGAGGAGTTAAGACAGAGAATTCTTCGAAAGCGCATAGCGGCCACTACGCTATGCATCCCGGAGGCATTAAGTCGTCATGAGATCTAAGGGAACAATTTTGGTGGCTCGATCTTAAACGAGAAGTTACCGACCGTGGGAAAATGTCCGGCGTGTCGTCAAGTTAAGTTAAGTGAACACCAAGTCCCATCGGGATTGCTTCAGCCAATCGAGATTCCGCAGTGGAAGTGGGAAAGAATTACCATGGACTTCGTTAGTGGGCTTCCCCTTACGCCTACTAAGAAGGACTCGGTATGGGTAATAGTGGACCATTTGACCAAGTACGCGCATTTCATTTCGGTAAGAGTGGTTTATTCTCTTCAGAAGTTGGCCAAGTTATATGTGGCGGAAATTGTGAGGTTACACGGAGTGCCGGTATCGATCATCTCCGATAGAGACCCAAGGTTTATGTCTCGATTTTGGAGGGCACTTCATCAAGCTTTAGGCACTAAGTTAGACTTCACTACGGCTTTTCATCCACAATCAGACGGGTAGTCTGAACGGGTTATACAAGTGTTGGAGGATATGTTGAGAGGCTGTGTGATGGATTTCCAAGGAAGTTGGGAAGATTACTTGCCTTTAGCAGAGTTCGCCTACAACAACAGCTATCAGGCTAGCATCCGGATGGCACCATATGAAGCATTGTATGGTCGGAAGTGTCGAACTCCTACTTGTTGGACTGAGTTAGGAGAACGTCGAGTTTTGGGTCCCGAGTTAGTGGCAGAAACTGAAGAGAAGGTTGAGATAATCCGAGAATGGTTAAAGGAAGCCTCTGATAGGCAGAAGTCGTACGCCGACCTTAAGCGGAAGGAAATAGAGTTTGAAGGGGGAGACCAAGTATTTCTGAAAGTCTCACCTTGGAAAAAGGTGATGAGGTTTGGTCGCAAAGGGAAGTTAAGCCCAAGGTTTATAGGGCCCTATCGAGTGTTGAAGCGAGTTGGACCAGTGGCATATCAGTTAGAGTTGCCACCAATGTTGCAGCAGATGCACGACGTATTCCATGTATCCATGCTACGTCGTTACCGATCGGATCCATTTCATGTAGTACCAGTTAAAGAAGTGGAGCTAAGGCCAGACTTATCCTACGAAGAAGAGCCGGTTCAGATATTGGAACGTGATGTGAAAGTGCTACGGAGGAAGTCAGGTCCTCTAGTCAAAGTGTTATGGCGCAATCATGGATCGAAAGAAGCTTCGTGGGAGCCAGAAAAGGCAATGCGACAGCAATACCCTCAATTATTTTAGCTAGAAAATTTCGAGGACGATATTATTTTAAGGGGGTAGAACTGTAACATCCTAAAAAGGGCCTATGCATTTTCGGTTTAATTGTACGAAATGACATATCTTATGTGTTATGAATGTATTTTAAATATTTTTGGAAACCTGGAAATGTATGGGAATGTTAAGTTTAAAGTGGACATTTTTGGAAACTAGGAAATGTAAGGAAATGATTTAGAAATGATTCAAAAGAGGAAAGCAAACATTTCTGGAAAGTTGGAAATGTAAGGAAATGTCAAGTTTAAAGAAGGAAACGAAAATTTTTGGAAACTTGGAAATGTAAGAAAATGTCATAGAAATGTTGAGTTCTAAGGTTTAAAAGGGGAAACTAAGACAAGGTGGCCTTAAGAGAAAATGTGTGTGAAATATGACACACAATTGGGCTTGGAAAAGTGGCCTGAAGATACCACTTAGGGCCTCTGGAAACGGCGCCACCAGTATGTGAGGAAGGGCCAAGGATCGAGTCACACGGGAAGCAAAATAAAGTTTTATTTTTGCTACCAGAAGCAAAGAAGTGGACGGCACTAAGGAACTCAAGGGAGGAGTTTAAATTCTCTTAAAATTTTGGCTAATAGGTGGATAAATGATGATTTATCTTAAATTATTTTTCAAGGAGATACTAAGGGATTATTCTTTAATTTTAAAACTAAGGGATAATGATAAGGAAGAGTGATGGCCAAGTAAGGGAGTCTTGGCCTAGTAATTTCGGCACAAAGAGGAGAACTAAGGCCATTCATTCATTCTTCTTCTCTATTCTCTCTGCCGAATTTTCCTAGCAAAAATCCTCTCTTCTCTTTTCTTTTTCCAAAGCCGAAATACCATATGTTCTAGCCAAAATCTTCTTCCATTAGTGCCGATTCTTTCTAAGCCTAATACCCTTCTCTTTTTATCTTAAAACCGAATACATAGGTGGATCATAGTCGACTATTCCCTAGGCCTTAAGCTGAATCTTTGAGGACTCAAGAAAAGGGGCTGTCGATTACAAAGCTTGAAGGTAAGATTAATAGTTATCGATTTTCATTCCTTTTCTTTTAATCGAAATCAAGGGACTAATTCCCCTTAATGTCTTTGGCCGAAATCATGGAGGTTTTTCCGGGATTTAGTGGTTGTCAACTACAAGAGGAGATCTGTCGGAACTGTCAAAGATCTAAGGTGAGTCAATCGGTCTAAGGTTATTTCTTATGTTTAAGTGATCGAAAATCAGATCTAATATATATAAGTCTATAGGGATTTCGACAGAGGTATACAGGGATTCCGGGATTTGAGAATTTCAAGGTAAGACCATATGTACATTTGGCCAAGGTCTTAATTGTTGATTAAGATCTATTCCTTATTTTTGCAAAGGCCGAAACTAATTTGTTAAAGTGATTTAAAGCTTGGATGAATACAAGAAGAGTATAGTAAAGATTTCGGGATTTGGCGCCAAGGTAAGTTTTGGGTTATACAATCCTAATAGGATTTGGATTTATGGCCGAATGGCTTGTTATTAAATTTTTAAGTTTGGCCGAATTCAGGAGCTTGAGATCTAAGGCAATAGATCAGATTTCGGGATTTTCAGTGAAATTGCTAAGTGAATCAGGTGTGTACTTCACACTATTTCTTAATATATTTATGGCAATATTTAATTTGTATGTGATTATAAGAATGTGCAAGAATATTGCTAAGGTACCATGAATGGTACAAAGTACTCAGGTACGTTTCCTACTCCTACTAGGATTATGAAATATGTTATTTTTAACATGTGAAAAGTTATAAGAATGTAAAAATTGGCTTATTAATGCATAATATATGATTTGGGGCATATGGGTTATTAAAAAGGGGAAGTGAATGTGGTGACCTAAGACCACTGTATCTGAACGTGGTGACCTAAGACCACGATAATCTAAATGTGGTGACCTAAGACCACGATAATCTGAATGTGGTGACCTAAGACCACGATAATCTGAATGTGGTGACCTAAGACCACGAATACTCATAAGGGCGATGAGCACGTCGACTGCAGCGACTGCCTTCGATGGTGTGTAGCGGATGGAGGGTTGACTTAGTAGTCCCCACGGTGTACAGGTTGGTACGGGGATGTGTAGCGGATGGCTTTTAGGTTTGGGTTCGAGATTGCATCATTATTTTGATCCGTTATAAGAATTGTTATGTGATATGATTATGTATGCCTAAGTTGTTAAGATTTAGTGTTGTAGTACACATTGAGTCTTTGACTCACCCCCTGCTGTGGGAACACGTTTGGTGATGATGAATGATGATGGACCGGGACGGCAGATCTTGTGGTGGCCATGCTCATCTTGAGGTTTTATTTAAATTGGACCTTTTATTTCTTTTAAGTACTTTATAATTTTATTTTGGGATTTTACTTGATGTAATAAGGCCATAGTAAATTATGTTATTTTCTGTTTTAATTGCTATGTTACAAAGTTTTATTTATTAGAGACTAAGTAAATTTTAATTTAAAATAAACTTTAAATATTTTGTCACATGAAATTAAATGGGTTTCCATACAAAATAAATTTGTTTTCAACTCGAGCCCAATCTATCAGCAAACTATCCTCAAAACCCACAGATTTCCAAAGTAATAAAAAGATTTTTAACCGGTTTTCTTCGAGGAACATACCAGATCCGGTCAAGGCTCGTGGGCCGGGTTTGGGGTGTTTCAGTTTTTGTGAAAGGTGGAAGTTATGTGGTAGTTTATCTACAATTATATGGACGTTATCGATAATTATGTGGTAGCTTGTCCACAATGTGTTATGTGGTCGTTAATCGATATGTATGTTGTGGCTTGTCCACAAATGATGTGTTATTGGATGGACAGGTTCTAGGGAAGTCAAATTGGTGTGTAGCAGAGATGGGTGGAAAATTCTTTAAAATGTGCATTATTTCATTAGCATGTCTCGATATATTTATGTATATGTGTTAATGATGATATGATATTTCTATGAAAATGATTTACATATATGAAATTGGATGTGTTTATTTGATATGTGAAGCACATGTTATATATATTTTCTGTCTTGATTTCCACTGAGCCTTTTAAAGCTCACCCACATATCTTGTGTGTGTTAGATAATCCTCATGGTTAGGACTCGGATTCGGTCATCGGAGAGGTTCTTGGAAAATTGGTTTTATAGTTATGGATTTTTAAGATGATTTGGGACTTTTATGGATTTTATGATTTTTATGGATTTTATTATGGACTTTAATTTGGGTTTGATTTAATAACTTTTTGGGACTTTATTTTAAATTGTGGACTATGGCATGGGGATTTTCCTTTATGATATTTTTGGAATTATTACATGGATTACTTATGTTGGATTTCAGATTTAAATGATCATTAAACGTTTTTTTTTTAAGAATTGGTATCCACTACAAATGTGTTTTCAAAACTAAGTTATAACACATTGTATTTTAATAAAAAGGAACAAATAAATTTTATTGAAAGGAACTTGATATTTTTAAAATGACATGTTTCGAGGAAAAATGAATCTTTCTTGTGGAAACGTTTTGGCCATCTTCATGGCCCATGTAATTACTCAGATCGGGTCATAATGTCAAGGCCCAATTTGAGAGGTTACATTTAGTAGTATCAGAGTCCAGTTCAAAACTTGGACTATGGGTATATTTTCTTTGAAAACTTCATGCATTACAAAAAGGGTATTTTGGGGAAAAACACGCCACATGTTAATTTGTTATAAAAGAATTTGAGACTTCTTGAAGTCGATCTAAGGCAAGTGATCATTAGATCTGAAATTATAGACTATAAAAACTATTGAAAATTATAGACTGAACGAACTCTAGGTCGTGAAAATAATAAATAGTGAGACAAGTGTAAATCAGTCAAATAAACCTTAAGTAGAAAATGTTCAAGTGATAACGATAAAAACTTGTCTTTATTGACAGCATTCATAAAACATAAAATGAGTACCCAAAGAGTTAGGACTAGAGGAATGAGGGCTCACAGAGAGCCAAGTCAAGGAACCCAAGTCGACTCATCTGTACCTTAGGTGTAAACCCTTGAGCCAACTGCGGAGCATGTGGAACGTGCACCACTGTTGAGGAGAGTCAGCAGGAGCTTGCAAATGAGGTTGTATCGCAGGCCATGTTGCGAATATTAGAATGAGTGGCGGGTTCCTAATTTGGAACTAACAATCGTGGCACTATTGTTGAGAGCCTTCGTTCGAGTAGGGCCGAGCTGTGTAGGGGTGCTGCTGGGACAACCCCACTATAGTTGAGTATTAGTTAGAGGCTACAGAGCGAACTCTTGACGATATAGAGTGCACCCCTAAACAAAAGCTTAAGGGGATTGTCTCACTGTTACAAGATGAGGCCTATCATTGGTGGCAGGCCATTGTGAGAGGTACCCCAGTCGATCAAATAAAGTGGGAATATTTTCTGAAGGCCTTCTAGAAGAAATATGTGGGCGTAAGGTACGTCGAGGCAAAGAGGCTTGAGTTCATTGAGCTAAGGCAAGGTAACATGTCCGTGGCTGATTACGAGGTGAGCTCTTGAGGCTTAATCGTTATGCTCTGGGTATGGTGGTAGATGAACAAGATAAGTGTGCCTGATTTGATCTTGGGCTAAGATTTGACTTGATGATGCAAGTAGCTACGCTGTAAGAGAGGGTATTCGAAGATTTGGTGGAGAAGACTGAGATTTGTGAGGAGGTTAGACACATTGAGCGTGAACAAAAAGGGCAAGCTAGAGTTCCTACTAAGAGACATCTCGGGCCTATTGGGCAGACTCAGTGCCCAGCTAAATGGGATAGAGATAATCGACCTTGCCAGAACTTTGTCACAGTAGAAGAAAGAAACCAGAATTGTGCCACTAGTGGCAAAAGACATTCGGGTGAGTGTTGGTGAGGCATGGGTGCATACCTAAAAAATGAATCACTGGATCATAAGATCTGAGATTATCCTCAAATGAATGAGTAGACGCGAGCACAAGGTCAGAATCGTACACTAAACTAGAGAGTTGGTTAGCAACAACAATGAGCTCAAGGTCAGAATAGAGGTGGTAATGTTGGGTAGAGATAGCTAGCACCAGGTCTGTAACACCCCTATCCCGTGTCCATCGCTGGAATGGGTTAAGAGCGTTACCTGGCAGATCAGAAACTTAATCAGACAATTCATCCAGTATCACATCGAATACAATCATAGTGTCCCTTATTGCGGTCAACGAGACCTAAAACATGCTTATAAACCGGGTCGAGACTAAACCAAAACACATACAAACATTCTTGGAAATTTAAAACTTTTCTAAGTTTCAGGGGTTACACGCCAGTGTGGGTAGGCCGTGTGCCTCCCACGGCTGCTAGACACACCTGTGTGTCCTCCCTATGGTCAAAACTGACCTTTACTCCATGGCCACCAAGCACGCCCGTGTACTTTGGCTGTGGTCGATCTTGTCAAAAATCACACGGCTACTGGCACGTCCGTGTGCCAAGGCCGTGTACTCTTATGCTAGCTATTAACTTAGCCCCACGATTACTAGGCACCCCCGTGTGCCACAACCGTGTGACATTATAGACCATTTTCAAGGCCAAAATGCCACCCACTTGGGTCTTACCTACAAGCAATATTTACCAACATATTTCATGCATACTAGACAACCAAAATAACCATTCAATCTAATCATTCAATATCCATTTCAATCATGCCAACTTCCAAGACCAAAACATATGTATATCAAGTATAATTCATCCAAATACTTACCCTAAAACTTGACCAATTCATGTGCTTCAACCATACCAAGGTATACTTCATATATCACATTCATTTAAACATAATACCAACATATAACTAGCCAAATCACATGGCTAAATTCACTTCATTTACAAGTACAAAAGACTAGCCTATACATGCCATATCTAGCAAAATATATATCCAAAATGTACCATAAACAAGTTGAATAGTGTGATGACGATCCTTGATGGTCCCAAGCCTTCAGTAGCTTTGACGACCTATAAAACAGAGAAATGCACACACGGAGTAAGCTTTCCAAAAGCTTAGTAAGTCATAATACAAACAAACTTAGCATAGAAGGCATATATACTCATAGATTCATTGGCACATCTAATCACTTAGCAAATTATCACATATATACTTTGGTCCATGTACTTGGCCATATTTGCCACATTCATCAATTCAAAAGTCTCATATATACAAAGCTCTTTCATGCTTACTATCACATCTCATATTGTTATCCAAATATACATAATCATCATAGTAAGATCACATAGGAACTTACCTTATATACACACTTAGTGTATGAATTCAACATACCTGAAACGGATTCACTATTTACATGGCCTTTTCGTATCACAGACTTGCCCGTTGAACCGTAAGGAATCTAGTAGGATACTCAGAAAGCTCAGAATAGTCGTACAATGCCAACGTCCCAGACGAGGTCTTATATGCACTCAGATATCGATGCCCACTGTCCCAGACAGGGTTTAACACGAATCAATATGATGTGATAAACCGTAAAAGTAACATATTTTAATCCCACATTTTATATGCTTTTGGATGATTTATCCCTCGATTTATGTAAAAAGGTGCTCTTAATCCTTGCTTTTCATGTCTTATACTCAGGAAAGCACCCGAGGATGAAAAAAACAAGAAACGTACCTAAAACAAAGCAAATTGGGCCATGGGAGAAATCGACACGGCCTAGACTTAAGCCCACACGGACGTGCCTTACTAATCATCTAGAACACGGCCTGACCTCGATTCACACGACCGTGTCTCATTAAAGAAATTCGAACACGGTCTGAAGATTGTTCATACGGGCGTGTGCCATGGCCGTGTCCCTATCGTGGCAAAGAGCAATTTCATTCGGATATGGATACTTTAGGGCAAAAAAACCTATTTCAAAAGCCTATATAAACCCCCTAAGTATCAGCTGAAAGGGGGCGGTTAGCAAGGCCAAGGAGCCAAGCCGGAAGGGCCAGATCTGTGGAGAATCACTCAAAGATAGCCAATTGATCCATCTCAAGAAGCCGAAATTCTACTCAAGATGGCGGATCTCTCCTTCAATTCCTTCAGGGAGTTTTAGGGATTTCTTATGTTTTGTTTTATCTTTTCTTCTGAGATATTTTCTTTATTTGTTATGAACTAAACCCTTTAAATACCCGAAAGGGATGAAACCTATGATGGATCTTGTTATTAATTTCTCAATTATATGATAAATACTTAGTTTGTTCTTAATTATGTGAGCTTAATCTAAATTTGATGTGCTTAGGTGGAGGAGTAAAAGTCCCTGCTTAAGAGTAGATCTAGCATAATTAAGCAGAGTTGATCGCACACCTAGAGATAGGGTGACGAGATTTTGCCAGATTAGGGTGAAACCTAATATGGGAGTCCACAGATCGATTTACTACTATTCTAGGGGGTTATTAATAGAGAAAGAGATTTCCATTAACTAACCTAGGGTTAGATGTTATTCGCCTCGAGAGAGGGTTTAATATACGTTAGGGAGTCTTACGGATCAAACTAAGTAAATAGATCGTATGGTTCGGTGTTAGATAATAAGTGAAGTCTAGGTGGATTTTTCCTAAGGGTATCGTCTAAATCAACAGAGTTTTTCTAAAAGTTATCTCTCCAATTTAATCTTTTTGTCAATGCGTCTTAGCTTGGTAGTTAGTTAATTTTAGATTAGACAACCAATCACTTAATATTTAGGCTAGATAATAAAAAGAAAGTTAGTATTAGTACTTTTGGTTCCTTTGGGTTCGATAATCTGGTCTTGCCTAAACTATACTACTGTTCGATAGGTGCACTTGCCTTAAATCATTGTCAGAGTTAGTTTCTAGGTTCGATCATTCTCTTTTATAAATTTAAGACTCTGATTCACAACGATCACGATGTCGATGTCCCAGACATGGTCTTATACGTAAAGATAATATCGACGCCAACATCCCAGACGTAGTCTTACACGTAACGTTCATATCGATGCCTATGTCCCAGACAAGGTCTTACACGAAATCTCAAATCAATGCCAACGTCCTAGACGTGGTCTTACATGATAAAAACAGAACAAATACCTATGTCATGACATAGCTAATCCTATCTATTCCTAGGTTCATACGGGACTTTTCGGATATTGTCACTATGTAATCCTTATCTCGAAATTCATGAACAGATCATATCATGAGTATTCATTGATAACAATAATCATAAGAGCATACATAATTCAATACGAATACGTTTATTTGCATAATGACTTACCTCGGATTCTATTTAACAGAAACGGAAACGGCTACTCGATTACTGTCACTTTCCCGCGATCTAAATCCGTTTTCTTCAGTTTTTGATCTATACATATTCAGAATTAACCCTTTTATTCTCTAACTCATTCAATTCAATCCAATGACACACATTTAGGGCTATTTACAAATTAACCCTCACATTTGCACAATTTATCAATTTAGTCCATTTTTCTCAAAACATCAAATTCACAAACTCATTACATACTCATGCTTAGCCGAATGTTTATACATCACATGCAAGCCCATATTTTCCATCAAATTTGCAATTTAGTCCCTCAAATTGCTATTTTCTCAATTTAGCCCTAATTAGCTAAATTCATCAAAAATTCAAGAACAAAGTATGTTCATCTAGCTCAAAACTTTCATTTAACAACTAAATTCATTACAAAGCTCAACATAACATCAATGGCATATCACACAAACATCATCAATACACAAAATTAAGACATGGGCTTGATAGTAGACTAAGCAACAATTTCAAAAACATAAAAATCATCAAAATCCAAAGCTAAAACTTACCTTAATTTTACTTAATGAATGGCGAATGTTAGAAAGCTTCAAAACCTTTCTTTCCTTTGTATTTTCGGTGGAGAATGCACGATTGAATGTTCCATTTTCATGCTTTATTTTATTAACAATTATATTATTAACCTTATTACCAAATTATCCTTATAATAAAAACATATATAACATATAAATCAAGGTCATTTTTTACCTTAACCGTCCACTTACAAGCTAATGGCTTAATTACCACATAAAATCCTCATACTTATAAAGACATGACAATTAAGTACCTTTTCATGTAGCATGCTAATTTGTATATCAATGCAATTCAGTCCTTTGCTCAAATTAAACACACAGATGGACGATTTAACTTACGAAACTTTAGCACATGCATATTCACACATCATAGTCACAAAAAATAATATTAAAATATTATACAGGCTCGAATTTATGGTCCCGAAACCACTATTCTAACTAGGGTATAAATCGGACTATTACAAGGTCAAGGTGCTAACCGAGTTGATGCGAGGCAACCATCACTTGTGTAAACGACTAGAGCCTGAGAGGATCATGATACGGTAGATGTGATAGCAGGTACCTTTACTATTAATGCTATTTCTTACTTTGCATTGATAGATAATGGCTTTAGCCATTCGTATGTATCATGTGTGATGGCTAAAAAATGGGTATTTGGGTAGAGGAAACTATTAATGATGTGACCGTTCTTAGTCCCTTAGGACAATCTATGCATGTAAATAAGATTTATAAGCGATGCCCGTTGTAAGTCCTAGGTGAGGTATTTCCTGCCGGCTTAATGGAACTACCCTTCGGAGAATTTGATCTCATTTTTGGAATGGACTGGCTAAGTGAGCATTGGGTTATCCTCGATTGTGACACTAAATGAGTTACTCTAATGAATTTTGTATGGAATGGGATAATCTTCATTTGGGAACGTCAGAATTATCTATCTAATGTGATATCTGCCTTAGTAGTGGAGAAATTGGTTAGTAAAGGGTGTGACACTTATCTCGCGTACATTTTGGATACGAATGTAGTTAGTATGGCATTGCAAAATATTCATGTTGTGAAAGAGTTTCTCGACATTTTTCCTGAGGAGCTGCTCAGTTTACCTTCAGAGTGTGAGGTTGTAACACCCTTTACTCGAGACCGTCGCCAGAGTCAAGTACGAGGCATTACCAGACTTAACTTACTAGTTTGGGGCATAAAAATTTACTTTTAAAGTTAATTTGTTCACGTACATCCAATATGTTCCTAAAAAGGGCCTTCGAGGCCCTAAAACATGCAATTGAAACGCCAAACCAGAAACATAAAAAAAATTTCTGATTTCTTAAACAAATCGAAACAATTTATTTCCCTATTCATAATGAAACTGTCCATTTGCGTCATAGTCACTAAATTGACTATAACTCGAGTTACGAAACTCAAAATTTAGATTTGTAAATTTTCCTTGAAACTAAACTCATATATCTTCTTACTATAATTTTCCCAGAATTTTTGATGTGGCCAATTAGTATAGTTTATTAGTTAAAGTCTCCCCTATTACACTATCTGATGGTTCTAACCCCTCTTCACTAAAAATCAATTATCTCATAATATACAATTCTTTTGCCTACACCGTTTCTTTTATATAAAAATAGAATCAATAAGGTTTAATTATATACCTCAGTCACACCTTAATTCCATTTCTACTATCCTTAGTGATTTTTCAAAATCACGTCACTGCTATTGTCCAAAAACTGTTCCATTGCAAATTTTACTCTTTCGTAATTTCTTTGTAATAACTATCATTTAGAAATACATAACACCCAAAACATGTTATTAATTAGCCATTTTAATGGGTAATCATTATCAAGTATTTACAAGCCATTTTTTAGCCATATCCTAAGGACATACACACAAAATGGCTAAGTCCCTATACATGCCATAACTTAAAACGTTTCGAGTCACAAAATACCAATATAATCCTTTGATAGTGTGAAATGATCTCCGACGTCCTTGTGATCCCCAAGTTGGCTTGCGATACTATAAAAAAGAGAAAGGAATGAGAGTAAGCATAAAGCCTAGTAAGTTTGCATGTAAATGAATAACAACATTCTTAATGAATTATCTTATTCTTTTCTTATCAAGATCATTTAAGCCTTTAACTCAATATGCTTAAGTCTTGAATTCTTACCTGTATCTTTTTAGCATGAACTTGTCTTACCTTTACTTTGGTATACTCTTTGAATTTTTCGTTGAACCATTTGGAATACTAAGGATACACGAGTACCTTTCCTTTTGAAACTTACCATTGCCATGTCTTGACATGGTCTTACGTGGTATCCTTGCCTTATGAACTCGCCAATGCCATGCCTTGGCATGGTCTTACACGGGATCTTTTCCTTATAGAAACTTATCAATGCCATGTCTTGACATGGTCTTACATGATTTCCTTAAACCCTAATGTCATGACATTTGTATCCTACACCTTCTTAAGGTTCAACCGGGACTTTCTGAGATTGCTTCTCCGTCAATTCATGCTTGAGTCTTTAAATGATAAATTTATAGAATAAATATGTAAATTCTAGAATTTAATAGTATTAAATGTAAAATAATATAATATTGCATTTATTTACCGCAAACTTACCTCGTAACAAAATACGATCAAATATATTGATTTAGTCCACTATCATTTTCTTTCCCCCGTCTAACTCCGGATTTCATTCTTCTTGATCTATAATAGCAAATTTAGCTTATTTAATACTCATATTTATAAAACAGTCCTTGACTCTAATTTTGGTTATTTTTTTGCCCCTAAACTTTTGCATATTTACACATTTTCCCCAAAGCTCGAAAATTAAACTTTATCCCTTATACTTATGTTTTATGATATGATGATCATTTTTCCCTTCTATGACAACATCAAATTCTCACTCTAACATGCACTTATGAACATTAGGTATTTTTACCGATTAAGCCGTTTTAGTCTTTTTCACTTAAAATCGCTTAGCAAAAGTTGTTTAACATAATTTAAGACTTCATATTCTATCATAAAACAACAAAATAAACACATTTGATCTATGGATATTTTTCAAAATATGAACCCTAGGTTAAATTAATTCTAGATTAAGCTAAATCATGTTACCGAGACTCCAAAAAACGTAAAAAACATTAAAAACGGGGCTTAGATGCACTTACTATGAGCTTGAGAAGTTGAAGAAACCCTAGCTATGGTATCCCCTTTGAAATTTCGGCCTAATGAAGAAGATGGACAACATTTTGCCATCTTTTTCCCTTTTAATTCCTTTTTAATTCCAAATGACTAAAATGCCCTTTATTAAAACTTTAGTCATTTTTATCTATGTATGTCCATTTTTGTCCATGAAAATAATTACCATTTAAGGAATCCTACTTCAAACCCCCATTTCAATCAAGTACTCTATGAATTAGAACCCCTATTTAGCAACTTTTGCAAACAAGTCCTAATAGGCAATTTAAGCATGCAATCAATAAAATTTCTTATCGATACTCTAACACATGTATTTAATCACTCGGTAAATCATAATAATTAATCGTAATAAACTTTTCTATCTCAGATTCGTGATTTCGCAACCACTGTTTTAGGCCCTATTTTGGGATGTTACAGAGGTTGAGTTCAGAATTGAGTTGTAGCCTAGGATGGCACCAGTGTCCATTGCACCCTATTACATGGCACCTAAGGAGCTCAAGGAGCGTAAGGCACAATTATAAGAGTTTCTTGATCGTGGCTTCATAAGGCCAAGTGTGTCGTCGTGAGGAGCTCCAGTCCTTGTTGTGAAAAAGAATGATGGGTCTATGAGACTGTGTATTGATTATCGTCAGCTAAATAAGTCGATTATAAAAAATAAGTATTTGTTGCTGAGGATCAATAACCTATTAGATCAATTCCAAGATGCTTTGGTTTTCTCTAAGATCGATCAGAGGTTGGGGTACTATCAGTTGCAAGTGAAGGAGGTTGATGTGTTGAAGACTGCTTTCAGGACTCAGTATGGGCACTACGAGTTCTTAGTGATGCTTTTCGGTCTTACGAATGCTCCCGCCATTTTCAGCCTTATCTTGATCAGTTTGTTGTGGTATTCATTGATGACATCCTGATTTACTCCAAGTCTGAGTTAGAGCATGAGGAACACTTAAGGTTAGACCTTTAAACCTTACGTGAGAAACGATTGTTTGTGAAGCTTAGTAAGTGTAAGTTTTATCTTCGAGAAGTAATATTTTTGGGACATGTGGTATCTTGTGAGGGTATTTGCGTGGATCCGAAAAAAATTGAGTCTATCCTGGATTAGAAGTAACCTAAGAATGTTAGTGAGATTCAAAGTTTTCTCGAACTTTTTAACTATTATCGAAGGTTTGTTGAGTGGTTCTCATTGATTGCGGCTCTGATAAGTAAGTTATTGATAAAGATTGCACCGTTTAAATGGATAGATGAGTAGCAGGCCAATTTTGAGAAGCTTAAGGTAGTTCTAACTCAGGCACCCGTGTTGATCTAACCCGAGTTTGGGAAGGATTATGTGGTCTACAATGATGCCTCTCATTTCAATCTTGGTTGTGTGTTGATGCAAGACGGGAAAGTTGTGGCCTATGTTTTGAGATAACTCAAGTTAGCTGCTATGGTTTTCACTTTTAAGATATGGAGATACTATCTTTATGGGGAGAAATGTGTCATCTATACGGGTCATAAAAGTCTTAAGTTCAAGTATATCCTCACCCAAAAGGAGTTGAACTTCAGACAGAAGCATTGGATCGAACTTCTGAAAGATTATGACAGTAGCATCGAGTACCATCTGAGTAAGGCTAACGTGGTGGCAGATGCATTGAGTAAGAAGTCCATGTTTGAGTTGAGGGAAATGTTTGCTAGACTGAGTTTAACAGATGATGGTGGCCTACTTGCAGAATTACAGGTGCGACCAACCTTGATTGAGGAGATTAAGCTGAAATAGACTTTAGATTCGTCTTTAGAGCCTCATGTAAAACTCGTTAAGGAGGGTACAACTTTGAATTTCACCTTTAATTCTAAGGGAGTTATGTACTATCGTGGAAGATTCTGTGTACCTTTTGATTCTGAGTTGAGGCAGTCCATACTTTGGGAAACACATAACAGTCACTTTGCTATACACCATTGGGTTAGTAAGATGTATTGGGATCTTTGTGAGCAGTACTGGTGGCTAGGATTGAAACGTAATGTGACAGACTTTGTGGCAAGATGCTTGACGTGCCAACAAGTCAAGGCTAAACACCAATTTCCTTCTAGTTTGCTTTAACCTATTCAAGTCCTTAGTGGAAATGGGAGCGTATCACCATGAATTTTGTTATTGGTCTACCTTTGACACCATCTAAGAAGTACCCCACCCGGGTAATAGTTGATCGGTTGACATTGTTCACTCATTTTCTACCAGTACACCCCGATTATTCCTTATAGAGGTTGGCTAGATTATATATCACTGAAATTGTGAGACTTCATGGGGTACCAGTGCCAATCATCTCGGATTGGGATCCTCGTTTCACGTCAGCTTTTTGGAAGAGTCTGCATGAGGCCCTTAGTATGAGATTTAATTTTAGTACAGCTTACCATCCGTAGTCTGATGGACAGTCTAAAAAGGTTATCCAAATTTTCGATGACATGTTGCGAGGTTGTATGATTGATTTCCAAGGTAATTGGGAGGAACATCTACCACTTGTTTATATATAATAACAGTTTCTAGACGAGCATTCAGATAGCTCCGTATGAAGCACTTTATAGGCGCAAGTGTAGGACACATTTATGTTGGGCAGATTTGGGGGAAAAGAAAGTGTTAGGACTAGATCTAGTACAAGAGACTGAGAACAATGTGAAAATTATTTGGGATTGGTTGAAAGTTGCATTAGACCTACAGAAGTCTTATTCCGACTTGAAGAGGAGGGATATTGAGTTTAGTGTGGGTGACCAACTCTTCCTTACGGTTTTGTCTTGGAAGAAAGTGCCGAGATTTGGCCGCAAGGGAAAGTTAAGTCTAAGGTTCATTGGACCCTACCGCATCGTTAAGAGAGTTGGACCAGTGGCATATCAGTTAGAGTTACCCTAAAGTTGGATCGTATTCATGATGTTTTCCATGTATCTTTGTTGCGATGTTATCGATCCGACCCTTCTCATGTGATCCCAGTTGATGAGATAAAGGTTCATTATGACTTGACGTTTGATGAGGAACCAATGCAAATTATCGATCGAGATGTTAAAGTGTCGAAAAGAAAGCAAATCCCACTTGTAAAAATTTTATAGAGGAATCAGGGTTCTAGCGAGGCTACTTGGGAGTTGGAAGATGCGACACAACAACAATATCCTCACCTCTTCCCATCAGGTAAATTTCGAGGATAAATTTTTTTTTAGGAATGTAGAGTTGTCACATCTCATATATTTTTATTAATATGTATGCAAGAATGAGAACAAGGAAGTGTTTAGTCTAGTAGTTTAATGACTCCTTAGTTATCTTAATGGTCTAAGGTTCAAGTCCTAATGTCCACACTCTCCTATTTAGTGTTTTTTTACGATGTTTCCATTTGACTTAAGTGCATGTCGTCCACCCTTTTAGTTTCCTCAAATAAGTTGATTCCCTTCCCCTTGTATGAGTCAAACTTACCTTAAGTTAGGAAACATGATCCCTCTTTATACTCCTATGTTCCCTCTCTTTCCTTTCACTTCATTCTTGCCTATTTGCTATGGTTCAATGAACCTGGTCATAGTTGACCAAGCTTACCCCACCTCATTGCCTTCCATACCACTTATTTGCTCCCATATTCTCTTTTTTTTTTCATTTCTTCCTTTTTTTCATTTTCTCTCCTTTATGACAAACAACCACCACCTTCAACCGCCATCTAAAATTCCTCCAACGCAAGCTATAGCTTTACTTCCAGCATACCACCATTAAAGGTTATCTTCTCCTCTTCTTTTCTTTCAATCACCACCCTTCACCACCACCATTGACATCGTGAGTCGCCCCAGGTAAACCTTCCTCCACCACTCTTTTTCTTTTCTCTTTTCTATCAATATTGTGACTGAACCCTCCCACTTTTTTATATTTTTTTCTCACCTCATTGGACCACCGCTGGACCATCGCTGCCGCCACGGTCACCTACGCCATTTTTCCATTGGGTTTTAGTTTTCCCCTTTTTCTTTCTCTTTCGATCTCTCCCATCTCTTCTAAGGATTCAATCATCCTATTTTATTTATTTTGTGATAAAGACTCATCGATCATATATTTTCGTATATCGTTAAACCTCTCCGCTCCTTTATCAAGACTTATCAACGACCTCGTAGTATTACTGAGTAGTGTAAGTGCATGAGGGGTGTTGGGAACATTCTTTCCTCTCTATTGTTTTTCCTCATAGCCGAATGGTGTTAAGAAACATTTTTTTCATGTGTTAACATTTTGTTCCTATACTCTTTAAAAGACCAAACAACGCCAATCCAAGAGATCTTTAGTGTGATAACGAAGGCATCGAATCTAAGTCTCGATTTAAGGGTAAGTAATTGGTCAGAATTATTTCAATGGTTAATCTTTAAGTAATAAGACACATCGAATAGATCTATAACTAAAATATGTGTTTGATACGATAGATTCATCTACCAGGTTTAGATCCAAGCGGAACCTCTTCTAATAGGATTGTGGCAATCAAATCTTCAATATAAGGTGTGGGATCTAAATCTTTGATTTGAGTATAATATGCTAATTTTATTTTTTTAATAAAATGCAATTAAACAATAATTTGAAAGTACAGTAAGTACTCAAAGCGATGTTGAAAAAAAACTCATCATATGGAAATTCCAAAGAAGTGTTCCTAAAATTATTAGTTCATGAAAACTATGATTTGTGATGTATTGATGTATGTGATGATTATATGTGTGCAAATCTCATATTTATGTTATGTGATACATAGCTTAATTGATATGTTGATGATTTAAATATGTGTTATATATATGAGTGTGATGAGATCCATGATTTAATATGAAAATATATTAAAGCATGCTAAAGTGAATAAAAAGTGAATATTATGTGATATATAAAAATGTGAGCATGTTTACATGCGAATGTGTAAAATTGAGAAATATGCTACTATGAGCATGACTATATGAGAAATGTGAAAAGTGATTATATGTATTAAATTTGAAAATGGCCATATCACATGCATGGGGTGGGTTTTGTGAAAGGTGGAAGTTATATGGTAGTTTATCTGTGATTATGTGGCTGTTATCGGCAATTATGTAGTAGCTTGTCCATAATGTGTTAGGTGGCTATTAATCGATATTTTTGTGGTGGCTTGTCGACAAATGGCGTGTTATTGGATGGACGGGTTCTGGGGGAACTCGATATTGGTGTGTAGTAGAGATGGGTAGAAAATTCTTTAAAATGTGCATTATTTCATTAGCATGTCTTGATATATTTATCTATATGTGTTAATGATGATATGATATTTCTATGAAAATGGTTTACATATATGGAATTGGATGTGTTTATTTGATGTGTGAAATGCATGTTATATATATTTTCTGTATTGATTTCACACTGAGCCTTTTAAATTTCACGCACATTTCTTGTGTGTTTCAAATAATCCTCATGGTTAGGACTCGGGTTTGGTCATCGGAGAGGCTCTCGAAAAAGTGGTTTGATATTTTTATGGATTTTATTATAGACTTGAATTTGGGTTGATTTAATAACTTTCTGGGACTTTATTTTAAATTGTGGACTGTGGCATGGGGATTTTCCTTTTTGATATTTTTTTGAATTATTGCATGGATTGTTGTAAACTCGAAATTATATAGGTTTTTTCATATATTTTTACCACCTTTTTACTTAATAAATATGTTAATATTAAGTAATTGTTATTAGAATAAGTGAATTTTACTTAATTATTAATATGGATATGAATTTATAAACTATGTAAAATTATACTTAATTACATGATTTTTGTACATAATTTATATTTTTTATCATGTTTATTATTAATATGTGAATTTTCACTATGCAGGAGGACCATGTAAGATGTGATTAACATAAATGATGTATGGACATGCACACATCCATTTCATTTGGACGGCAATACCATGCAAAACTAGGGTAAAAAATGTGTTAATCTGACCCAGTAAAAGATGTGTTAAAAGATAGACATGTCTAATTACTTATTGGATTGAGAAATCGTCAAACTAGGAGGAATGAAAGCCCAATTTTAGCACAAGTAGATGGCTACCCAAAAATAAGCCTGGAAATTTTTTGTTGAAGGTCCCTGCAGTTGGAAAGATGTCAGAAATCAACACACAAGTTTACCTTTTGAAACCATCCACCTTATGGCTATTAATAGCATTGTTTTGAATTCAAAAACAAGCAACAAAGTCATCCTTTTTTCCTCAATTTGTGGCCGACTGTATGAGAGAAAAGAGAGGGATTTTGAATTCTATTTTTAGCAAACTCTACCCTTGCCTTCACCTATAAATACCACATACCTTTCCACTTATCAAATCATCCCTCATATCCCTTCATTCATAACACATCCCTCATCTCTTATTCATCATTTTCTCTTCCCTTTCTCTATTCTTTTCCCTTGCATAGCCATCCATCTCCCTTCCATTCTTTAGCCAACAAAGGCTTTGTCAAGACATTTCTTTGGCTGGCCACCTTAGGAAACCCTTAGCAAAAAGAGCATCAATCAGAACGGAGGAACACATAAGTCAGAAAAGATCCAAAAGGCTATTGAACTGAAATAGAGTTTACTCTTTGCTCTTGTTATTTAATTTACTTATGTTTGCTACGTGTTTATTTTTTGTTTGACATCAACAATGATATTTTAAATCCTATTTTCTAGGATGATTATGTTAAGTCAATAAGATTTATTTGATTCATGTTTAACATGTTTGTAATTTAGTCAATCATGTTTTCTATTAAAATCAAGATGTATTCCATTCATATGTGATCGGATGCATTCAGATTGGTTGAATAATCCTAACCAGACGACAGCTAGTAGATGCATAATTGAAAAGTGCAATGCTCAATTTAGATAATTAAACTCGACTAAATTAGAGGTTCATAATATCTTTAGTTAGCTCTATTATCTTGCATATTTTTTAGGTTTCTGTGATTAAACTGTTACAAACATAAATATCCCTGTGATCTCGCATAAATACTAAGAAACCCTTAGTTTAATATGATCAGTAAAATGCATATTTCACTAAGTAAAAGATTCCGAGAGGAGTTAATTTGGTTTTCAAACTCATGAAAGATCAAGTTGCCATGGAATGTTTTCCGAACATTGTTAAGCATGATGAAAATGAATTGAGTTGATTAATATAATTATCCTAGCTGATTTTATGTTGATTGTTTTTGTTGCTAAAGCTATTCATTCATACATTTAGATCATTTGCATTTAGATTTAATTGCATAGGGATCATATTGCATTTAGATAATTTAATTTAATCATCACTATCTAAAATTATTGTGTTTTATACCAAATTGTGAATTTATAACTTTGCAAATAATCGATTAACATACACAGTCCCTGCAGAGACTATAACTCATTTTACTTACTTATTACTTGAACGACTGTGTACACTTGCACAAACCACGTTACAATTATTTATGTTGGATTTCATATTTAAATGATCATTAAACTTTTTTTAAAGAACTAGTATCTACTGCAAATGTGTTTTCAAAACTAAGTTATAACACAATGTATTTAGAAACAAAAAAGAAAAGAAACAAACAAATTTTATTGAAAGGAACTTGCTATTTTCAAAATGACATGTTTTGAGAACAAATGAATTTTTCTTGTGGAAACATTTTGGCCATCTTCATGCCTTCTAAAGGTTTCCTACACACTCACAAAGTGCGTTAGCTCATCTTAGGCCTAATTTGGCCCCTAAGGTCAATAAAAGACTCAATTTGCACATTTTATTGAATATAATAAAACTAAGAAAATTTAATTAAAACATAATGAAAATGCTTGTATTCAAGCTCCCTAAATGCGAAAACTAGTGTAATCTACTACACTGAATTATGACAGATCATTTATTCACTTGTGATGTTCATAGTATGGCATACGTGAATCCTGAGTTGACGGTGGATTATGTATGCATGACTCATATACTTTGATGTAAGTAAAAGCCTAAGTTCAAATAGATAAAGAGCTGAAAGTTGGTACGTTGGGTATACGACTTCTATAGTATGTAGCATCATCATAATCTTGAAATTTATAAGTTGAGACATGGGTAAATGGTATCCTCTCATTGGCATTACATGATAGATGAAAATGTTGCCACAAGTCCTTTGTCTTTGTGATGAATGACTTAATTATTATTTGATAGTAATTAAATTTTCCTGAAGGAAGATGTAATGGTTACCATGACATAAAATAGTATCATATTGGAAGAATGAATTTATCCCAAAGAGATTAAAAGATTTCCTACAAGGGTAACACACTTATGACAAGGTCACTAGACAAGCACTAATCGAGTAGTTTTCGTAATGGTATGTTATTAGAGAAATCCCAATCACGATATGTAACACCCCACACCCGGCCTAGACATTACGACCGGATCTAGCATGCCACATCAGGTGTTGTTTGGAAACTTTGTGTTCATTGAAAAACGCATTTATGAATCAAAACTTTCTACCGATTAAAAATCCCGATTTTCATTGCTTATTAACAAAACAAGTTTTACTCGAAATCATTCCTTTTCAAAAATATTATTATGCATCTATTATTTTGCTTTTAAAACCTTGTCAGTTAAGGAAGTTTGGTTTAACCAGTTGTGGAAACATAATATTTTAAAAAAGAGTAGTTATTGTTTTAAAAACCCATATTTAATGAACTAGGAAAAGAAGTACCAAATAAAAGTTAAAAAGAAAATCCAATGGCCTTATTACAAATTGAAAATTAAAATGAGATAAACTAAAATAAAGTAGCTAAATTAACCCCAAGAACATACAGGACGTGTGGCCACCTCCGAGTCCCTCGCAGCTCCAAATCCGCTAAAGCTGGGGGTTACCTGCATAGTTTAAAGAGAAAGTGTGAGTTACGAGAACTCAGTGTGTAATCCCCTTATTACACCCACAGTTTGGGCCTAAGCCCATGTAGTATCAATCTGGGCCTAAGCCCTATTCAGTAACGGTCTGGGACAAAGCCCTATTCAATAACAGTCTGGGCCGAAGCCCTATGATATGCAAAACAAATGTGTACCCTACCCAGTCCAACCAACACACCACCCTTACCAACCAACACACCTGTGGGGACCAAGTCAACCCACCCAACCAGCACACCAATAACGCAGACTAGCTGCTAATAACGATATCGTGTGGTGAGCCCCCTAAATCGATAACGTGGCGAGCCACCAAGATCGATCGTCCCGCCATATCCATAACCCAACCCATGCAGTACGCCATGTCATAATTAAATCATGTAAGTAGTGCATCATCATAGACATCAATCATACCGTTACTACTCATGCATCGATGGTCCTACCACTAAGGGTAAAACGGTAATTTCGCCCCTCGAGGGTATTTTGGTAATTTTACCCACCAAGGGTATTTCGATAATTTACCCATCAAGGGTAATTCGGTAATTTTACCCCTATAACAGCCTTTTCAAAGGCCTACTGTCGCCTCGAGCGACATGGTTTCCATTTTTGGTCAAAACGGTACAATTGGGCCTAAGATCCAATTTTGACCCAAACGGGCCCACACGCTTGTGTAGCCCAACCAACCCATTTTCGATCTCGGTTCTGCAAACTTTGCAGCTGCCTCAATCACCTGGTACTCACCATAGATTTCGACCCTATAACAGCCCAATTTTGGGCTTAGTCGGAACAGTGATTTCGGGACCACAAATCTGATGCTGAGAAATTTATTTTATTTATATTTTTATGGCCTACAATTTCATGGAATGATTTCGTGAAAATCTCATTCGAAAATTTTGACGTTTGGGCACTCAATTTAGTCAAAAGGGCTAAATTGTAAAAAGTGCAAAAGTTGAGTTCTACATATTAGAGGTGTCCAATCATTATGAAATTTTAAATTGGAGGTCCTTAAATGATAATTAGACCATTGGTTAAGTTGGTGGACAAAAATGGACATGGATGTGTATGTTTCAAAAGATTTTTTTTAAAGGGCATTTTGGTAATTTAGTGAATTAAATGAATTAAAAACAAAATTTAAATGCCAAATTTGTCCATCTTCAAGCTTAGGCCGGATTTAACATGTGGGAAGCCATGGATAGGGTTTTCAAGCTCTCCAAGCTTCATGACCCCGAAAAATGAGATTTGGACCTAGAACGGGAAGAAAATAGAAAATCGAGAAAGTTGGTAAAATGACCGTTTTGGTATCGAGGTAAGTTCATATGTTTAATAAGCATTTAATTATGCATATTTGAATGATAAATTGATATTTTGGCCATAAATACTTTCGTATTGAGTTTCAGATGTGATGATTAATGTTTGATAATAATTCGATATTGGAAAGAGAACTTGTATAATTTATATGTAAGACCATATTTTGTATTATGGCTTTGTATGATAACAAGAAAGTATTGACTAGCATAGTTTGATGAGAATAAGTTAAGTTAATGATATGATGAGATTGAGAATGTAAGTACGTAAGTTGAGTAGCATTTTATTATTATGCAATTATTGTTATTAGTATTGTTATTATTGAGTTATGCGACTAACCTTGAGAATTTGAGCAAGTATGTTTCAGCTATGACTTGACAAGGCATTGATATCTCAAAGTCCATGGCTATACCATGGTAAGGAAGAATTGATGGAAAAGTCCATGTTCATAACATGGCATTTAAGGAGGAATTGACGGTTAAGGATACCATGTAAGATCATGTCAAGACATGGCATTGGTAAGGCAAGGATCCCGTGTAAGACCATGTCAAGACATGGCATCGGCATTGATTAAGGACTCCATGTAAGATCACATCAAGAAGTGGAATTGGTACTAAGACAAGGATACCATGTAAGACCATGTTTGGAACATGGCATTTGGTAAGATAAGGATACCATGTAAGACCATGTTTGGAACATGGCATTTGGTAAGATAAGGATATCATGTAAGACCATGCCAAGGCATGGCATTGGTGAGTTCATAAGGCAAGGATACCACGTAAGACCATGTCAAGACATGGAAATGGTAAGTTCAAAAAGAAAAATGTTCCCGAGTAATCCAAAGAGTAAGTCAAAGAAATGACAAGGTGAGAACATGAAGAAAGAGTACAGGTATGCATTTAAGGCTTATTTAATATTGAGATTATCAAGTATTAAGTAAGTAATGAGTTTTCAGTTATGCTTGTGACACTTTATGACATGGTTGGCAATATGCCTATGTTATGAAAGAGTACTCATGTGTTAAGTGAGATGTTGCAGGTATGAAAGCAAGCTATTAAGTAAGGTGCCTTCTGTATTCTGAGCCTTTGGTGAGGTTACCGATGAGTTCAACGGGAAATTTACTAAGTGAAAATACATGTGATCGTGTAATGAATAAGTGTAATTGAATATGATTATGTGATGAATAAGTGTAGGTATAATTGTGAAAATTTATGAACAATGTACTCGATATTTGATCGAACATTCGGTAAGATGAGATCTAATTAGTGAAATTATGAAAGAGTAAATTTACCAATAAAATAGTTTTGGACAGCAGCAATTGTGTGACTATGAAAAATCACCAAAAATGGTGGAAATCAAATTAGAGGTTGAATAAGATATGAAATTAATATAAAAGAAATAGAGCAAACAAAGTATTTGTATATTTTGAGATATTTGAATTTTTGTGAGACTGGTTCAGAATGATTACGTGATCCCCTATTCTGACTTAGAAAAATCATTAAACATTATACAGAAATAATTATGAGATATAATTTATATTGTTGGAATCCTGAATGAGTCTAGTTTCAAATAAACTAAACAATAAGGTCATCTAAATTTTGTACGAGGAGATAATTGTTTCGTAGTGAAGAGCGGTCAGAATAGTCAAACAGTGAAATAGGGGAAATTTTAATGAATAAACTGTACTAATTGGAAAGACCAAAAATTCTAGAAATTTTATGTATGAAGATATTTGAGTCTAGTTTCAGGAAAAATTAGCGGTTTGTAATTCGGAGCTCTGTAGCTCAAGAAATAAATACTTTAGTGACAACGATTCAAGTAGATAGATTAACGTGAACATGAGTAATAAGGTATACGCATGTGATTTAATGATTGTATCAATTTGAGAACTTATTGTGAGGATTGTCTCGTTGAGGCTTTGGTAAGGCTACAAATGAGTAAGTTGAGAAACTAAGAACTTAGCATTATTTATGCAAGTTATGACAGCTTAGTAGTAAGCTAAATTCATTGCTAATGCTTATTATTTTTACATGTGAACTTACTAAGCTTTATAAGCTTACCCCCTTTTCTTTCCCATGTTTTAGAGTCCTATTAAACAAGCTCGTGCTGAAGGTCGTCGGAGATCACTTCACACTATCAAGCTATCTATGGGTATCTTTATTTATAAATGATTTAAGTTATGGCATGTATAG
This sequence comes from Gossypium bickii, assembly GCA_025503065.1. NCBI lineage: Eukaryota > Viridiplantae > Streptophyta > Magnoliopsida > Malvales > Malvaceae > Gossypium > Gossypium bickii. The sequence goes on from CP106716.1 coordinate 36,371,053, forward strand.
GGGCTTGACTAAGTCATTTTGTATATGTGTTAATTAATTTGATCAAATATATTGCTTCATAACGGTAATAAGGATTATTCTGTATTTAGCCATGAGTTATGGCTCATATTGGTCATGGAGTTATAATGCTTGTATATGCATGTGTTTGTTAAATTTTAAATTATAAGTGAAATTTTGTGGCTTGGGATCTGGTAGAATGTATTGTTATGTCTGGTAATGCCTCGTACCCAGTTCCGGCGTAGTATACGGGTAAGGGGTGTTATATTTAGTGGTATCAGAGCTATGGTTTAGTCGATTCTTGGACTACCATAGTAAGTGTGAGAGTCTAGCTATACATGCCATATTGAACTGTGATAGTGTGATGACTCCTGACCCTGATGTAAAATGTTTTATTAGATAGATGCGCACTTCAACCGAGCTAAATTTGATAGTGCAAATAGTGTGTTTATGATGATTTGAGACTCGTAAAAAGTAAGAATAATAGTTTATGATGTTTATGTGATGATGAATAAATTGTGGATGGGAATTTCTCTTGAAATATGAAAGATGAAATAAAAGAAAAGTTTATACTATGATAAGTGTTCATGTTTGATTAGCATTTGTATGATGCTGTGAGTATAACTTGTGAAATTAAGTGAATGTTAAGAGTAATTTTACTCGAGATTTATGAATGAAAGTATAAGTGCACTTGTTTGTATAAGATGATAGGAAGGTTGTGTAAAATGAGTATGCATGTTAAGTTACTTGAAACAAAATATATATATATTGATGAGGGTTAAGTTATATGCATGAGTATATAAGAGGCAAGTCAGAGGCGTTACAACCTCACCTCCTTCCAATAAGGTATGTTATAAAGAAATTTCATGAAATTTAGACGGAATGGGTTTACAAGTGGAAGACTAAAGAGTTGAATTGTAGATTAATTGACAACGTGATCAGAGTTGAGAATGGTTTAGTAAATGAACACAGTTGCAGAAAAGATGTCAGATTAATATGAAGATCATTCGAATTCCGAAATGTTATAGTTAAAGAAAGGTCAGGCTCAGCTAAGAAACTCATCCAGGTATGAGGCCTAAAGCATGTGATTGCTGGAATTTATTCTGAATTTATTTCTGTTTGCAATTGGAATAATATCAGATTAGTAATGATAGAATTAGATAGTGCAATCATGATCGAGATGTTTTAATGACTGAATGCAGTGTTTATGGTTGAGAAATTACAATAATCTCTTCCGACTATTATATGTTTCCATTTACTCTCAAAAGTATATATATCTGCAAGATGTCGAATGAAATTCCTATAGTATGAGAATGTCAGCTAAATTTACAGGTAGATGAAAGCATTGTAGTCTATTTGAGCTGTAATCGAAATTGCTTTATCTTTTCTGGTTTTCTGCATCATGCACAGATAGAAAGTTGACGGAAAGGTCCGTATGATGTTAGCATCCCGTTTTACTAGCTATTGCTCAAGGAAAATAAAGGAAGATTGTGTGGCTTTTGTTAAGATTATTTTCAGTACTTATGAGTATTTTCTGTGTAGCTCCATGTTTTGAGATTTTGTTATTTCTGTTTCCTTAATAAATTATTGTTCAAAGTATCATCCATGAGATATTAGTAGGAAATGTTCTATTGATGAAAATGGTTTCTTCTTATTATTAAAATGCTTATGATGATTATAAGTTTTGAATTGATGGCGAGTGTACTTTGATACAGTTACCAGAGGTATAAATATTGTGCTTTTGTATTGGTTGTTATGAAAATTTGTGTTTAAATTTCTCCGATGATCGAGATGTTTTGTTTTCAGCCGGGACATTATCTACTAAAGTAATTGAGAAGTTAGTCTTATTATGGCACTATGATTTTTAAGCTGTATGAGTATTGTGGCATCAGTATAGTTAAGTGCTTCTACGAGTAACAATTGAAGTAAATTCTATTATAAGTTTAATCTTTCTCTAGATTTGAGAAGAAATTGAAGTTGGCAAAGTGTGAATGATAGGAAGTTCAACTTAGACCTGTGTATTGGATTTCATTTTTCAAATGATCTTGATACATATATCAGCGAGTTAAAGATAGAATGTTATAATGTCTAGCATAGTGATAATTATCTGTTTATTTAAGAAGTAAGATGTTGAAGATGCCGAGACTATATGAGAAGCTTAAAGTGACTTGTGAAATTAGACTTAAATCCATTCACTGATGAGATTTTTGGGGACGAAAATCCCTAAAGGGGGGAGAGTTGTAACAACCCAATTTTGGGCTTAGTCGGAACAGTAGTGTAACACCCCTTACCTGAGACCGTTGACGGAGTCGAGCACGAGGCATTACTAGACTTAACTTACTAAATTAGGGCATAAAAATTGAAACTGTCCATCTGCGTCATGTTCACTAAATTGACTATAACTCGAGTTATGAAACTCAAACTTTAGATCCGTAAATTTTCCCTGAAACTAGACTCAAATATCTTCTTACTATAATTTTTCCAGAATTTTTGGTATGGCCAATTAGTACAGTTTATTAGTTAAATTCTCCCCTATTACATAGTTTGACAGTTCTAACCCCTCTACACAAAAGATCAATTATCTCATAATATACAACTCTTTTGCCTACACCGTTTCTTTCATATAAAAATAGACTCAATAATATTTAATTATATATCTCATTCACACCATAATTCCATTTATACTATTTTTAGTGATTTTTCAAAATCACATCACAGTTGCTGTCCAAACTGTTCCCCTGCATATAATTACATGATTTCTCTATAATAACTATCAACTAGGCATTACAAAGCATCCAAAACATGCTCTTAATTAGCCATTTTAATAGCTACTTATTACCAAGCATTTACAAGCCAATCTTAAGCCATATCATAAGGTCATACACACAAAATGGCTAAGTCCCTATACATGCCATAACTTAATACATTCGAGTCACAAAATACCAATATAATCCTTTGATAGTGTGTAACGATGTCCGACGTCCTTTCGATCCTCGAGTTGGCTTGTAATACTATATAAAGAGAGAAAAGAATGGGAGTAAGCATTAAGCTTAGTAAGTTTGCATGTAAATAAATAACAACATTCATAATAAATTATTTTATTCTTTTCTTATCAAGATCACTTAAGCTTTTAACTCAATGTACTTAAAATTTCATTCTTACCTATACCTTTTAACATGAACTTGTCTTACCTTTCCTTTGGTATACTCTTTGAATTTTCCCGTTGAACCACTTGGAATACTAAGGATATACGGGTACCTTTCCTTATGAAACTTAACCATTGCCATGTCTTGACATGGTCTTACGTGGTATCCTTGCCTTACATGGGACCTTTGCCTTATAAATTCACCAATGCCATGCCTTGGCATGGTCTTACATGGGACCTTTGCCTTATAGTAACTTATCAATGCCATGTCTTGACATGGTCTTACATGATTTCCTTAAACCCTAATGTCATGACATTTGTATCCTACACATTCCTAAGGTTCAACCGGAAGTTTTTGAGATTGTTTCTCCGTCAATTCATGCTTGAGTCTTTAAATAATAAATTTACAAAATAAATATGTAAATCCTGGAATTAAATAACATTAAATGTAAAATAATGGAATATTGCATTTATTTACCGCAAACTTACCTCGAAACAAAATACGATAAACTATATCGATTTAGTCCACTATCTTTTTCTTTCCTCGATCTAACTCCAGATTTCATTCTTCTTGATCTATAATAGCAAATTTAGCTTATTTAATACTCACATTTACCAAAACAGTCCTTAGCTCTAACTTTGGCAAAATTATAATTTTGCCCCTAAACTTTTACATATTTACACATTTGTCCCAAAGCTCAGAAATTAAAATTTATCCCTTATTCTTTTGTTTTATGACATGATGATCATTTTTCCCTTCTATGACAACATCAAATTCTCACTCTAACATGTACTTATGAACATTAGGTATTTTTACCAATTAAGCCGTTTTACTCGTTTTTACTTAAAATCACTTAGCAAAAGTTGTTTAACATAATTTCAAACTTCATATTCTATCATAAAACATAAAAATAAACACATTTCACCTATGGGTATTTTTCCAAATATGAACCCCAGCATGAATTTTTGATAGAATAAGCTAAACCGAAAGCACACCGCTACTTCAAAAATGTAAAGAACATTAAAAACGGGGCTTGGAATCACTTACTATGGAGCTTGGAAGCTTGAAACAAACCCTAGCTATGGTGAACCCTTGAAAATTCGGCCTAATGAAGAAGATGAGCATATTTTGCCATCTTTTTCCCTTTTAATATCTTTTTATTACCAAATGACTAAATTACCCTTCATTAAAAACTTTGGTTCTTTCTACCTATATATGTCCATTTTTGTCCATGAAAGCCTAATGGTATAATTACCATTTAAGGTCCTCTACTTCAATTATGCTCTTCAATTAAATCCTTTAACATCTAAAACTCATATTTATCAACTTTTGCAATTAAGTCCTAATAGGCAAATTAGACATGCAATTCATGAAATTTTCTATCGATATTCTAAAACATGAATCTAATCACTCGATAAATCATAATAATTAATCGTAATAAACTTTTCTATCTTGAATTCGTGGTTTCGCAACCACTGTTCCGTTTAGGCCCTATTTCGGGATGTTACAAGTAGTTTCGGGACCACAATTCCGATGTTGAGAAATTTATTTTATTTACATTTTTATGTTCTACAATTTCACAAAATGATTTCGTGAAAATCACATTCGAAATTTTTGACGTTTGGGCACTCAATTTAGTCAAAAGGACTAAATTATAAAAAATGCAAACGTTGCGTTCTACATGTTAAAGGTGTCCAATTGTTATGAAATTTTAAATTGGAGGTCATTAAATGATAATTAGACCATTGGTTAAGTTGGTGGACAAAAATGGACATGGATGGGTATGTTTCAAAAGATTTTTTTAAGGGGTATTTTGGTAATTTAGTGAATTAAATGAATTAAAAACAAAATTTAAATGCCAAATTTGTCCATCTTCAAGCTTAGGCCGAATATAACATGTGGGAAGCCATGGATAGGGTTTTCAAGCTCTCCAAGCTTCATGACCCCGAAAAACGAGATTTTGACCTAGAACGAGAGGAAAATCGAAAATCGGGAAAGTTGGTAAAATGACCGTTTTGATATTGAGGTAAGTTCATATGTTTAATAAGCATTTAATTATGCATATTTGAATGATAAATTGATATTTTGGCCATACATACTTTAGTATTGAGTTTCAGATGTAATGATTAATGTTCGATAATAATTCGATATTGGAAAGAGAACTTGTATAATTTATATGTAAGAGCATATTTTGTATTATGACTTTGTATGATAACAAGAAAGTATTGACTAGCATAGTTTGATGAGAATAAATAAGTTGATGATATGATGAGATTGAGAATGTAAGTATGTAAGTTGAGTAGCATTTTATTATTATGCAATTATTGTTATTGGTATTGTTATCATTGAGTTATGCGACTAACCTTAAGAATTTGAGCAAGTATGTTTCAGCTATGACTTGACAAGGCATTGATATCTCAAAGTCCATGGCTATACCATGGCAATTAAGGAAAAATTGACGAAAAAGTCCATGTTCATAACATGGCATTTAAGGAGGAATTGACGGTTAAGGATACCATGTAAGACCATTGCAAGACATGGCATTGGTAAGGCAAGGATTCCGTGTAAGACCATGTTAAGACATGGCATCAGCATTGATTAAGGACTCCATGTAAGACCACATCAAGATGTGGCATTGGTACTAAGACAAGGATACCATGTGAGACCATGTTTGGAACATGGCATTTGGTAAGACAAGGATACCATGTAAGACCATGTTTGGAACATGGCATTTGGTAAGATAAGGATATCATGTAAAACCATGCCAAGGCATGACATTGGTGAGTTCATAAGGCAAGGATACCACGTAAGACCATGTCAAGACATGGAAATGGTAAGTTCAAAACGGAAAAGGTTCTCGAGTAATCCAAAGAGTAAGTCAAAGAAATGACAAGGTGAGAACATGAAGAAAGAGTACATGTATGCATTTAAGGCTTATTTAATATTGAGATTGTAAGTAATTGAGATTATCAAGTATTAAGTAAGTGATGAGTTTTCAGTTATGCTTGTGACACTTTATGACATGATTGGCAGTATGCCCATGTTCTGAAAGAGTACTCATGTGTTAAGTGAGATGTTGCTGGTATGTAAGCAAGCTATTAAGTAAGGTGCCTTTTGTATTCTGAGCCTTTGGTAAGTTTACCGATGAGTTCAATGGGAAATTTACTAAGTGAAAATACATGTGATGGTGTAACGACTAAGTGTAGTTGAATATGATTATGTGATGAATAAGTGTAGGTATAAGTGTGAAAAATTATGAACAATGTACTCGATATTTGATCGAACCTTCGGTAAGATGAGATCTAATTAGTGAAACTATGAAAGAGTAAATTTAGCAATAAAACAATTTTGGACAGCAGCAATTGTGTAACTTTGAAAAATCACCAAAAATGGTGGAAATCAAATTAGAGGTTGACTAAGATATGAAATTAAAGCTTAATGAGTCTATTTTCATATAAAAGAAATAGAGAAAACAAAGTAGTTTTATATTTTGATATATTTAAATTTTTGTGAGACTGGTTTAGAATGATTATATGATCCCCTATTCTGACTTAGAAAAATCATTAAAAATTTACACAAATAATTATGGGATATAATTTATATTCCTAAAATCCTGAATGAGTCTAGTTTCAATTCAACTAAACAATAAGGTTATCTATATTCTGTATGAGGAGATAATTGATTCGTAGTGAAGAGAGGTCAGAATAGTGGAATAGTAAAACAGGGGAAAATATAATGAATAAACTGTACTAATCGGAAAGACCAAAAATTATAGAAATTTTATGGTATGAAGATATGTGAGTCTAGTTTTAGGGAAAATTAGCGGTTTGTAATTCAGAGCTTTGTAGCTCAAGAAATAAATAATTTAGTGACAGCAATTCAAGTAGACAGATTAACATGAACATGAGTAATAAGGTATAAGCATGTGATTTAATGATTGTATCAATTTGAGAACTTGATGTAAGGATTTGTCTCGTTGAGGCTTTGGTAAGGCTACAAATGAGTAAGTTGAGAAAGTAAGAACTTAGCATTATTTATGCAAGTTATGCCAGCTTAGTAGTAAGCTAAATTTATTGCTAATGCTTATTATTTTTACATGTGAACTTAAAGCTTACCCCCTTTTCTTTCCCATGTTTCAGAGTCCTATTAAACAAGCTCGGGCTGAAGGTCATCGGAGATCGCTTCACACTATCAAGCTATTTGTAACACCCCAAACCCGGTCAAAACGTTACGACCAAATCTGGATTGTTAGAGGAAATTAGATTTGAAAATTTTGGTAAAACATCGTGATTTGAGAAATTATTTAGTTTGATGAATCCATGTTATGGGCCATTAAAATAAAAATGTTTGATTACACATACTTTACCATTTTCTCATTAAGTTAATTAGGTGCTAAAAATGGGTTTATTTTACCAAAACCGAACTTAGAAAATTTTGAAAGGCGATAATCATAATGATTGTCGAGGTGCGTGATCATTGAAAGTAATGTTTGTAATGTTAAGAAAAATCCCAAGCTTTAATTATTTATGGCTTGTTGTCCACTCGTTGAAATCTTGGAAAACCTCTATTTACATTTTTAAGAAAACCCCGTTTTTTGATAATTCATATCATATATAAAATCAACATTTAATCAAAACCCCAAAATAAAGTTAAAGCGGCCTTATTACAATTTAAAATCCCGAAATAGAAATAAATTTAAAATAAAGTTTGAGTTTACTAAAGAAAATGCAACGCATGGCCACCTCGAGTCCATCCTGGCTCTAAAACCCGCCATCTACTGATTACCTGCAAAATTAGCTGAGGGGTGAGTCATCAAGACTCAGTGTGTAAGTCCCTGTATAATGCAAACTGGGCCTTAGCCCACTCAATATGGCATGTGTCACATGTATGCAATGCAGCCCAACCCAGTTTAGCTCTCCATCCAAAGACCCGTGGCATAAAGCCAATGTGGTTCTTGACCACCGTGGTCCCTGACCACTCGTGACAATAGTCACTCGTGACAAAGTCACTAAAATATATAATCGTGGGGCCAACCCACTGTGGTCTTAGACCACCGTGACAATCTCTAATAAATTACGCCCACTGTGGTCAACCCACTGTGGTCTTAGACCACCGAGACAAGTCACTGATTAATACATTCGTGGTTTCAACCACCGTGGTACTTGACCACTCGCGACAATAGTAACTGATTCTCCCTTCTCCTTTCATTCAATCCTGAGCCCATGCTCTTTACATCGTGCAAAATATGAATGCAACAATAATCACAATGCGTAACAGATAACTAATTCATACATGCATAACATCGAACATATATACATGCATATAATCAGGAATAACATCATCGAGAACGTACCCGGTGTCTCCAACCTTACCCACAAGGGTATATCGACCATCATGGCTGTCAATTCGGCTTTCAGCCTTCACAGTTAATAATGTAAACAATAAAGAAAAGTGTGGGTAATACACACCTGATAACACGTAACACTAGGCTTTCTACGTCGATGCTTTCACTAGCAGGAACGACGGCTATTTGCCTATCCCAGGCAAACGTCGGCTCTCTACCATAGCCCGATGAAAAGTCCCAAACCGCCGACATAGCTCGTCTTTTGAATTTAGGAGCAGGAATTACGGTTATGCTCCCCTCCTCAGCTTGACCGTTTCTTGTATCCATGAAACAGTCTTGATCACAGTCAAAGAGAAGCTTGATTGGCTATAAAAAGATTCAATTAACGCCAAGTAATAAACAAGGGTTCACACAAAGAACAACAGAGATTCCTTACCTTAAATCCGAATGGAAGGTAAGGTTGTTAAACCAACCGCTCCTTAGGCTATGAACTCCAAACGTTCGGCTTCAGGGGTTTCCCGGAGCCACAAAGAGAGTAAAGAGATACTATTAGCCGAAAACTTAAACATTGAAACACAATAGCCATCAGCTTTGGCTTCCATAAAAACCGAAAGGAGATTAAGATATGGAATAACCCTACTTACTTTATGATATTGACCAAAAACAGCCAAGATAGCTTTGGTAGCAACGAGTAGCCCCTTCACGTCCTAGGCTACACGGGCAGCATTGATTTGCATTACCAACGAACCAGAGGTTCGGTTAGAGAAGAAGAATATAGAGAACAGAGAAGAAAAGAGAAGGAAGTCGAAGGAAGGGAAAGAAGATTTGGCTTTCAACCAAGAAGAGTAAAGAAGATCTTACCTTCAACAATCCCAAAGCATAGTGAAACCGATACACTTGACCAAATGAGCTATTCGGCTAAAGAGAAAACAGGCAAGTGCCAATAGGGATGATGCAGAGTTTCGGCTAGAGAAGGAGAAATAGAGAAGAGAATCAAACAACGCGAAACAAAATGAAAAGAAAAACAAGGAGTAGAATGAGGTTCGACTATGGCTTGTCGAAGTAAGAAAGGTTATGCAACAGAGAAAAGAGCAAGTAAAACGATGATGGTTTCGGCACAGGTATAGGGGAAAGGAGAGAAATGTTTTTGTTCACACACCAAGAGATTGCCAAAAATGAAAAGAAAGAACAAAGATGTACCCCGAAATTTCGGCCAATACCTTAACACTATACTAACCCCTAAGACCGAGTGCACCTAGGCAGAAAGCTCAACACCAAACCAAAATTTCAGCACACACCTTTAGCTTAGCACTAAACCGATTCCTCCCTCCTCTTCAAGCTTCCCACAACCGGCCGTCACTCCACCAACTTGAAATCCCTTGATTTTCTCCTTTCTTCACTCTTCAACAACCATTTGAATTGGTTTGACCAATTCAAATATCACCAACACCTCATGGCCACTCATTCGAATATGTTGACTCATTCAACCATCATCCTTGGAGAGTCCTTGTCGAAACCACCTTCTCCCCTCTAGGTGCCAAAAATAAAGCTCCAAAGTGAGGCTTGTGGGATTCGAACCTCTTCCTTGCTGCTACTCCCTTGTGACGCCACTTCCTTGCATCCTAAGTGGCGTCTCCTTGCCACTTTACCACACCGCTTCTTGTGTCATCAAACACAAGTATTTATACTTAAGACCCGCGTCTGCTAGCTCTCCCCTAAAGTGCCTAAAAACAGAATTTTCACCAAGGCTCAAGCTTAACCCTGAGCCTTCTCGGGACCCCCAAACATAGCAAATTAACAAACAAAGCATGCCAAACACACAACAACATACAATAATGCAGGGCCCCTAATTCTAGGATGTTATAGTTCTACCCCCTTAAAGAAATTTCGGCCCCAAAATTTACCCAGCCAAAAGAGGTGAGGGTATTGCTGTCGCATCACATCCTTTGGCTCCCACGTGGCTTCCTCCGAATCGTGATTTCGCCACAACACTTTAACCAACGGAACCGTCTTCCTCCGCAACACTTTAACATCTTGATCTAAGATCTAAACTAGTTCCTCTTCAAAATATAAGTTAGGTCTTACCTCGATTTCCTCTACCAGCATTATGTGAGATGGATCCGAACGGTAGAGCCTTAACATTGAGACATGATATACATCATGTATCTGCCCCAACTCCGGAGGTAACTCAAACAGATAAGCTACTGGTCCCACACGCTTCAACACACGATATGGCCCGATGAACCTGGGGCTTAGCTTGCCCTTCTGTCTAAACTTTAGAACTTTCTTCCACGGTGAAACTTTTAGAAAAACCCGATCACCTACAGAGAACTCTATATCTTTACGCTTCAGATCTGCATAAGACTGCTGCCTATCAGAAACTTCCTTCAACCGGGTCTGAATCAACTTAACCTTTTCCTCTGTTTCAGAAACCAACTCCGGACACAACAACTGTCGTTCACCCAACTTTGTCCAGCAAGTAGGAGTGCGACACTTCTGACAATATAACACTTCATAGGGTGCCATCTGAATACTGGATTGATAGCTGTTATTGTATGCGAATTCTGCCAACGATAGAAAATCCTCCCAACTATCCCCGAAGTCAATAACACAACCTCTTAACATGTCTTCCAGGATCGGAATTACCCTCTCAGACTGACCATTAATATGTGGATGAAACGTTGTGCTGAAATCCAGTCTTGTACCCAACGCTTGATGCAACGCCTTCCAGAACCTCGATGTAAACCTAGGGTCTCTGTCTGATATGATAGACACGGGTACCCCAGGCAATCTCACAATCTCTGCTACATAAAGCTTGGCTAACCTCTGTAAAGAATAATCAACCCGAACCGGTATGAAGAGAGCGGACTTCGTCAACCGATCGACAATTACCCACACCGAATCTTTCTTCGTAGGCGTAAGGGGTAGCCCACTCACAAAGTCCACCGTTATCCTCTCCCACTTCCAAAGTTGAATCTTCACTGGCTGTAGCAACCCCGAAGGCAACTGGTGTTCTGCCTTCACCTGCTGACACGTCAAGCAATTACCCACAAATTCAGTCACCTCTTGCTTCAGACCTGACCACCAAAATTGTTCTTGCAGATCCCGATACATCTTACTTCCACCGGGATGCATTGCGTATGGGCTACTATAAGCTTCCTGTAGAATCTTCCGCCTCAATTCGGGATCCTTCGGAATACAAGCCTTTCCTCAAAAGCACAATACCCCATCGCTGTTCACACTAAAATCTGCTATCTCATTTCTTGACACTTGCTGAAATTTAGGACATAGTGATTCATCAGATAATTGCTTCTCTTTTATCTGACTGACCTAAAAAGGCTTCACTTGCAGTTCCGCCAGCACACTTCCATCATCATACAAGCTGAGATGGGTCAACATTGCCCTCAAGTCTGATATTACCTTACGACTCAACGCATCCGCCACCATGTTAGCTTTACCCAAGTGGTACTCGATCGAACAGTCATAATCCTTCAACAACTCGATCCACCTCCGCTGCCTTAAATTCAACTCCTTCTGGGTAATGAGATATTCAGGCTCTTGTAGTCTGTGTAGAAAACGGACTTCTCCCCATACAGATAGTGTCTCCAGATCTTTAGAGAAAACACCACCGTAGCTAACTCTAGATCATGCATGGGATAATTCACTTCATGCGGTCTCAACTGCTGAGACGCATATGCTACCACCTTCCCCTCTTGCATCAACACACATCCTAACCCAGTGTGTGATACATCGCAGTAAACGGCAAATTCCTTCCCAGCCTCAAGCTGAATGAACACTGGAGCCTCAATCAAGATCCTCTTCAATTTCTTCAAACTTTCCTGTTACTTATCTAACCAGACAAACTGTACCCCTTTTCGTAACAACTTGGTTAACGGTGCAGCTATTAATGAGAATCCCTCAACAAACCTTCTGTAATACCCAGCCAAACCAAGAAAACTTTGAATTCTTGCCACAGTCTTAGGCGGTTTCCAATCCAATACAGCTTCAGTTTTCCGGGGATCAACCCTATTCCCTCAGCAGATACAACATGTCCCAGAAAGGTAACTTCTTTCAAACAGAATTCACACTTACTGAATTTGGCATACAACTGCTTTTCTCTTACAATCTGCAGAACCACTCGAACATGCGAATCATGCTCCTCTTCCGAACTTGAATAGACCAAAATATTGTCTATGAACACTACGACAAACCGGTCCAGATAGGGTTGGAATACCCGGTTCATCATGTCCATAAACGCAGCTGGTGTATTTGTCAACCCAAATGGCATCACCAAGAACTTGTAGTGACCATAACGAGTTTGAAAAGCTGTCTTATGAATATCTGCCTCCTTGACCTTAAGCTAGTGATAACTGATCTCAAGTCTATCTTTGAAAAGACCGAAGTGCCTCGCAATTGGTCGAACAGATCATTTATCCTAGGCAACGGGTACTTATTCTTAATCGTCAACTTGTTCAACTGCCTATAGTCAATGCACATCCGCATTGACCCATCCTTCTTCTTAACAAATAACACCGGCATTCCCCAAGGCGACACACTGGGTCGGATAAAACCCTGGTCCAACAGTTCCTGAATTTGGGCTATCAGTTCCACCAACTCCTTCGGCGCCATTCTATATGGGGCAATAGACACTGGCGCTGTTCCCGGAAAAAGATCAATACCGAACTCTACCTCACGATCCGGAGGTAACCCTAGAATCTCTTCTGTAAAACATCAGAGAATTCCTTCACCGTTCTAACATCCTTTACAGTCAACTCCTTGGCTTCCAAAGCACTGACAATCATTAAGAAAGCCTCACATCCTTTTCTCACCATTCTCTCAGCCTTTAAAGCAGACACTATATTAGACAAGTAGTACCTCCTTTCACCTATCACCACCACCTCATCATCCTCAGAAGTCCTTAACACCATACACTTAGCAGCACAATCCAAGTTTGCTTGATATCTCACTAACCAATCTATGCCTAAGATCAAATTGAACTCTCCGAACGGCAGTTCCATCAAATCAGCTAGGAAAACCATCACTTGTACTTCTAGAGGCACACTCCTAAAGAGTTTGTTCACCACTACAGATTATCCTAAAGGGCTAAGTATAGTCATCTCCCTAGAAGCAATCTCAGAGTCTATGTTCAGAGTTCTAGACACAGTACTAGCAACATAGGAATGTGTTGATCCAATATCAATCAGTGCAGTAAAAGGCAAACCGGAAATAAGGAACATATCAGTTATGACGTCCGGTGCATTGCCCTCCTCTCGGCGTCTAGCTGCATAGACCAACCCAGGCTGTCTTGCATCTATGTACCCAGCACCCCTGCCCGGTGCTCCACGCCCCTGACCAAAACCGTTTCCACTTCTGGCTAGACCACGACCTCTCTGTGGCTGCTGACCACCTCTACTAGGCTAAACATACTTCTGACCTATTTGCTGCATTTTATTGGGCTCTTGCGGACAATCCCTTACCCGATGATCCACTGATCCACACCTGTAGCATCCATTACTTCTTTCCCAGCACTCTCCTGAATGAAACTTCCCACATGTAGCACATTGCTGTGGCCTACCAGCAACAACAGGCCTCGCAGTTCGACCCGGCCCATCCAACCTAGGCCTCTTCTAAAAATTCCCCGTAGATCTTGACGATCCAAAACTTCTTTTGTTCCTACCCTTGTCCCTATCCTTGTTTTGCCTTTCAGATTGCTTTGCCTCTTCGGCTATCTTAGCCTTTTCCACAGCACAACGAACTCCCTTTCCCGTTACGGAGCTATCAGTACTCGCAACTCATCCCTCAGGCCATCTTCAAATCAGACACATCGCTCATGATCTGAGGACACAATACCCCGAGCATACCGACTTAGACGCAGGAATTCTGCCTCATATTCCGCCACTGACTTACTTCCCTAAACCAAATTAAGGAATGCCTTTCGCTGAGCGTCTTCATAGCTCGACCCAATATATTTCCCCTGGAACACAGACTTAAAGAAGTCCCAAGTAATGCTATCCGCTGCTGTACCATCTCTAACCGTGAGCTACCATTGGTAAGCCTCATATCAGAGAAGAGACACAATCCCTTTTAGTTTCTCTTCTGTGGTGCAATCAAGATCATCCATAACCCGTTCCACCGCTTCCAACCAGTACTCGGCTACATTAGGAGCCATACCAGAAATGCCCCTAAACCCCTCAGCCCCGTTAGCTCAGAGTCGCTCCGACACAGATTTTTGAGCCGCTAATCCCGTGCTTGCTCCTGCAACTCTTTCCAGAATGCGCAACATAGCCTGAGACACCGCATCATCTCCACCAGTTTGGTCCTGAAATTCTACTTCCACAACTGGTGATGCTGGCATCTCACCTTCCGGCCCATGCCCAGATTCTGAAGGTTCAGCCTCGACTCCCTGGCCTCTACCACGGCCACGCATACCGTGTCCACGTCCTCGAGCACTCATTACTACTGATGCGATTTAATCTGATTAAAATTTTATGAATTAGTGTTTTCTTCCACTGTTTAGTATAGAGCAGTTTTATGAAAGTAATATTACAAGTAATTCTCGCCAGTACATATATCTAAGGCTTCGGTTTCTAAAGTTAAATTTCTAAGTACAAGCAATCATAGCACAATGCATTTACTTCATGCAAAACAACCAATGGTCAGAAAACTTACCGCGCGGATCCGGTGCCGGAGACTCGGGTGCCATGCTTCCAGAAAACCTATATATATATTTAAACCATTTTCTAATCATCTTTTGAAATCATTTTCGAACCCCATACCCATAGCCGAGTTTTTAAAACTTGGGCTCTGATACCATAATTGTAACACCCCAAACCCGATCAAAACATTACAACTAGATCTGGATTGTTACAGGAAAGTAGATTTGAAAATTTTGGTAAAACATCGTGATTTGAGAAATTATTTAGTTTGATGAATCAATGTTAAGGGCCATTAAAACAAAAATGTTTGATTACACATACTTTACCATTTTCTCATTAAGTTAATTAGGTGCTGAAAATGGGTTTATTTTACCAAAATCGAACTTAGAAAATTTTGAAAGGCGATACTCAAAATGCTTGTTGTCCACTCGTTGAAGTCTTGGAAAACCTCTATTTACCTCGATAATTCATAGCATATATAAAATCAGCATTTAATCAAAATCCCAAAATAAAGTTAAAGCGGCCTTATTACAATTTAAAATCCCAAAATAGAAATAAATTTAAAATAAAGTTTGAGTTTACTAAAGAAAACACAACGCATGGCCACCTCGAGTCCATCCCAGCTCCAACACCCGCCATCCACTGGTTACCTGCATAATTAGCTGAGGGGTGAGTCATCAAGACTCAGTGTGTAAGTCCCGTATAATGCAAACTGGGCCTTAGCCCACTCAATATGGCATGTGTCACATGTATGCAATGCAGCCCAACCCAATTTAACTCTCCATCCAAACACCCGTGGCATAAAGCCACTGTGGTTCTTGACCACCGTGGTCCCAGACCACTAGTGACAATAGTCACTCGTGATAAAGTCACTAAAATATATAATCATGGGGCCAACCCACTGTGGTCTTAGACCACCATGACCATCTCTGATAAATTATGTATACGTGGGGCCAACCCAATGTGGTCTTAGACCACCGAGACAAGTTACTGATTAATGCATTCGTGGTTTCAACCATCGTGGTACTTGACCACTTGCAACAATAGTCACTGTTCTCCCTTCTCCTTTCATTTAATCCCGAGCCCATGCTCTTTACATCATGCAAAATATGAATGCAACCATAATCACAATGCGTAGCAGATAACTAATTCATGCATGCATAACATCGAACATACATACATGCATATAATTAGGAATAACATCATCGAGAACTTACTCGGTGTCTTTAACCTTACCCATAAGGGTATATCGACCATCATCGCAGTCAATTCGACTTTCAGCCTTCACAGTTAACAACGTAAACAGTAAAGAAAAGTATAGGTAATACACACCTGATAGCATGTAACACTAGGCTTTCTACATCGACGCTTTCACTAGCAGGAATGACGGCTATTTGCCTATCCCAGACAGACGTCGGCTCTCTACCACAGCCCGGTGAAAAGTCTCGAACCACCGACACAGCTCACCTTTTGAATTTAGGAGCAGGGATTACGGATACGCTCCCCACCTCAGCTTGACCGTTTCTTGTATCCATGAAACAGACTTGATCAGAGTCAAAGAGAACCTTGATTGGCTACCAAAAGATTCAATTAACGCCAAGTAATGAACAAGGGTTCAGACAAAGAACAACAGAGATTCCTTACCTTAAACCCGAATGGAAGGTAAGGTTTAGAAACCAACCGCTCCTTAGGCTATGAACTCCAAACGTTCAGCTTCAGGGGTTTCTTGGAGTAAGCGTTCCACAAAGAGAGTAAAGAGATACAATTAGCTGAAAACATAAACATTGAAACACAATAGCCATCGGCTTTGTAACACCCCCAAACCCGGCCCACGAACCATGATCGGATCTGGTTATGTCACTGCGAAAAATGGTTGAAAATCTTTTTGACTTGTTCAAGATAAAACATTAAAATTTGTCATCTTTTGAAAGCCACATCCATTTTTGTTTTGAGTAAGACTTTGTTATTATAAAATGTCCAACTTAAACTTTATTATATATATATATATTTTTGAATAAATAGATTACTAAAATAAAATCATCTTCACATGGTAACTCAGTTTAATCAGGCCATAATATAAAATAATGCCATTATTACAATCCAACAATTAAACAAAATACTTAATATAAAAAAATGTTTAAAATAATCCAAATATCTTCTTCTGCATGGGCCACCTTGTATCCACTCCAACCCGGTCCAACGTTTACGCATCACCTGAAATGGTTGAGAAAAATTGGGTGAGTCCACAGACTCAGTGCATAATCATAACACATATTTCCACACGTATAGGCTTGGCCCATATCCACACAATCTACGAATCATTCATGCAATCATGCATCACAGCCCACCCTAAGTCCATCCATTACACCAACCCTAGCAGACTCTCTGCTCAAGGCCGTGGTTAATCCACCGATCATAACCAAGTGATCCCACATATCTTACCTTGGCAGACCTGCTGCACAAGGCCGTGGCTAAGCCACCGATCACATCGTGATCCCAACAGTAATCCGTCTATGGTGATACACTTAGCTATCAACCGCCGAGATGGGCACCAAGCCAACATCTCCTTGATGATGCACACAAAGAACTCATCAAGTGCTAATGTAGCCCGGCTAGCACTAGACTACGTACATCAATGTGTACTCCCTTCCTTCCTCGATCAAACCCAAATCCCATGCATATATGAAAATGCCTCTTGTCAAATCATCATATAAAATGAGTATACATCTCATATCATTACCACAGCATATATATATATAGACATCATAATAACTTAATATCACAACTCACTCACCTGATATCCGATTACCCAAAACATGGTATTCACCACTTTAGCCATTATGATCGGCTACCACACATCACACATATGTATAAACGTTAGCAAGCAAATAACTGAAGAAATAGTGCAATGATTACGCACCTGTTTGATACAGTCGGCTAAATCCCGAAATCACACGTGGCACCTAAAAGTCTGTCGAAATCCTAAAAAAAAATAGCACCACATTAATTCGGCCCTTGTACCAACAAGCATTAGAAAGTGCCTTTGGCCGAATACTACCCTTACCTTGAGTAATCAAATCTAAGAGTCCTCTTTAATGCTCCTCCTTGCTAGCTATACCCAAAAGAAACAAGATTATGGCCTAAAACACCTTCAGCCATCCAATAAAACTGATACCAAACACTTAGTTCGGCACCTAAATAAAAAGAAACACAACTAATCAACTAAAGTAGAGATTACCTACCACCTCAAGTTTGAAAGGGCTAAGGGAGTGCAGTTGACGGCCCTAAAGAATCGGTTTTAAGCAAAATAACGAGGGAAGAGCAAGGTTTCGGCTATGAGTATTTTCGGCTTTGGTAAAAATAAGAGAAGAAAAGAAATGTTGATGGCTTAAAGAGGTGTTATGGCAACAATGATTGGAGAGGGATTTTCGGTTAAGTAACAAGTGAGATTGAAGAAGAAAATGGATGGAGAAGTGGCTTTGAACTTTCGGCCAAGGTGAACAAGTGAAGAAAAAGAAGTGTTTTGGTGTGGGTAGTGTAGGAGAAGAAACGAGTGAAGGTGAAGGAGAAAGGCTAAAATTCGGCACAAGAGAGTTCACCACCCTTTAAATAGCATTCGGCCACCCCCTAACCTTCATAGCCGAAAAATGCCAATAAAAGAACCCCCCAGCCGTCCAACACCTTTACCTCTCACCCAATCCTTGTTTTACTCCTAGATTCTCTTAACACTAACATTCAAACCAATTCAAAATTATCTAAAATAAAATCCACCTTTTTATCCATTATAACCTCTTCCAAATAAAAATACAAAATAAATTAATAGCTATCCCCCCACTCCAGCCGAATTCCAAATCAAAAACAATTACTTAAGCTTATCCTTATCTTCTAATTTAAACTCCATGTGCCGTCCACTGCCTTCCAATTTGCTGCAAAATCAAATTAAAAAAAAACACCCTTTATGCTGGCCAAAGAGCTTCGAACCTGCGACCTCCCTGGAACTATAATCTGCAGCTAACGTCCCAACTAATTTGCCAATGCGCCATTTGTGATATAATCCACCCAAAACCTCTTTTAACACCTCACTCTCTAGTTCCCTTCTCTCACGCCAAAACCAAAAATAAAACCCATGTGCTTCCCATGTTATTCGAACTTCAGTCCCCTGCTAAGACCCTCAAGTGGCGCCCCAAGCCACTCCACCAACCCGACTTTCTTGTCATAAAACCACAACATTTATTTTTAAAGCCTCCCTACTTAAGCCTATCACCCCAAAATAAAAAAACACAAACTGCTGCTCCAGCCATTCGAACCTGTGCCCTTCTTCCCCTCCCACTCCTAAATGGCGCATGGGAGCCACTTTACCACCTGGACTTTCATGTCTATTAACCTTGCCATTTATTTTTAAGGCATACCTAGCCCAATTCTCTAGTCGACGCAAAAAATAAAACCAAAATGCTGCCTTTGCAGCTCGAACTCTAGCCCCCCTTGCACCTTGAGGCGTCACTTCTCCATGCTCTAAGTGGCGTCTCCCTTGCCACTCTGCCAAGCCATTTCTTGTGTTTAAACCTCCCAAATATTTCTTAAGACCTCTAAAACCAAGCTCCCCCCCTTTTTTTTTTTACACTAAAATCTCAAAAATTTCCTAAGGTATTTTTTTACCTTCAGGGGTTTTCCAAACCCTGTTATGCACTAAATGCATAACTTTTAGAACCCGGATGTTACAATTCTACCCTCCTTAAAAATAATTTCGTCCTCGAAATTACTTGGCTGCCTAACGGTCGTACATCCTAATTCACCACAATATGCTATAGCTGCGCACTCTGATCTTAAAGAGCTATCCACATTTCTAGGCACAGTTTCTAAGTCCATACTCAAGGTTCCAAATACTTTACTAACAACAGAAAACAACCTGACTTAACCACAAGCAAGGTAATGAAGGGTATTCTAGGAATAAAGAACCTACCTGTGGTCAAATCTGGCACATCTTCTTCCTCGCGACGTCTGGCTGCGTAAACTAACCTTGGCTGCCTTGCGTCTGCACTTTCAGCCTCCCTGTTTGGTGCTCCACGTCCTCGGCCTGAACCATTTCCTCCATGGTTCGGACCATGACCCCTTGTCGCTTGCTGACCATTCCTACCTGGTTGTGCATAACCTTGGCCTAAAGTCCGAGTCCTGTTCGGATCCTGAGGACAATCCTTAATCAAATGAGTCTTAGACTTACACCTGAAGCATTCTCGATCCCGATTCCAGCACTCACCAACATGGTACCTTCCACACCGAGCACACAGACGATTCGAATTTTCTGTAGCTGGTTTAGCAGCACGAACAGAATTTTCAACCCTCGGTCTTTTCTGAAGACCCTCAGATGGTTCGGACGATCCAAAATTCCTCCTATCCCGGTTACTATCCTTATCTCTGTTCTGCCTCACAGAGTTCTTAATTCCCTCAGCTACCTTGGCTTTTTCGACTAACACAGCGAACTCCCGTTCCTGGTGAGGAGCTATCAACAGTCTCAGGTCGTCCCTCAATCCGTCCTCAAACCAGACACATCGTTCATGTTCTGTAGCAACCACTCCTCGAGCATATTGGCTTAACCTTAGGAATTCGGCCTCGTATTCCGCTACGGACTTGTTCCCTTGAACCAACCCTAGAAACGCCTTCCTCTGTGCATCAATATAATGAGTTCCAACGTACTTCTTCTGGTACGCCGTCTTGACATACTCCCAAGTGAGGTCCTCAGCTGTGGCACTATCCCGAATTGTTAGCCACCATTGGTATGCCTCGTCGCGAAGCAGCGCCACCATTGCTTTCACTTTCTCCTCAGGGCTCAGATCGAGCTCATCCATAATTCGCTCGGTTGCTTCCAACCAATATTCAGCCGCACTGGGTGCCACGCCTGATACGCCCCGAAATACCTCAGCTCCATTCGCTCGAAGTCGCTCAGGTACAGACTTCCTTGCTCTCATACTTCCACCCGCGCCAGCCACTATCTCCAAAACTCGCAGCACAGCCTGCGATATCGCATCATCCCCCGTCTGCTCTTGCTGCTCATTTCCAAATGCTGGTGGTGGAGGGGGTACTTCATTTTCAGACCCTTGACCCGATCTAACGGGTTCCGATACAGCCATTCTGTGTCGTCCACGTCCACGATGACCACGTCCTCTAGAACTCATTTCTAGCGCCTCGATTTAGTCTGATTTAAGAAATTTTATGCATTAGAAATTTTGTTCCACTATTTATCCACGAGCAAATTTTATGAAACGAAGTTTTCAGGAGTTGTTCTTTTGATCAAGCAAAGTTTCAATTCAAGTTCACTACTCTAATTCAGAGAATCACCTTCGTTCCTCAATAGGGCACATTCATTCCTCAACAAGAACTCATTTATTCAGTGGTATCTACCACACACATTTACTATTCAGACATTTCTGCCTGTTTCTACCCCAGGGGTATTTCCGTCATTTTTCCTACAGGGTATTTTCGTAATACCAGAGAAATTTTGAAACTTTAATAAACCAGGACATTTTGAAATTGCCACAACTGGAGGGTATTTCTAAAAATTTGTCAAATTAAAGATACAATAGAATTTTGGAAATAGGGGTATTTTGGTAATTTTGTCAATCAGGGGTAATTTTGTAAATTTCCAAAGCCAGGGTGTCTGGAATTTTCACAAAATAGCATTTTGAATACTTTTGCAGAGTAGGGAAATTTTATTAAAATTGGGGTTAAACCGGAAATTTTGAAAGTCAGGGGCATTTTAGTAATTTTTAACACAGGGGTATTTTCGTAAATTTCCCCAAGTCGGAGTATCTTGATATTTTGAAAACTAAAGATTTTGGTGTTTTGCAAACTAAAATCATTTTAACAAAAGTTGAGGGTAATATGGTAATTTTACAATACAGGGGCATTTTTGTAATTTTGCCGCTAGGGGCATTTTGGTAATTTTATAAATCGGAGATACTTTAGAAAAATTTTCACAAGAATCTTTTACTACAGTAAAAAGGGTAATTTAAGGATTTTAAATCTAGGAATTTTATAAAACTGCACGGCTAGTCCCTTTCGAGTTTTAGTAATTGGTTTAGCTTTATGAACCACCCTCTCTTGTTAAGGTGAACCGTAGCTACGCACTGTAGGATTCGAGTAGAGAGGAGGTGAGTCGCTAGGACTGCTTAAATACCAAGCTCTTACTAAATACCAATCCTCGACATGCGTCATGATGGTTGCCACACCTTAACTTTGGCGACTTACTTCACGGGTTTTGTTTAAAAATCCTTAAGTCTTATGCATGTGTTTGAGTAGACTAGTCCTGTGGTTCAACAGATCCTAGTTCACTAATCTACGAGCCCAACTAAGCCCATAACAGTTCATAATAACAAATCACTTCAAGAGTCCGAAGTACTTACAGTGGACTTCGGGTAGGAGGTACAAAGTGCCATGCCGTAATAACTTTGAAAAATATTTCATAAAACCCATATATTGAAAAGCCCATTTTGAGAATGTTTTTGGGGCCCAAAACCCTCAAAACCGAGTTTTGAACTGGGCTCTGATACCAAACTGTAACACCCCCAAACCCGGCCCACTAGCCTTGACCGGATCTGGTTATGTCACTGCGAAAAATGGTTGAAAATCTTTTTGACTTGTTCAAGATAAAACATTAAAATTTGTCATCTTTTGAAAGCCACATCCATTTTTGTTTTGAGTAAGACTTTGTTATTATAAAATGTCCAACTTAAACTTTATTATATATATATATTTTTGAATAAATAGATTACTAAAATAAAATCATCTTCACATGGTAACTCAGTTTAATCAGGCCATAATATAAAATAACGCCATTATTACAATCCAACAATTAAACAAAATACTTAATATAAAAAAAATGCTTAAAATAATCCAAATATCTTCTTCTGCATGGGCCACCTTGTATCCACTCCAACCCGGTCCAACGCTTACGCATCACCCGAATGGTTGAGAAAAATTGGGTGAGTCCACAGACTCAGTGCATAATCATAACACATATTTCCACACGTATAGGCTTGGCCCATATCCACACAATCCACGAACCATTCATGCAATCATGCATCACAGCCCACCCTAAGTCCATCCATTACACCAACCCTAGCAGACTCCCTGCTCAAGGCCGTGGCTAATCCACCGATCACAACCGAGTGATCCCACATATATTACCTTGGCAGACATGCTGCACAAGGCCGTGGCTGAGCCACCGATCACATCGTGATCCCAACAGTAATCCGTCTACGGTGATGCACTTAGCTATCAATCGCCGAGATGGGCACCAAGCCAACATCTCCCTTGATGATGCACACAGCAACTCATCAAGCGCTAATTTAGCCCGAAGCTAACACTAGACCACGTACATCAATGTGCA
The DNA here is from genome assembly GCA_025503065.1 of Gossypium bickii. Lineage (NCBI taxonomy): Eukaryota > Viridiplantae > Streptophyta > Magnoliopsida > Malvales > Malvaceae > Gossypium > Gossypium bickii. The sequence goes on from CP106716.1 coordinate 36,394,579, forward strand.
CTCCCTTCCTTCCTCGATCAAACCCAAATCCCATGCATATATGAAAATGCCTCTTGTCAAATCATCATATAAAATGAGTATACATCTCATATCATTACCACAGCATATATATATAGACATCATAATAACTTAATATCACAACTCACTCACCTGATATCCGATTACCCAAAACATGGTATTCACCACTTTAGCCATTATGATCGGCTACCACACATCACACATATGTATAAACGTTAGAAAGCAAATAACCGAAGAAATAGTGCGATGATTACGCACCTGTTTGATACAGTCGGCTAAATCCCGAAATCACACGTGGCACCTAAAAGTCTGTCGAAATCCTAAAAAAATAACACCACATTAATTCAGCCCTTGTACCAACAAGCATTAGAAACTGCCTTTGGCCAAATACTACCCTTACCTTGAGTAATCAAATCTAAGAGTCCTCTTTAATGCTCCTCCTTGCTGGCTATACCCAAAAGAAACAAGATTATGGCCTAAAACACCTTCAACCATCCAATAAAACCGATACCAAACACTTAGTTCGGCATCTAAATAAAAAGAAACACAACCAATCGACTAAAGTAGAGATTACCTACCACCTCAAGTTCGAAAGGGCTAAGGGAGTGCAGTTGACGGCCCCAAAGAATCGGCTTTAAGCAAAATAACGAGGGAAGAGCAAGGTTTCGGCTATGAGTATTTTCGGCTTTGGTAAAAATAAGAGAAGAAAAGAAATGTTGATGGCTTAAAGAGGTGTTACGGCAACAATGATTGGAGAGGGATTTTCGGTTAAGTAACAAGTGAGATTGAAGAAGAAAATGGATGGAGAAGTGGCTTTGAACTTTCGGCCAAGGTGAACAAGTGAAGAAAAAGAAGTGTTTTGGTGTGGGTAGTGTAGGAGAAGAAACGAGTGAAGGTGAAGGAGAAAGGCTAAAATTCGGCACAAGAGAGTTCACCACCCTTTAAATAGCATTCGGCCACCCCCTAACCTTCATAGGCAAAAAATGCCAATAAAAGAACCCCCCAGCCGTCCAACACCTTTACCTCTCACCCAATCCTTGTTTTACTCCTAGATTCTCTCAACACCAACATTCAAACCAATTCAAAATTGTCTAAAATAAAATCCACCTTTTTATCCATTATAACCTCTTCCAAATAAAAATACAAAATAAATTAATAGCTATCCCCCCACTCCAGCCGAATTCCAAATAAAAAAAAATTACTTAAGCTTATCCTTATCTTCTAATTTAAACTCCATGTGCCATCCACTGCATTCCAATTTGCTGCAAAATCAAATTAAAAAAAAACACCCTTTATGCTGGCCAAAGAGCTTCGAACCTGTGACCTCCCTGGAACCATAATCTGCAGCTAACGTCCCAACCAATTTGCCAATGCGCCATTTGTGATATAATCCACCCAAAACCTCTTTTAACACCTCACTCCCTAGCTCCCTTGTCTCACGCCAAAACCAAAAATAAAACCCATGTGCTTCCCATGTTATTTGACCTTGAGTCCCCTGCTAAGACCCTCAAGTGGCGCCCCAAGCCACTCCACCAACCCGACTTTCTTGTCATAAAACTACAACATTTATTTTTAAAGCCTCCCTACTTAAGCCCATCACCCCAAAATAAAAAAACGCAAACTGCTGCTCCAGCCATTCGAACCTGCGCCCTTCTTCCCCTCCCACTCTTAAGTGGCGCATGGGAGCCACTTTACCACCTGGACTTTCATGTCTATTAACCTTGCCATTTATTTTTAAGGCATACCTAGCCCAGTTCTCTAGTTGACGCAAAAAATAAAACCAAAATGCTGCCTTTGCAGCTCAAACTCTGGCCCCCCTTGCACCTTGAGGCGTCACTTCTCCATGCTCTAAGTGGCGTCTCCCTTGCCACTCTGCCAAGCCATTTCTTGTGTTTAAACCTCCCAAATATTTCTTAAGACCTCTAAAACCAAGCTCCTCCCCAGTTTTTTTTTTACACTAAAATCTCAAAAATTTTCTAAGGCATTTTTTACCTTCAGGGGTTCTCCAAACCCCTTAAAACTCGTCCAAGCACACAATAAGCCTATCATTACTTGAGTTATGCACTAAATGCATAACCCCTAGAACCCGGATGTTACAGGCTTTGGCTTCCATAAAAACTGAAAGGAGATTAAGATACAAAATAACCCTATTTACTTTTTGATATTGATGAAAAACAACCACGATAGCGTTGGTAGCAACAAGTAGCCCCTTCACGTCCTAGGCTACACGAGCAACATTGATTTGCATTGCCAAAGAACCAGAGGTTCGGTTAGAGAAGAAAAATATAGAGAACAGAGAAGAAAAGAGAAGGCAGCCGAAAAAAGGGAAAGAAGATTCGGCTTTCAACCAAGAAGAGTAAAGAAAATCTTACCTTCAACAATCCCGAAGCAGAGCGAAACCAATACACTTGACCAAAGGAGCCATTCGGCTAAAGAGAAAATAGGCAAGTGCCAATGGGGATGATGTAGAGTTTTGGCTAGAGAAGGAGAAATAGAGAAGAGAATCAAACAATGCGAAACAAAATGAAAAAGAAAAACAAGGAGTAGAATGAGGTTCGGCTATGGCTTGTCGAAGTAAGAAAGGTTATGCAACAGAGAAAAGAGGAAGTAAAAAGATGATGGTTTCGGCACAGGTATAAGGGAAAGGAGAGAAATGTTTTTGTTCACACACCAAGAGATTGCCAAAAATGAAAAGAAAGAACAGAGATGTACCCCAAAATTTTGGCCAACACCTTAACACTATACTAACCCCTAAGACCGAGTGCACCTAGGCAGAAAGCTCAACACCAAACCAAAATTTCGGCACACACCTTTAGCTTATCACTAAACTGATTCCTCCCCCTTCTCCAAGCTTCCCACAACCGGCTATCACTCCACCAACTTGAAATCCCTTGATTCTCTCCTTTCTTCACTCTTCAACAACCATCTGAATTGGTTTGACCAATTCAAATATCACCAACACCTCATGGCCACTCATTCAAATATGTTGACTCATTCAACCATCATCCTTGGAGAGTCCTTGCCGAAACCACCTTCTCCGCATCTAGGTGCCAAAAATAAAGCTCCAAAGTGAGGCTTGTGGGATTCCAACCTCTTCCCTGCTGCTACTCCCTTGTGACGCCACTTCTCTGCATCTTAAGTGGCATCTCTTTGCCACTTTACCACTCTACTTCTTGTGTTATAAAACACAAGTATTTATATTTAAGACTCGACTCTGCTAGCTCCCCCCTAAAGTGCCTAAAAACAGAATTTTCACCAAGGCTCAAGCTTAACCCCGAGCCTTCCCGGGACCCTAAAACATATAAATTTAACAAACAAAACATGCCAAACACACAACAACATACAATAATGCAGGGCCCTTAATTCCAGGATGTTACACTATCTATGGGTATCTTTATTTATAAATGATTCAAGTTATGGCATGTATAGGGGTTTGACTAAGTCATTTTGTATATGTGTTAATTAATTTGATCAAATGTATTGCTTCATAACGGTAATAAGGATTATTCTGTATTTAGCCACGAGTTGTGGCTCATATTGGTCATGGAGTTATAATGCTTGTGTATGCATGTGTTTGTTAAATTTTAAATTATAAGTGAAATTTTGTGGCTCGGGATCTGGTAGAATGTATTGTTAAGTTTGGTAATGCCTCGTACCCGGTTCCGGCGTAGTATACGGGTAAGGGGTGTTACAGCCCCTGTGAGCCCATTAGCCCACTGCGCCCATTACGGCCCAACAAGGCCCATTAGGGCCTAAGCCCACGAAAAAGATCGTGGCACTCCCAAAGGCCTATCGTCAATGTTCATGGCTCGGTTTATCACTACGAGCGCTCGCACGCTTGATGATCTCAATTGCCGATATTCCAGCTTTTCAGTATTTTGGCTTTTAGCCGATTCACAGATTATAGCATTAGCAAATTAAACAGAGGTGTGAGATTACACACCTTAAATTTTGAATCGTATCCCAACTTCAGAAGCACCGCCCTAGAACCATTGAAAACCTATGTTAGCCTTTGCTCGTTATAGTAACACCCTCCTTAAAGAACATACTCTAACTTATCCCCCTTACCTTGCTCGAATGCAAATGTTCCTTAATCACTCAACTTTCGTGACTCTAAACCAAATCCACGCCTTGCCTAGAATATGGATTGTAACAAACATTTGTTAGATAGAACCATCTACCATCCCATCACAAAAGGTAACATTCGAATTAGGAGCACGAAGGGTACCATAACTTACCCAAACCAATTGTCAGAAAGTTTTTTATGAAAATTACTTACTAGAAATGGTAGGACCGAAGAGTGTTCGACCAACCCCCTATCAGTAGTGCAATCGAAAATGGCTAGACTAGCAGAGGAGGACTGTTCGGCCTAACCAACGAGAATCTACTAGAAAAGATTAGAAAAGAAGGGGGTCACAAGATGATGGAGTAATCTGCTAGCAAGAGAAATCAAAAGCATTCAACCAGGAGGGAGAGATGAACCTATGATCGGTGACTGAGGAGGGTGGAAGAACAAGTGATTTGCCAAAAGCTCAGTGGCTTAGTAGTAAGGAAGAAAAGATGTGGAAAAAAATGACCCAAATAGGTTGTAAAGAAAGAGGGGACGGCAGCGGAGGAGAGAAATCATAATAATGTACAAAGAACAAGAGAATAAAAATGCCAAATGCCTACCACCCTTCTATCGCCTAAAGAAAACAACCAAAATACTTCTTGGTAGACAAAAAGAACAAAAGCCGAATATGAGAGGAGAGCAAAGGAGAATTCGGCAACAACAAACACTAACCAAAATGCTTAACATTTCCCCCAGCAGAAAATGACTAGCTTGAGTCTTCTCTCATAGCACAACTCTTCACTTCTCCTAAACCCTTGATTCACTCCACCATTTCCTCCTTGAATCACTCCTAGCCTCCCATTCAAACTTGTTGACCAACTCTTCCACTCCCCTAGTAGAGTTTGATCCAAACTCCACTTCTTGCTCCATCAAGACATAAAATAAAAGTCACCCTTTTTGCTACTCATGGGATTCGAACTCCACTCCCCCTTGTTTCCTAATGACGCCACTACCACCTTGCCACATGCTCATATTGTGTTAGTAAAACACACACAAATTTACTTAAGTCCTACAACTGTCAACTCTCTTCACTTTAGGGTCAGAAACCAAAATTTTTCCAAGGCTCAAACTCGAACCCAGGCCTCTCTAGAACCCCCAAATACCCTCAATTAACCAGCTGAGCAAACACAACATATAATTAAGCAAAAATTACAACCCCTAACTTTTAGGGCGTTACAACTCTACCCCTTTAAAGAAATTTCAGCCTCAAAATTTACCTGACTAGAAGAGATGAGGGTATTGCTGTCGCGTCGTCTCCTCAGGCTCCCACGTAGCCTCCTCTGAACCGTGATTACGCCACAGCACCTTGACTAGTGGAATAGATTTCCTCCTCAGTACATTAACATCACGATACAGCATCTGCACCAGTTCTTCCTCAAAAGTTAGATCAGATCTCACCTCGATCTCCTCTATCGGCACTATATGTGAGGGATCAGAATGATATCGCCTCAACATAGAGACGTGGAATACATCATGTATCCGGTTTAACTCAGGAGGCAGCTGAAGCTGATAGGCGACCAGTCCTACACATTTTAATATCCGCTAAGGTCTGATAAATCTAGGGCTCAGCCCGCCTTTCCACCCAAATCTCAGAATCTTCTTCCATGGTAAGACCTTTAAGAAAACATAATCTCCCCTTACATACTCAATCTCTTCACATTTTAAATCAGCATATGACTTCTGCCTATCAGATGCTTCTTTCAACTGATTAAGGATCAAATTCACTTTCTCCTCGATTTTTTAGACTAGTTCTAGACCCAACAGTCGTCACTCACCTAATTCTGTCCAACAAGTAGGGGTACGACACCTATGACCATATAACGCCTCGTACGGTGCCATCTGAATACTGGATTGATATCTGTTGTTATAAGCAAATTCCACTAATGGCAGATAGTCTTCCAACTGCCCTTGAAATCGATCACACATCTTCTCAACATGTCCTCCAAAATCTGTATTACCCTCTCCGACTGACCATCAGTCTGAGGATGATATGCCGTGCTGAAATCTAGCCTCGACCTATAGCTTCGTGTAATACTCTCCAGAATCGAGATGTTAATCTAGGATCCCTATCCGAAATGATAGACACCAGTACCCCATGTAACCTTACAATTTTCGCCGCATATAACTCTGCTAACTTCTGCAACGAATAATCGGTGTGAACCGGTATGAAGTCGGCAGATTTAGTTAGTCGATCTACAATTACCCATACCGAATCTTTCTTAGTAGGCGTCAAGGGTAGCCCACTAACAAAATCCATGGTTACCCTCTCCCACTTCTAGAGTGGAATCTTAACAGGTTGTAGCAGTCCCGAAGGCAGTTGATGCTCAGCCTTCACTTGCTGGCATGTCAAACACTTACTTACAAAATCAGTGACCTCACGCTTAAGTCCTGGCCACTAGTACAATTCACGTAGATCTTGGTATAATTTGTCTCCACCAGGATACATAGCATATGGGCTACTATGCGCCTCCTGCAGAATCGACTGCCTTAACTCAGAGTCCCTCGGTACATAGACTCTTCCACGGAACCATAATACTCCTTTACTATTTAGCCCAAATTCCACAGTCTTTCCCTTCTTCACCTGTTAGAACTGAGGAACTGACGACTCATCTAACATCTATTTCTTTTTAATTTGAACTACCCACGTCAGTTTCACTTGAAGTTTAGCCAACAGACTACCATCCTCAAACAGACTGAGACGAGCAAATATTGCTCTTAAATCAGACACAACCTTATGGCTCAGTGCATTTGCTACCACGTTAGCTTTTCCCTGATGGTACTCAATCAAGCAATCATAATCCTTAAGCAAATCTATCCATCTTTGTTTCCTACGGTTGAACTCCTTCTGAGTAAGGAGGTACTTGAGACTTTTATGGTCACTATAAACGATCAACTTCTCCCCGTACAAGTAGTGTCTCCAAATTTTTAGTGCGAATATCACTGCAGCTAACTCTAAGTCATAAGTGGGGTAATTCACTTCGTGTGGCCTAAGCTGACGAGACGCATAAGCCACCACTTTACCCTCTTGCATCAGCACTCATCCTAGACCCATGTGCGACGCATCACAGTAGACAATGAATTCCTGTCCAGCCTCAGGCTGTATTAATGTTGGAGCTTCAGTCAGAATCTTTTTCAATTTCTCAAAACTCTCCTGTTGTTTATCAGTCCAAATAAATGGTACTCCCTTACACAGTAACTTGGTTAGGGGTGCAGCAATCAGTGAAAACCCCTCAACGAAGCGTTTGTAATACCCGTCCAAACCCAGAAAACTTCGAATCTTAGATACCGACTTCGGTAGCTTACAATCTAATACGGCTTCAAATTTTCGAGGATCAACCCTAATCCCCTCGGCAGATACGACATGACCCAAGAATGTCACCTCTCGCAGCCAAAACTCGTACTTGCTGAATTTGGCATAAAGTTTCTTTTCTCTCAATATTTGCAGAACAACCCGGAGATGTGAATCATGTTCCTCCTCAGTTCTTGAGTATACCAGAATATTAACACCACCACGAACCGGTCCAAATAGGGTTGGAAGACCCGATTCATCATATCCATGAAAGCAGCTGGTGCATTCGTTAACCTAAACGGCATGACCAGAAATTCGTAATGCCTATAACAAGTCCAGAATGTTGTTCTACCTTTTTAACCCTTAACTGATGGTACCCCGATCTAAGATCTATCTTGGAGAACACCGCAGCCCCTCGCAGCTGATCAAATAGATCGTCTATTCTTGGTAAAGGGTACTTGTTCTTAATCCTCATTTTATTCAATTGACTATAATCGATACACATGCGCATTGAACCATCCTTCTTCTTTACGAATAGTACCGGTGCTCCTCACGGTAACACACTCAGTCGGATGAATCCTCGATCCAGTAGCTCTTGGATCTGAGGCTTTAATTCTACTAGCTCCTTCTGTGCCATCCTATAAGGGGTGATGGACATCGGAGCCATTCCCGATAGGAGCTCAATGCCGAATTTGACCTCACGGTTTGGTGGTAGCCCTGAAAGCTCTTTAGGAAATACATCTAGAAATTCTTTTACTTTCCTGACATCCCTAACGGACAAACCCTTAACATCAAATGTGCTGACATAGGCTAGGAATGCCTCGTATCCTTTGCGAACCTGTTTCTCGGCCCTTAATGCAGAGATCACATTAGATAAATAATCCCTTCGCTCCTCTATCACGACCACCTCCTCAGTCTCTGAAGACTTCAGTACCATACGCTTAGCAGCACCATCTAAAATCGCACGGTTTTTCACTAACCAATTCGTGCCCAAAATGAGATTGAATTCGCCAAACGGTAGTTCCATCAAATCCACCGAAAAGACAACCCCTTGAACCTCTAGGGGCACATCTCTAAATAGTTTATTCACTCTAATCGACTATCCCAATGGACTAACCACTGACAGTTCCCTATCGTCAAGTTCAAACTGTATACCCAATGCTCCCGACATAGGACAAGCAACATACGAGTGCGTAGATCCAATGTCAATTAAAGCTATAAATGGTATATTATGAATGAGGAACATACCAGTTATGATGTCATGTGCGTCGCCATCCTATTGACATCGAGCAGCATACACCAACCCTGGCTGTCTCGCCTCTGTGTTACCAGCACCTCTACTCAGTACTCCTCGACCTCGTCCAAACCTATTTCCCCTCTAGCTGGGCCACGGCCTCTCGGTCGCTGCTGACCACCTCTTCCTGGCTGCACATAACCCTGACCTGTAGCTTACATCTGAACAGGCCTCTGAGTACAGTCTATAACCTGATGATCCCTGGATCCACATCTGAAACGCGCCCCAGTACTTTTCTAGCACTCTCCCAAATGAGATCTCCCACACACAGCGCAAGGCTACGGTCTGACGGCAACATTAGGAACCTCAGCTCAGGCTGGCTCATCAAACCTAGGCCTCTTCCTAGGCCCACTAGAAGAACTTGAAGGCCCGAAATTCCTCTTACTTCTGCCCCTATCCTGCTCATGATTCTGACGCTCTGAGCATTTCACATCCTTGGCAATCTTAGCTTTCTCAACCAGGGTAGCGAAGTCTCTTTCCCTCTGTGGGGCTATTAGTACCCACAACTCATCCCGGAGACCATCCTTAAACCATACGCAGCGCTCATATTCAGTCGCGACTATGCCCCGAGCGTATCGGCTCAACCGCAGGAACTCTGCCTTATACTACGCTACAGACTTATACCCCTAAACGAGATTCAGAAATTCCTTTCTCCGAGCATCCACATCACTTGCCCCGATATATTTTCCTTGGAAGGCCACCTTAAAGAAGTCCCAAGTCACACGGTCAGCCTGTGTGCCTTCCCTCACGGTAAGCCACCATTAGGATGCCTCATCTCGTAGTAAGGACACTGCTCCTTTTAGTTTTTGCTCTACTGTGCAGTCCAGATCATCCATTATTCGCTCTACAGCCTCCAACCAGTATTCTGCTACATTCGGGGCTACACCAGAGATGCCCCTAAATATTTTCGCCCTGTTTGACCGGAGCCGCTCAAAATTGACCCTCGGCCCACTAATCCCGTACTCGCTCCAACAACCCTTTCCAGAACTCGTAGCATCACTTGGGACAGGGCATCATCCCCACCAGCTCGATCATGAGACCCCGTCTCAGTCACTGGTGATACTGGCGCTTCCTTTTTAGGCATATGTCCTAATGCTGAGGACCCAGCCCTAGCACCTCGGCCTCTACCACAGCCACATGTACCCCTTTTGCGCCCTCTTGTGTTCATATCGATGTAGCGTATTAATTTTTTTTAAGAGTTTTATGAGTCAGCTTATAGTTCTCATGATTATTAACAAATGTTTTATGAAGAATAATAATAAGAGTTGTTTTCCCAGATCGAGTTTACTATAGTTTCAGTCTCCTATAGTCTTAGTTTCTCTAACTAAAGAGTTTCAGTGTACTACTACTGTCCCTAATATTTCCGTAGTATAGTCATATCAACTTATAACAAAGTATAGAGTCAAGAAACTTACGAATTTGGTGCCGAAGACTCAATGTGCCACACTTTCAGTAATATCTCTACTTTTCTAAACCAGAATTTAAACAGATTTGGAAAATTTTCAAAACCCATTCCATAGCTGAGTTTTGTAACCTGACTCTGATACCAATAAATGTAACATCCCACACCTGGCTTAGTCGTTACGACCGGATCTAGCGTGCCACATCAGGTGTTGTTTGGAAACTTTGTGTTCGTTGAAAAACACATTTACAATCAAAACTTTCTACTGATTCAAAATCTCGATTTTCATTGCTTATTAACAAAATAAGTTTTACTCGAAATCATTCCTTTTCAAAAATATTATTATCCATGTATTATTTTGCTTTTAAAACCTTTTCAGTTAAGGAAGTTTGGTTTAACCAATTGCAGAAACATGATATTTTAAAAAAGAGTAGTTATTGTTTTAAAAACCCGTATTTAATGAACTAGCAGTTGTAATGAAAAGAAGTACCAAATAAAAGTTAAAAAGAAAATCCAATGGCCTTATTACAAACTGAAAATTAAAATGAGATAAACTAAAATAAAGTAGCTAAATTAACCCCAATAACATACAGGACGTGTGGCTACCTCCGAGTCCCTCGCAACTCCAAATCCTCTAAGGCTGTGGGTTACCTGCAAAGTTTAAAGAGAAAGGTTGAATTACGAGAACTCAGTGTGTAATCCCCTTATTACACCCACAGTTTGGGCCCAAGCCCATGTAGTATCAATCTAGGCCTAAGCCCTAGGAGGTAACGGTCTGGGCCGAAGCCCTATGATATGCAAAACAAATATGTACCCAACCCAGTCCAACCAACACACAACCCGTACCAACCAACGCATCTGTGAGGACCAAGTCAACCCACCCAACCAGCACACCAATAACGCAAACTAGCTGCTAATAACAATATAAGTGGCTGAGCCACAATATACGTGGCAAAAGCCACTAAATCAATATAACGTGGCAGAGCCACCAGTACAGTGCTTCCGCCATATCCATAACCCAACCCATACAGTATGCCATGTCATAATTAAATCATGTAAGCAGTGAATCATCATAGACATCAATCATACAGTTACTACTCATAAATCGATGGTCCTACCACTAAGGGTAAAACGGTAATTTCACTCCTCGGGGGTATTTTGGTAATTTTACCCACCAAGGGTATTTTGATAATTTACCCATCAAGGGTAATTCGGTAATTTTACCCCTATAACGGCCTTTTCGAAGGCCTACTGTCACCTCGAGTGACACGATTTCCGTTTCTGGTCAAAACGGTGCAATTGGGCCTAAGATCCAATTTCGGCCCAAATAGGCCCACATGCTTGTGTGGCCCAACCAACCCATTTTCGGTCTCGGTTCTGCAGACTTCGCAGTCGCCTCAATCACTTGGTACTCACCATAGATTTCATCCCTGTGGGCCCATTAGCCCACTGGGCCCACTACAGTCCAACAAGGCCCATTACGGCCTAAGCCCACGAAAAAGGTTGTGGCACTCCCAAAGGCCTATCATCAACGTTCATGGTTCAGTTTATCACTAGCACTCGAGTGATCTCAGTTGCCGATATTCTAGCTTTTCGGTATTTCGGCTTTTAGCTGATTCACAAATCATAGCATTAGCAGATTAAATAGAGGTGTGAGAATTCACACCTTAGTTTCTGAATCGTTCCCCAACTTCACAAGCACCACCCTAGAACTACCGAAAACCTATTTTAGCCTTTGCTCGTTATAGTAACACCCTTCTTAAAGAACATACTCTAACTTATCCCCCTTACCTTGCTAGAATGCAAATGTTCCTTAATCATTCAACGTTCGTGACTCTGAACCAAATCCACGCCTTACCTGGAATCTGGATTGTAACCAAAATTTGTTAGATAGAACCAACTACCATCCCATCAACAAAAGGTAACATTCGAATTAGGAGCACGAAGGGTACCATAACTTACCCAAACTGATTGTCAGAAAATTTTTTATGAAAATTACTTACCAGAAATGGTAGGACCCAAGAGTGTTTGACCAACCCCCTATCAGTAGTGCAATCGAAAATGGTTAGACTAGCAGAGGAGGAGTGTTCGGTCTAACCAATGAGAATCTACTAGAAAAGATCATAAAAGAATGGGGTCACAAGATGATGGAGTAATTGGCTAGTAAGAGAAATCAAAAGTACTCAACCAGGAGGGAAAGATGAACCTATAATCGGTGACTGAGGAGGGTGGAAGAACAAGTGATTTGCCGAAAGCTCAGTGGCTTAGTAGTAAGAAAGAAAAAATATGGAAAAAAAAGCCCAAATAGGTTGTAAAGAAAGAGGGGACGACAATAGAGGGGAGAAATCGCAATAATGTGCAAAGAACAAGAGAATAAAAATGCCAAATGCCTACCACCCTTCTATCGCCTAAAGAAAACAACCAAAATACTTCTTGGTAGACAAAAAGAACAAAAGCCGAATATGAGAGGAGAGCAAAGGAGAATTCGGCAACACCAAACACTAGCCAAAAAGCCTAACATTTCCCTCAGCCAAAAATGACTAGCTTGAGTCTCATCTTACGGCACAACTCTCCACTTCTTCCAATCCCTTGATTCACTCCACCATTTCCTCCTTGAATCATTCCTAGCCTCCCATTCAAACTTGTTCACCAAGTCTTCCACTCCACTTGTAGAGTTTGATCCAAACTCCACTTCTTGCTCCCTCCAGACATAAAATAAAAGTCACCCTTTTTGCTACTCATTGGATTCGAACTCCACTCCCCCTTGTTTCCTAAATTCGCCACTACCACCTTGCCACATGCTCATTTTGTGTTAGTAAAACACACACAAATTTACTTAAGCCCTACAATTGCCAACTCTCTTCACTTTAGGGTCAGACACCAAAGTTTTTCCAAAGCTCAAACTCGAACCCAGGCCTCCCTAGAACCTCCAAATACCCTCAATTAACCAGCTGAGCAAACACAACATACAATTAAGTAAAAATTACAACCCTTAACTTTTGGGGTGTTACACGATACTATAGTGGAATGACTTTGTGACGAAATGGTTTTATAATTAATAGACGAAAAGCTGAAACTTAATTATAAATTACTTAAACCCTATTTAAATATATCCAATTGATCCCTCCGCTAGCTCATTGAAACAAGAAATAAATTGCGTGTTGAATTGAATGAACATAAATGGAGAGTTAGAGAAATGGGTTACATTCAGAAATGAATGTGGTTTCTCTCCAAGAATGGAAATGACTTGAGAATGAATTTAAGATTTTCAAATAACTATTAAATTAAATGAAATTAAAAAATAGAATTATATTAATTAGTCATTGTGAATCCGTTAAAAATAGAAATTAAGTATATTTTTCATAGATTCTTTTACGATAAAGTTACCATGACTTTAACGAAATTAGAAATAGGTTGAGAAAATTATTTAATTGGAAAGTTTTATTTAATTTAAATTAATTTAATAATATTTATTTTGGAAAATAGAAAAACAGGTATTGCGCTAGAATAAATTATAAAGTGTTGGGTTAAAAGTCCAAGAAGCACGTATAATTGAACTTGATACAGGAGAGGCCCAATGTAACATCCGGGAATTAGGGGCTTTACATTTGGTATGTTTCTGTGTGTTGGTATGTTATGTCAATTATTTTGGTTGTGTTTGGAGGCCCCAGGAAGGCTCGGGGTTAAGTCGAAGCCTTGGTCAAAATTTCAATTCTGGGCATTTTGGGGAAGAGTTGGCTGATGCGGGTCTTAAGTATTATAGTTTGGGGTTTGATGGCACAAGAAGAACAGTGGTAAAGTGGCAAGCGACGCCACAAGAGGAGCTGGTGAGTGACGCCACAAGGGAGCTGAGGGGGAGGGTTCGAATCCCTCGGGTAGCGCATGAGAGCATTATTTTTGGTTCAGGCAAAGGAAGTGGTTGGATGGTAATCAAACTCTGGAAGAGAGAGGAAAGACTTGGTCAAGATATTCAAACAGGTGGTAGAGAGGCATTTGGGGAGTTTGAATTATTCAAACTCATTCAAGTGATGGGTGGAGAGTGAATGTAGGAGTCGATCAAGGGATTGGTGGCTTGTTGGGGGTTGTTGGCCGAATGTGGTGGTTGAAGGGGGAGTTTCAGTTTTGTGCTTAGTGAGGGGTGTGCCGAAAGTTATTGGGGGTTGTGGGTGCCGAAAATCCTTTGAGTTTTGGGCTTTTCCTTCATTTGTTTTGTGCATTGCGGTCATAAGGGTGTGCCTTCCCTTAGAGTGATTTTTGGGGGAGATTTTAGTTAGCCGAATCAACCTTAGGAGTTCTTTCTTTTCTCTCTTATTTTGTTGAACATTTTTGCTTTTTTTCTCATCAACTCAAAGCCGAAACTTCAACTTTCTCTCGGGATTATTCTCTTCTTACTTTCTTCCTCCTCTTATCTTTCTTTCTTTCTTTTTCTTTCTCTGCGACCGAACCTAATGTCTCATCTTCTTTTCACCTTTTCTACGAGTTCTCCTTCAAAGCCGAAATATCTTCCTGTTTTATTTCTTCTTCGTTTCTTCTAAAGCCGAAATCTTCTTAGCCATTCTTCTTATATTTATCCCTTATTCCTTTTGTGAAGCTAAAACTTACTTCATCTACCTTCTTTCTGAAGTTTCTTGTTAGCCGAATCTCTCTGTGTGTTAAACCTCTTCATTCGTTCTAGTTTCAGTGGATTTTAGTCACTCACTTTTCTAACTTTCCCAATCGGTTCCTTCGCATCTGGTGGTAAGCATTCTTTTCTCTTTTGATTTTTTCTTCTTCCTTTGCTAGTCATTAAACTGAAGACGTTAACCTTGTACTTTGGTATATTGGCCGAATATGGGGATTGTGTAAGGACTCAGTCGAATTCTTGGTGTAAGTTTGTCGGCCTTCGGGTTTTGACGATCTAGGTAAGAGACTTCTTCGCTTGAGTACCTCTTCTTTCATTCTCGTTGTTGCTTAACCTGGTTCTCTGATTAAAATCTGTCATGGATTCGAATGCCAGTCGAGGGGAAAAGGGGGTTGGACTTGTAGTCCCTACCCCTAAGTTTAAGAGGCGTGCGATGTCTGCAGTTCATGATTGGCCACCGGGTTTTGGGCTGGCATCGGAGAGGGATAAGCAGATCGCTGTGATCCTTACGAGTCAGAGTGCTAACGAGATCGATAGTGTAGTTCTCTATGTTTACAAGTGTGTAACTTCTACACCATTTCTGGTTATTTCTGTTTATTATATGTATGTGCTATGTTAAATACCATAATTCGGTATAGGCTGCTGGATTACCAATGGAGGGTAAAAACGAGATGCCAGGTTAGTGATTCTGACTGTGCTATACGAGTGTTTATGATGACGTTTACATGCAGGATTTGAATGTCTATTACGTGTATGCCAAAACTTGCTATATACATACATCATGACTATATGTTTGCATGGGGATGGGCATATGATATTGATGAAAGGGGAAACATTTCGTTCTGGTGGCGTTGCCACAATCTGTTTTGATGGCTCTGCCACGTTCTGTTCTGGTGGCCATGCCACATATCTGGTGACTCTGAGCATGACTGCCATCGATGGTGTGTAGCGGTGACCGTTGATTGTAGAAATCCCTATTGGTGTGATTGGCAGGTACAGGTGGTGTGTAGCAGATGGAAATTTAGGCTGGATTGGGTTTTGCATCACATTGCATTGCTATCTGGTTATCTGCTATTCTGTACTATGGGGCTAAGGCCCAGTATGATTCTGAGTGGGCTTGGGGCCCAGCGATGGTGCTTGGAAATTGCACACTGAGTCGTTAGACTCACTCTGTTTGTTTAACGTTTTTTCAGGTAATACATAGTGCCGTGGACCGAGCCGGAGGGGACTACGTGGTGGCCACGCACGGTTTATTTAATAGACCGTTATTTTTCTTAAATTTTTGGGATTTTGTTATGTAATAAGGCCGCTAATAACTTAGCTTAGTTTCGATTTAACTTTTAGATATTTTGAGTTGCAAATCTTTGACAAAATGTTTTTTTTACAAAATGCAAAAGTAAGATTTCTTATGACTTAATTACACGAGTTTATAAACAGGTTTCTACGACAAACTTCTAGATTAATTTAATATAACAATATGTGCTTCCAAATGTCACCTAAACATATGAGTTGGGCTAATTTAAAATTTTTTCCCTTAAATGAATAACGGGTTTTCTAATGAAACAACTAACTTGGAGTTTTGAAAAGGGACTTAAAATTTTTCTGAAGTTTGCGAGGTTTTATAAATTCTTTCCAAGTAATCTGCCAGATCTGGTCGTGGTGTTGGGGCCGGGTTTGGGGTGTTACACCCAAAACCCCTCATAGTATGTATGGGGGTGGAAACCCTAGTGTATTTAACTAGGGGTTTGGTTTTTCTATTTAATAAGTATTATTTGTATTCTACTAATTCAACTAGGGTTCCTCTATCTCTCCTTATAATGTTACATACTACAGAAGTCATATGCCCAATGCACCAGCTTTCGATTCCTTATCTTTCTGAACTTAGGCTTTTACTTACATCGAAGTATACAAGTTATGTGTACATAGTCCATCATCCAATCAGGATTAAGGTCTGTCATACTATGCATGTTACAAGTGAATAAATCCATAAACGGATGCAAGATCTATTCTACTTGGGTCTTATCTAATGTACTATTAGTCCATTTAGTCACATCTATATCTCTATTTTTTGGGATTCATCTGCTTCAATGCCCAAGAAAAAGCACCTCCCCAATTGGACTTGATAGACAACATATTAGTATTTTAATTGGGGTGCTCATTTACAGTTAGGCTAAGGAAATGTTTAGTTTCATCTACTAATACAAGATGTCTTTTTGTATTACGATTTGACCACATAATATCGCTTAGTATTAGTTAAACATTAGATAGCCAGTGAGCTAGTATTTGCTTCCATTTTGCCTTGCGTGCAAAAACCATTAAGGACAATATACAATGGTGTTATTGTAATTTATGGATATTTTTCTTAAACCAATTTTTTCAAATAATAAAAGTGTACATAGACGAAAATACTATACTTAGGACACCAGATCCAACAATATCTCCTCTTAAGTGTCGATAAATCCTTAACAAATTTGGGCCCCGAACAACTATAGTCACTATCAAACGACTTTTATATTGTATTCAAAGCCATCAAAATCATTGTAAACTTTATTTTGTGATTTTACTATTTTTTTTTATGTTTAGTGTATGGTAAATCACCTATTTTGCTAAAATCGTAAGATATCAATTTGAGCTGATGAGCCTTGAAAACTTGTGTTACGCTCAGAACTAGTTCCCATTAGTATTCTAAGATTCGAAATGATTTCAAATTTATATTTGTGTGTAACGCCCCGAATTTGGGCCTAGTAGATTTGGGCCTATTGGGTTGTAACACCCCAAAAAATCCTGAAACTTTAAATTTTTGTGCACTGAGGTTGGTATGTATGAGTAGCACTTAGAATAATAATATTAAGGTATTATCGGGATTATTTGAAGCCTTAGAGATAGGGGTGACCATAGGGAAAAATTCATTTGTCTTGCTTAGTGGACCCTAGTCTTAGGCATAAGGCCTCATAAGCAGATTAAGAGAAGAGAGGACACAAATGGGCTGGTGGTCCAGTGGAAAGTGGCATCATTTAGGAGCAATGAAGTGGCGTGTTTGTCAGTTAAGGAGGTCCAAGGTTTGAGGCCTAAAGAGGGGAGAATTAAGGAGTTTTATTTTTGTGCTTGGACAGAAGGAGTTGGCATTGGAGGGGACTATGGAAGGGAGTGTTCAGGAGAGAAATTTAAGGTGAAGATAAGGGAGAAAAGTTAAGAGATGGGGAGTAAGGATGTGATGGCTCTGAATGGGACTCTAAGGGCGGGGAGTGTTCAGCCTATGGCTTTAAAAGGAGAAGGGGCCGAATGCTGAAAGGTTCTTTGAGCATTCTCTAGTTTTATTCTCCCCTTCAAGTGGTTTCTCCCTTTTTGCCGAAATTTTGCTATGTCAAATTCCCTCCATTGTCGAAAATTCTATCATCACTCTTTGCCGAATCCTTCATACTCTCCCTTCTCAAATTCCCTTTTTGGTTCACCACTTGGTTCTAGCCGAATCACTTCTTTTCTTATTCTCCCTAGTCTTGCCGAATTGCCTCTGTCACCTTCCTAGTCTCAAAAGCCGGACTTAAGCCGCAAGATCAAAGGAGAATTTTAGTAAGTGCTTAGTTGATCTTTTAGCGAGTTTTGTTAAAAGCCGAAGGACTATTTAACCCAATTCTTGTCGTTAACCTGTATTAACAAGGGTAAGGCTTGACAATTGCAAGCGTGGTAGGTAAGGGTTGCTAACAACGTGGTAAGTGTTCTCGACTCATTCATGGTTTAGTAAATGGCCGAATCTAATGTGGCTCGTAGGGATGATTTATGATCAATATGGATCATTTAGTTTTGACGATATAGGTGTTTGGGTGCAGATATATAGGATAATCGCCAATAGTAGCAAAGGAAGGGCTACTAGAATGTAAGGCACACGGTAAAGGTATGGTGAGGTTTGGATTTTTGATAAGTATGTGTTAAAGCCTTGGTTAATCATTAGTAATGTCGATTGTAAGGTCGTGACTAAGGTGTTTGTAGCACGCGTGGATACCAGGTCTGTACAAACACTACACACACGATATCAGCAATGCCAAAAAGCTGAAAAGCTGAAAGTGGCTAAATGGGCCCGGTGGGCCCTAAGGCTAGGTTGGATGAGTTTGTTTGGTTTGGCGTATGAATTGAGTCTATCAAGCATAATACATGATCTAGAATTGTTTTGGGCCTAAAAGGCCATAAGGATGTGATTTGGGCCTAGTGGGCTGTAAGGATGTAATTTGGGTTTGATGGGCTTTTTGGGGACGTAGGCAAGTATGCTAGGGTTTATGGACTTTAGGCCTAGTTTAAACAACTCTAAAATTTCATAAGACTTAATCTAATTAAACATATCCATGAACAAGTCACTGGGTTAGGGTTTGGCAACGAGCATATGCATGTCTAGGATTGGATCTAGGGAGAGCTTAGTACTTAAGCGGCCCTAGCGACCCACCTCCTCTTCTTTGGAATCCTACATGGTGCGTAGTGTCTATTCACTTTAGCCGCAACGACTTGTTGATAGGCCAAAGTTAGTAACTAAAACCCGAGAGGGACCAAATACCCTTATATTTGTAAAATTACTAAAATACCCCTTTTTGCGAAAGTAACCAAAATGCCCCTGTTTTGCAAAATTACCAAGATACCCCTATTTTGCCAAATTACCAAAATACCCCTGTAGGGTAAATTACGAAAATACCCTTGGATAGTGAAATGACGAAAATACCCCTCTGTGACAAATATGAGTTTATGGATGTTACTTGTGTGTTGTGATGCATTCATATGATATTCTGCTTAGGATGCATATGGATGGGAATTAAGGTACGGAGGAAGAGTTGAGGATCACATAGTCGTATGGCCATGGATCCACCGGTGGCTTTAAGCCCATTATATGATTAGCAGCTTTGCTGCAACATCGCAATCGGGCTACCTTTGGTGTGTAGAGGATGGGTGGGTCCATTTAGAAATCCCAACAGGTGTGTATAAGGTTGGAACGAAAATGGTGTTTGTAGCAGATGGATTATTGGGATGGGTTTTACATTATCTTGTTTCTATATGATACGACATGATATGATATGATATGAGGTCATTGTGGGTTAAGGCCCAAGACCACCAATTTTGATAGGGCTTAGGCCCAATGTGAATATTTGTATGTGATTTGATTGCCAAGGGTTGTACACACTGAGTTTCTAAACTCACACCCTTTTATTTAATGTTTCTGGTGATCTTGAATAGACGGCTCGACATGGGAGAGGACTCAGAGATGGCCACACTACAAGCTGATCAAATACTTTATTTTGTTCAAATGAATTTATTTTAAATGCTTTTTTTTTTCATTGGATTGTAATAAGGCCATGTAACTCCTAATTGACTTCTGATTTTGGGTTTATTATTATTGTTTCAACTATTCGCTTAATAAATTTCATAAAATTTCTAAAGTTAACATGGTTTTCAAAATAAGTTAACCTATGAATGTTTTCTAAAATATGGGCTTTTCAACGTAACTTAACAAGGTACAAGGGTTTTGGGCCTTAAATTGTTAAATGGTAAAATCATTTTAAAGTGTGCCTTTAATGTGACATTCCGAACTCCGGCCTAGTAGATTTGGGCCTATTGGGTTGTAACGCCCTAAAAATCCTGAAACTTTAAATTTCTGTGCACTGAGGTTGGTATGTATGAGTAGCACTTAGAATAATACTATTAAAGTATTATCGGGATTATTTGTCTTGCTTAGTGGACCCTAGTCTCAGGCATATGGCCTCATAAGTAGATTAATAGAAGAGAGGACACAAATGGGCTTGTGGTCTAGTGGAAAGTGGCGTCATTTAGGAGCTATGAAGTGGTGTGTTTGTCAGTTAAGGAGGTCCAAGGTTCGAGTCCTAAAGAGGGGAGAATTAAGGAGTTTTATTTTTGTTCCTGGACAGAAGGAGTTGGCGTTGGAGGGGACTCTAGAAGGGAGTGTTCAGGAGAGAAATTTAAGGTGAAGATAAGGGAGAAAAGTTAGGAGATGGGGAGTAAGGACGCGATGGTGCCAAATGGGACTCTAAGGGAGGAGAGTGTTCGGCCTATGGCTTTAAAAGGAGAAGGGGCCGAATTCTGAAAGGTTCTTTGAGCATTCTATAATTTTATTCTCCTCCTCAAGCAGTTTCTCCCTTTTTGCTGAAATTTTGCTAAGTCAAATTCCCTCTATTGCCAAAAATTCTATCATCCCTCTTTGCCAAATCCTTCATACTCTCCCTTCTCAAATTCCCTTTTTGGTTCACCACTTGGTTCTAGTAGAATCATTTCTTTTCTTATTCTCCCTAGTGTTGCCGAATTGCCTTTGTCACCTTACTAGTCTCAAAAGCCGGACTTAAGCTACAAGATCAAAGGAGAATTTCGGTAAGTGCTTAGTTGATCTTTTAGCGAGTTTTGTTAAAAGCCGAAGGACTATCTAACCCAATTCTTGTTGTTAACCTGTATTAACAAGGGTATGGCTCGACAATCGCAAGCGTAGTAGGTAAGGGTTGCTAATAATGTGGTAAATGTTCTCGACTCAGTCATGGTTTACTAAATGGTCGAATCTAATGTGGCTCATAGGGATGATTTATGATCAATATGGATCATTTAATTTTGACGATATAGGTGTTTGGGTGCGGATCTAGAGGATAATCGCCAATAGTAGAAAAAGAAGGGCTACTAGAACATAAGGCACACGATAAGGGTACGGTGAGGTTTTGGTTTTTGATAAGTATGTGTTAAAGCCTTGGTTAAGACTTAATCTAATTAAACATGTCTATGAACAAGTCACTGGGTTAAGGTATGGCAACGGACATACGCATGTCTAGGATTGGATCTAGGGAGAGCTTGGTACTTAAGCGGCCCTAGCAGCCCACCTCCTCTTCTCTGGAATCCTACCTGGTGTGTAGTGTCTGTTCACTTTAGCCGCAAGGACTTGTTGATGGGCCAAAGTTAGTAACTAAAGCCCGAGAGGGACCATATACCCCTATATTTGTAAAATTACTAAAATACCTTTATATTTGTAAAATTACTAAAATGCCCCTATTTTGCAAAATTACCAGGATACCCCTATTTTGCCAAATTACCAAAATACCCCTGTAGGGTAAATTACGAAAATGCCCTTGGGTAGTGAAATGACGAAAATACCCATCTGTGATAAATATGAGTTTATGGATGTTACTTGTGTGTGTGTGATGCATTCATATGATATTCTGCTTAAGATGCACATGGGTGGGAATTATGGTACAGAGGAAGATTTGAGGATCGCATAGTCGTATGGCCATGGATCCACAGGTGGCTTTAAGCCTATTATATGATTAGCAGCTTTGCTGCAATGTTAGGTAGTACCGCAACCGGGCTACCTTTGATGTGTAGAGGATGGGTGGGTCAATTTAGAAATCCCCACCGTATAAGGTTGGAAGGGAAATGGTGTGTGTAGCGGATGGATTATTGGGATGGGTTTTGCATTATCTTGTTTGTATATGATACGATATGATATGAGGTCATTGTGGGTTAAGGCCCAAGACCACCGATTTTGATAGGGCTTAGGCCCAATGTGAATATTTGAATGTGATTTGATTGCCAAGGGTTGTACACACTGAGTTTCTAAACTCACACCCTTTTATTTAATGTTTCAGATGATCCTGAATAGATGGCTCGACGTGGGAGAGGACTCGAGATGGCCATACTACAAGCTAATCAAATGCTTTATTTTGTTCAAATAAATTTATTTTAAATACTTTGTTTTTTTTTCATTGGATTGTAATAAGGCCATGTAACTCCTAATTGACTTTAGATTTTGGGTTTTATTATTATTGTTTCAACTATTCGATTAATAAATTTCATAAAATTTCTAAAGTTAACATGGTTTTCGAAATAACTTAACCTATGAATGTTTTCTAAAATATGGGCTTTTCAACGTAACTTAACAAGATACAAGGGTTTTGGGCTTTTGGGCCTTAAATTGTTAAATGGTAAAATTGTTTTGAAGTGTGCCTTTAATGTGACATTCTGAACTCGGGCCTAACTTCTAGGCCGAGTTTGGGGTGTTACATTGTGTCTTACGCAAGTTGCCAAATTATTTAAAAGAATGTTTTCGTAACATATAAGGGGTATTTTTATGAAAAAAATATTTATTAAGCTGTTAAATTGTTATCATAGCATCTCTTATCTATACTTTTTGATGTGATAGCTAAGGGGAGTTACAAAAAGTAAAAGTTCATTTGATTCTCTATCATTTGAGAGTGGCTTTAGATAAACAGAAGTTGTATACGAATTTGAAGCGAAGAGATATCGAGTATAATGTCGGTGACAAGGTTTTTCTAAAAGTTTTTCCATGGAAAAGATATTGCGGTTCAGGCGATAAGGGAATTTGGGTTCAAAGTTCATTGGTCCATATGAGATTTGGGGCGAGGAGGACCAATTATGTATCGGTTGACTTTGCCTCCAAAATTAGATCATATTCATAATATGTTCCATGTTCAAATGCTACAAAGATATTGATGGAATCCTTCGCATGTTGGTTCCAGTAAAGTTTAATGAGGTTTGTTTTGATTTATGATGTTAGGAAGAACCAGTAGAGATCTTATGAATAATCGAGTTCCATTGGTGACAGTGTTGTGGAGAAGCCATGTAACACACCAAAATTTGGTCCAGAAGTTTTGACCGGATTCCAAAGGTCACATTGACAACAAAAGTAGCCCAAACAAAACAATTATCAAAATTTTGAATTTCTTTTCGAAAACCATTTTCTTACTATCTTTAGAAAATCTGGTAAAACTTAACTTACGTTTTACAAACATTGGTTTAATTGTCATCAAAGTTAAGGGAAAACAAAATTAAAATTCTTTCTTCGGTTTGGAAACACTTTGGTTAGCCGATATTTCAAAATTAGTGTAGCAGTAGAAAACCATTATTTTAATATAACTCAAAACTCATAAAAGTAGTACTTCAATATTTGAACGTTTAATAAATCATTACAATCTAAAAATCCATGTTCGTATTTTAATAAAAATCATGGATGGAATCCTAAAATTTAATTCCAAAAAAAAAAAAAAAACCATAGTTTTTCAAAGTCCAAATTCAAAATAAAACTTAACGAAAGTCCAAAAGCAAAAAAAAAAAATATCTACAGTCTGAATGAAAACAATTTATCAAAATTTATGAAAAACTTTATTAAAAACCAAACCTAATTGAGAAATTCTGAGACGCTCGACTTGCCGAGTCCATCTTTTAAACATGAGGGTTACCTGAATAGGAGAAACTAAGGGAGTGAGCTATGAAAGCTGAGTGTGAGTCTAAAACAAACACAAAGACAGTAACAGAATAACACCTCAATTGCACGTTAACTAACCAAACAAACTTACATTAACAAAACCTGAAACATAAATAGAAATTATCACAAAATAATGTATAATATCACTAGTACACATAACAGATATGTATAACAAAATCAGATGAGGAATGATACAAAATCCCACCTAGCTAACCGCTATACACCATCTCCACAAATCCTACATACACATCAATAAGGGTATACTAGACCTATTCCAACCTCTACACACCAATATTTGGGTTACGCTGAACTCATCCAACCGACCACACCACAATGTGGTCGTATGCCACATTATATGTAACAGCCCGATTTTAGCTAAATCAGAACAATGGTTTCAAAACCACAAATTTGATGTTAGAAAATTATTTTAATATTATTTTATGTGTTTACAGCATGTTATTTGATATGTGTGAAATTTTCGTGAGCTAATTTTATCGTTTAAATGGTTAATTAGATAAAAATGACTAAATCACGTAAAGTGCAAAACTTGTGTTCTATTAGCTAAAAGTGTCTAATAGATATAGAACCCTAAAGTTAAGGTCCTTATGTTGAAATTAGACCATTAACATGATAGTGGATGTTGTGGCTTGGTAAATTTGAAATTATTAATGTTCATTAAGGTTAAATAGGTAATTTGGTTAATAAAGGTTATTATAATAAAACAAAGTCAAAACATTTGTTCATCTTTCTTCTTATTGCTGAAATTAAAGGAGAACAAGAAGAGAAATAGGGTTTTTCATTCAGCTAAGGAAAGTCAAGCAATTAGGTATGTTTTGAGCTCAGTTTTTGATGATTTTTACGTTTTTGAGATTGTTGCTTCGTGTTTTAGCTAGCCCGTACCTTTACTTTCAAAACTGTTAAAGATTTTGAGAGTTGCCATTGTTGAATCTATGTGTTCTTTGATGTTTAATATTGAAATATGAAAGCTTGATGATAGTTTTACATGTTTTGTTAAGTGATTTTTTGATAAAAATGTCAAAAAGGGACTAAATTGAAATATGTGAAATTTATGTGGTAAATTTGTGAAAAAAATGAAATATGTGGGCTACTAGGGACAATAGTGAAATTCGGCTATGGTGAAATTGGATTAAATTACATGAATTTGTGATTTTAGGAAATAAAGACTAAATTGTAAAAGTTGTGAAACATTAGGGGCAAATGTGTAAAAATGCCCAAATGTGTATTTTCGGATTAAATTGAATGAGTAGATGATTAGATGAGTTAATTTTGAATACATATAGATCAAGAAAGAAAGAATTCGGATTTAGATCGAGGGAAAATCAGGGTTACCGAGTAGTCGATCTGATCTATCAATTCCAAATATGAGGTAAGTTCGTATGTGATGATTACATTATAAATGTGTGTTAAAATGTTTTAATATTGCATAAATTGTTAAAACAAAATTATGGATGATGTATGAATTGTGGAAACAACTCTACGGGATGAATTCGACGATAGAAACGAAAAGTGTAAAAGCCTAGTTGAACCTTAGGAATAGTTTTGGATACTATGGACATGTCAGTAAGTGATACATTAAATTGGCTTCGATCCATGATATTAGCACTTTGGGTGCTTATTTTACCGATTTGGCTTTGGGCCATGATAATAGTTCTTTGGATAAGTTACCTTGATTTGGCTACGGGCCATGGTATAGGTACTTATCGTACGAGACTCTTGAGTATCCGATTTCTATTATGAATGGTTCAATGGGTAAACGAATGATGGGGTCGCGAAAGAGGTTAGTACGAGGCAATACAGGTATGTACAGAACCTATTAAGTATTAAATAAAGAAAGTTCGGTGAGTTTGTATTTGATCATGTCTTGAGACATGAGAAAGGTTTGTAGATAATGTGTATATGATTTTGTCATGTGTAATTGGTTGAATTACATTTATTTGATGATTGATTTATTCACCTACGAGCTTACTAAGCTATGAAACTTACTTCGTGTTATTTTTCTATGCTTAGAGAATCAAGGGTAGCTCGGATCTGGGGGTCGTCGGGAACATCATCGCACTACCAAACATCTATGTTGGTACTTTTGAATTATACATATATGGTATATGGCATGTATAGGCTAGATGTGGTATTTTGGTTGTGATTATAGCCATGAGAGTTGGCTTGTAAATGATGATAGTATTGATGTGTGTTTGGCAATTAGAAATGGCTTGTAAATGTCTATGTTTTGGTTTGTATATATAGCCATGAGTGATGGCTTATTTTGGTATGTTTTGGCTTGAATCTGGTTATGGTTTTATAGTTGCTCAAATGGTTATAATTTGAGTTTGGTAATTGATCTATAAGGTGTGACTGAAGTTGATAATCTGAGTAGTTATGTGATTGTGAATTTATGCTTGATGATATAAGTGTGGAATAGTTATTTGACTGAATTGTATATGTGAATTTAGGTATGAAATTAGATGGCAAATTATAGCATATTTGAAATTGGTAATGATGGTAATTGGATGCATATTAGTGTCTTGAAATGGTGCCATTTGAGTTTGAATAGGTATATGTAAAATAGATGATAAAATGGCTTGGTAAATAGCCTATTTTTTTTCCACACGGGCGTGGTCTCAGCCGTGTGTAACACACAGTTATGTTACATGGGCGTGTTTCATCTAGTGTTGAAATTGAAGTGAAGTCAGTATGCTCCACACGATCTTACACACTGGTGTGTGACCGACCGTGTGGTACAAGTCAGTATACCCCCTAAATGGCACATGGCCTAACACACGGGCGTGTGATCGGCCGTGTGAGCCAAGTTAGTATACCCTCTAGTTTTCACACGACCTGACACACAGATGTGTCTTCGGCCGTGTGATGCAAGTCATATGTATGCCCTGTTTCCACAGGGCCTGAAACACGAGCGTGTCTACTAGCCGTGTGAGGCACACGGCTTGTTCACACCGATGTGTGATCCCTGATTACATGAAAAATTTCTAAGTTTTCCAAAATTTTAGTATGCTATCGATTTAGTCCTGAACAACTTCTAAAGCATGTTTAAGGCCTTGTAGGCCCTTATAAGGGACAATGTGATTGTGTTGAATGATTTATGAAAACGAATGTTTTATGTTTGATAAAAGTATGCTATATATTGTGAATTGATCGGTAATACATCGTAACCCTACTCCGGCAACGAATATGGGTTAGGGGTGTTACATTATATTTTTGCAATCCAACTACTAATATGAATGCAGTTTTACCGCTATAATTTAATAATGTAGTTAAAACTGCTAAATCAAACTTCCTTCTCGTCGAAAAAAATCCCAATCCCGAATGCAAATGCAAACCATATCAAAATGCACACGAATTTCAAATTCGACTTACTCATTTTTAGTTTCCATATTAATTAACCATATATGCAAATTAGTCTAATTTGACTGAAATAGAATCAGACTTACTCGTATACAGTTTTCAAATTACAGAGCAATAGTAACAATTTCCATATATCGCATCCAAACATTTTTCCATTTATCACTTCATATAAACACTTAAGCAAACAATAGAATTTAATCTTATAATCATACGTACATAAATCAATCCAAGCTGTAATGGTGTTCTAAACACGCCTACAGTGTAACACCTCTTACTCGTATTCAACTCCGGAACCAGGTACGTGGCATTACCGGACTTATCTCGCTTGAACATACAACTTTGGGATATAAAATTTCATCCCAACTTAAAACTTTCCACTCACATTCAAAACATCTTCATTATGGGCCTACAAGGCCTTAAACATGCAAACAGTGGATCTCAAAAATCAACCGAGAACATTTATAAACTTAGGAAAATTTTTGCCTTAACAGGGCCACACGCCTTTGAAATGGGACACGCCCGTGTAGGCAGGTCGTGTGGTCACACATGCCCATGTCCCTAGCCCGTGCGAAATTTATTTTTCTTTTCAAACCTACAGTGGTTTTCACACGCCCGTGTCCTTGGCCCATGTCCTCCACACGGCCTAGACATGCCTGTGTCCTCACCCGTGCGTGAAAACCTGTGTATTCTGTTTCTGATGTCAGTAATCTCATAAGGGCCACACGGCCTAGGCACACGCCAGTGTGTCTAGCCCGTGGTCAACACTGACTTGCAACACTAACATACAGGGGACACACAGCCTGGTCACACACCTATGGGACTGACTGTGTGTCACACACGGCCTAGACACACGCCCGTGTGCCTACCCGTGTCGACAAGAACAAGGCTATTTGCCAAGCTCTCTTTACCACCCTAACTTATACAACAACACTCACATTCAACCATTACTCAATCATCCAATCATACACCATACACAAATATGAATAACTTCATCTTTTCATATATATATATATATATATATAATGATAATAAGCCATTAGATATGGCCATTTACAAAAGTGTTAATCTTTAAAGGAGCCAATACACTTGGCCAAAACAACAAAACATTTCACTATGTCTAGCCCCTATACATGCCATACTCAAAATGTTAAGTCTAACTATACCGAGATGAGTTAATAGTGTGGATGATCTTCAGATTATCTTCGTATTCCGGTCTGCCTCTTTGACACTATAAAGCAAGAGAAAAGAAAGGGTGTAAGCTTTAAGCTTAGTAAGTTCACAGGTAAACAATAAGCATCATAACATATGCTAAACGATTAATAACATTACATACTAAGTAAGAACAATTCACATTTCCATAACCATACTCATCTCATCTCTTACCACATTCCAACCACAACGATTATATTGTTCACAATTACTTGTACACATTCCCTGCACTCATCACCACAAAGCAACATGAAATGTTTACTTATACAATTTCTTGATGAACCCCTCGGAATGATACTAAGTCCCGGTGGTTTCGCAAACAGCCCACCAATAGTTAATAATAGGGTGGTATCGCACTTAGCCCACCAACTAGAATATTTACGGTGGTTTTGCACATAGCCCACCAAATGATAATATAAACGATGGTATCGCACACAACCCATCGTGGAGAAGTAATAAGGTGGTATCGCACATAGCCCACCGAAAAAGATGATTATGGTGGTATCGCACACAGCCCACCAAATAATTATTACGGATATTTTTCCGCACTAACATATCTATTTCGAGGTTCATACGAGAACTACTCATTATCTATCAATTTCAGTCAATCTCAATCATAATTGATCTCATTCATACAAGGCACCAATAAGTAACAACATATGTATTAAAGATGTATCGTTTACACATAAACTTACCTCAGTGCAAAATATATTAATCGACGGTTTAGTCCGTAACCTTGCCTTTTCCTCGGTTAAGGTTGTTTTCGCGCTCGTCTTTATCTATAATAATAAAATTTACTCATTTAATCACTTTATAATTCATGATACATCAAAATTTCTACTTAGGCAAAATAACCATTGTGCCCTTATACTTTGGAAAATTTACAATTTTGCCCTTAGGCTCGTAAATCATTTTTCATCACATTTTCTCATTAAACAAGCCTACCTAAACATTTATTTCTCTTACAACAACTCACAAAACCAATTATTTCATGCATTTATTACACAATTTTAACCTTTACAATTAAGTCCTATTTAGGTGTTTTCATGATAACACCTTTCACAAAAGTTGTTCCTTAACTCACTAGCATTCATTTTCTTCTCTAAAAACTCAGTAAACAGCATAAACACTCTTATGAAACTCCCTAAACTTTCAACCATTTTGCAAATTAGTCCCCTCATTAGTTAGCTTAAGATTTGGTGGTTCCAAAAGTACAAAAATTATTAAGAAAGACCTCTAAAATCACTTACTTGTAAGAGAAAAGCTTGGCTGAAAGTTTGGACTCCAAAATCCTCTAATTTCCTTCAATTTTTGGTGGACAAGAAGCATGAATAGTGAAAGATGATATCCCTGTCATTTATCTTATTTTATTTATTTTTTTATCACCTAATTTGACCAAAATTTAATGCTCTTGTCTCATTGTCTCTATGGCCGGCCAATACACCCTTAATGGCCTAATTGCACTTTAAGGACTTCCAATTTAATATCCTATGGCTATTAGACACCTCTACCTTGTATAATAGAACTTTCGCACTTTATGCGATTTAGTCATTTTTCACAATTAAGCATAAAATTGCTAAAATTAAAGCACCAAAATTTTCATACATCGTTATAAACATGCTATAACACATAAAATAATATCAAAATAATTTTCTTCAACCTTGGATTAGCGGTCCTGAAACCACTGTTCCGACTAGCCCCAAAATCGGGCTGTTACATACAGAGGCTTAAACATGCAAAAATTCAACCAGGACTAAAACGAATCATTTTATATAAACTGGGTCAAAACTGAAAAAATAGAGCCACATGGTCGTGTGGGAGGGTCCAAACCATGTGATAAGGGTACACGGCTGTGTGACTGGGGCACAAACCTGTGTGACTGAGGGACATGACCATGTAGCTGAGAGACAAGCTCGGGTGACTGAGGTACACGGTCGTGTGGGTAGGCCATGTAACTCTCAGATTTCATGTGTTAAAATTTCATAATTTAGGAGAGGGGAGTCTCTACCGTGTGGCTGGATAACACACCCGTGCGCAGTCGAAAAATATTTCCCTACAGGGGTCACACGGCCGTGTGGCCAGGCTGTGTGACTTGCAAATTTACCTAATCTCTAAGCGACACACGGCCGTGTGAACCAACCGTGTGTGGAACAAGGCCGTGTGGCTCGTAAACGATCCCAAAATCTATGGCGATTCACGTATTTCGACACCAATATGATCCTTAAATTATATAAGGTTAAGAAACACACCTTAAAGCACAATTCCCAGCACCAAAGATCAACAAGTTTGCTTCCACTTCACTAATCTATAAACTTGATTTAACCAACATAATAACCTATAAGTATTTAATCATATCGGCACAAAAAGGTCGACTAAACTTAATTTAAAACTAAAACAAAACAATACTTACACTACACCCGCTTCAATTCTATGTTGAATGAATACACAAAAGATAGTTAAACTCTAAAGAATCGACAAAACCAAAACTTTAACGCAATGGGGAACAGCATAAAATTGCTCAAATTTATGCGAAAATGAACAACGAATCAAATAAAAGAAACTGACAATCAAAGAAGAATTATGAAATGAAAATGATAAGAAACAAAAATTGCAATGGTAGCAAGAAAATCCTAATAACAAAAATTGAAAAAAAAATTGAAAAACTACTGACGTGAGAAAAAAAAGGGAACGTGTAGGAGTTTTAGGGATTTCTTTTATTATATTATTTTAAAATTCCAAAATAAAAATAAACAAGATCAAATTTATCAAAACCTTTCAGATTTTATAAATATGTATTTTAAAGAACTAAAACCAAAAGTAAAATAAAATAATTCCAGCTTAACGCACACGAGGACTCGAAGCCGAGACCCATGGAAAACTGTCATTTAACCACTAAAACATTAGGCTCATTGTTGACCCTAAAATGCAAAGAAAAACCTAAAACCCTATACAAAACCACTAACTCACTTGGGAACCTTAATTCTTCTAATCCCAATTTCGAGATGTCGCAACTCACCCCTCCTTAAAGAAATTTCGTCCCTGAAATTTCCTACAAACATAATAGTTGCTAAGACATAGTTTGCTACCATGCTTTCGTTGGACACTCTAATCTCAAATGTATTATCAAACAATTTCCTAAACCTACACTTAAGGATCTAACTTACGAACACGCGAACACCACTTTAATAGCCAAAAATCAACCATAACCAAAGCAGTACAACACATAAAACAAAATATCCTATATTAATACCTGACTCAACATTGGTTTTAGATCCTCTATTACGAGTCTTCTTCGAAACTTACTTTTGAACAGGTGGTTGACGAAGGCAATCCTTAATTCGATGCTCTGTGGACCCACATCTGGAAAACAACCTCGAATTCTTTCGACACTTGCTTAGAGGGTGCTTATTGCAGAACCCATATATTGAATAATTCGTGCCACTACCAAAACCCCTCGTATCACCTTTCTAAAATCTAGCCTGCTTTGTAGAGCGCAACTCCAAACTAAAGGAACTAGGACCTCACTTGTTACAGGCCTTGCCACCACCCTTACACTCACACTCCATACACTTACCTTTTTCCTCCACCTTGGACCTATACAACATAGTCTCGAAGACCTTCTCCAAGATCCCTAACACTGGCTAGGTTAACGAGTCAACACCAATCTCAAAATTACCACCACCAGTAGCTGACATAGTCACAACAATCTCCATCTCCTGAGCATATACACGTCTTGAAGAAGCAGATGACTTATCTAGAGTCCCACTAGGCTGATCCTCACGATTTAGCTAGTAACCAGATTCCATATCAATCCCGAGTCTCAAATCTTACAATATCTACAATTCCCGTAACAGATTAATCATAAATAATCTAAAACCTTACATTTCTAATCTTACAATTTCAGATTTTACTAAGGCCTGGCACTGGAGTCTCAGACACTTGTTTGAAAACACAATTTCAAAACACAGTAGTATGCTTTTACTGAAAACTCTTTTTAAATCAATGCACGCAGACACATTAAAAACACAAGCAAACTTTTTGCAAACATGGCTCTGATACCACTAAATATAACACCCCAAAATTTGGCCTAAAAATTTTGACCAGATTCTGAACTTTTTTCGAAAACCATTGTCTTCCTATGTTTAGGTAATCTGATAAAACTTAACTTACATTTTGCAGAAATTGGTTTAACTATCATCAAAGTTAAGGGAAACCAAATTAAAATTCCTTGTTGCGTTTGGAAACACTTTGGTTAACGGATATTTCAAAATCAGTGTAGCAGCGGAAAACTATTATTTTAATATAACTTGGAACTCGTAAAAGTATTTCTTTAATATTTGAATGGTTAATAAATCATCACAATCTCAAAATCCATGTTTCTATTTTAATAAAATCATGCATGGAATCCCAAACTTTAATTCCAAATAAAAACCGTAGTTTTTCAAAGTCCAGATTCAAAATAAAACTTAATGAAAGTCCAAAAGAAAAAAAAATTTATCTACAATCTGAATGAAAAAGGTTTATCAAAATTTACAAAAAAACTTTATTAAAAACCAAATCGAATTGAGAAATTATGAGACGTCCGACTTGCCGAGTCATCTCCTAAACACGAAGGTTACCTGAAAAGGAGAAACTAAGGGAGTGAGCTGCAAAATTTCAATGTGAGTCTAAAACAACACAAATAGACAGTAACCGAATAAAACCTCGATTGCAAGTTACCTAACCAAACAAACTTACATTAACAAAATGCGAAACATAAATAGAAATCATCACAGGATAACGTATAATATCACTAGTACACATAATTGATATGCATAACGAAATCAGATGAGGAATGATACAAAATCCCACCTCGCCAACCGCTACACACGATCACCATAAATCCCACATACACACAAATAAGGGTATACTAGACCCATTCCAACCTCTACACACTAATACTTGGGTTATGGTTGACCTATCCAACCGAACACACCTGTGGTCGTATGCCACTCTATATTTATGCAGTCTAGCTGCTAATATGAATAGGGTTTTACTGTTATAATTTAATAATACAGTTAAAACTGCTAAATAAAACTTCATTCTCTTCGAAAAAAATCACAATCCCAAATGCAAATGTAAACCATATCAAAATGCACACGGATTTACAAAATTGACTTACTCATTTTTAGTTTCTATATTAAATATCCATATATGCAAATCGGTCTAATTTAACTAAAACAGAATCAGACTTACTCATATATAGTTTTCAAATTACAGAGCAATAGTAACAATTTTCATATATTGCATCCAAGTATTTTTCCATTTATCACCTCATATAAACACTAAGAAAAAAATAGAATTTAATCTTATAAGCATACATGCATAAATCAATTTAAGCTGTAATGGTGTTCCAAACATGTCTACAAAAGCTTAAACATGAAAAAAATTCAACTAGGACTAAAAGGAATTAATTTGCATAAATTGGGTCAAAACTGCAAAAATATAGCCACAAAGCCATGTGGGAGGGTCGACATTGTGTGACAGGGTTACACGACCGTGTGATTGAGGGACATGGCCGTGTGGCTAAGAGACACGCTAGTGTGACTGAGGTACACGGCTGTGTGGGCAGACCGTGTAACTCTCTGACCTCGTGTGTTAAAATTTCATAATTTAGGAGTAGCGTAGATACGGCCATGTGGCTAGCCCGTGTGACACACCCTAGGCCATGTGACTCACAAATTTACCTAATCTCTAAGCAGCATACGTCTGTGTGAACCAATCATGTGTGGCACACACCCGTGTAACATGTAACCATCCCAAAATCTACTACAATTCACGAATTTTGACACCAAAATGATCCCTAAATTACATAAGTTTAAGAAACACACCTTAAAGCACAATTCCTAGCACCAAAGATCAACAAGTTCGCTTCCACTTTGCCATTCTGTAAACTCTATTTAACCAACATACTAACCTTTAAGTATTTAACAATATCGGTA
The DNA here is from genome assembly GCA_025503065.1 of Gossypium bickii. NCBI lineage: Eukaryota > Viridiplantae > Streptophyta > Magnoliopsida > Malvales > Malvaceae > Gossypium > Gossypium bickii. The sequence goes on from CP106716.1 coordinate 36,429,135, forward strand.
CAAAAGGATAGAGTAAAGTTAACCTTAAAACAAAAAAAAAAACAATACTTACACTACACCTACTTCAATTCTATGTTGAGCGAATACACATAGAAGATAGTCAAAGTCTAAAGAATCGGCAAAGACAAAAGCTTTAACGCCATGCGGAATCGACATAAAATTGCTCAAATTTATGCGAGTATCAATAGCGAATCAAATGAAAGAAATTGAAATTCAAAGAAGAATTATGAAATGAAAATGATGAGAAATAAAAATAACACAGTAGTAAGAAAATCCTAATAACAGAAATTGAAAAAAAAAATGAAAAACTACTAACGTGAGAAAAAAATGGGAACATGAGAGGAGTTTTAGGGAATTTTTTTATTATATATATTTTTTAAATTCCAAAATAAAAATCAAAAAGATCAAATTTATCAAAACCTTTCAAATTCTATAAATATGTATTTTAAAGAACTGAAATCAAAAGTAAAACAAAATAATTCCCGCTTAGCGCACACAAGGACTCAAACCCGAGACCCAAGGAAAACTGACGCTTAACCACAGAAACATTAGGCTCATCGTTGACCTTAAAATTTAAAGAAAAACGTAAAAGCCTATACAAAACCACTAACTCACTTGCGATCCTTAATTCTACTAACCCCAATTTGGAGCTGTTACAAGCCATAATGCTAGGGAGGCTACTTGGGAGCCAAAAGAGACTGTAGTTACAATATTCATATCTCTTTTTTGGTATAGTTCGTGGGCTAAATTTCTTAAAGAAAAGGATAACTGTAACGACCCAATTTTTTTATAGTATTGAAAAATCCAATTTCGGCCCGAATTTCTTAAACTGGGTCATTTAGGGAAGTTAAATTGAGAGGTTCCAGAGAATGAGTGAAGTAGTGCATTAGAGTTTCATTAATTAGAATTATTAAGGGGTTAATTTAGAGAGTATAAAAATTAAGGCCTATGGACTAAATTGTAAGGTTAGCTAGACTAGTAGTGTCAATTTGTGATTATTAGAAAATATGACTTAAATAATTAAAAGTCCTTAATTGGTAACTTTCCCAAGCTTAGTGAGAGAAAGCTTTGTTTCTTTCGATTATTTTTGTTTTTAGCTTGAATTTGCAGGAAGTGCGATGCCAAATGGCATCAGAAACTACACATGAATGCAAGGCCTGAAGGAAGTGGAGTGTAACACCCCTAACCCATATTCGTCACTCGAATATGGTTACTGAGCATTACCATAATATACAGATCTAATGCAAACATTTCAGATTATTTAATAATCATGTTAGAAATTATTCAATAAGTTCTTTATATGAACCCTCGAGGCCCAAAACAAACATTAGAAACAAGTCAGGACTAAACCAGGTACTCACGCCCGTATGGTCAGGCCGTATGGCTCACACGACCAAGAGACACGCTCGTGTTTTAGGCTGTGTGGGCATTTGAATTAGGGCACACGGTCGTGTCCCAGCCTATGTCTGTATTCGTATAACTCTCTAACTCGGGTCACAAGGCCAAGTCACACGCCCATGTGCTAGGTCGTGTGTCGGTGTAGGGGTCATATGGCCAAGCCACACACCCATCTGCTAGGTCGTGTGAAAATCCTGAGTATTTCGTTTTGAAATTTTAAGATACAGGGGATATACGACCAAGACACACGCCCATGTGCTAGGTCATGTGTCACATACAGCTGAGGCACACGCCCATGTCTCTGCCCGTGTAGACAAAAATAGGCCCTTTCTAAGGCCATATTTCTCACCCAATTTTTCTTCCACCTACATCAACACTTTAATACATTCACCTATCAATTCAAGACATTAAAATCAGGCCAAACTAAGTCTTATGCATAACATATTATCACATATGTTCAAGTGTTCAAACTTACCAAATACACATATGTGCATATAGGCATATTTTACTAATTATGCTTTCTCAAACCTAATCATCAATAGATCTATAAACTTTCCACCATTTAACCATTTCAAACACACACATAAAACATGTTTAGGCCATATATTTATATATCAAAATATACCAAACACAAGCCATACCAATGGTTATGTAACAGCTTAGTTTAAACCCTAGTCGGAATAGTGGTTTTGAAACCACAAATCCGAGGTCATAAAATTATTTTTAATATTATTTTTGCATTTACAGTATGTAAATTTATATCTGTGAAAATTTTGTGATTTAATTTTACCGATTGGTTGGTTAATTTGATAAAAGGACTTAATCGCGCAAGATGCAAAAGTTGTATGCTATTTGTTAATGTGCTATATTGCTATGGCTTATTAGCTATGAAGTCCTTATTATGCAAATGGGCCATTGATATGGTTAATGGACAATAATGACCATCCACTAAGTGTTTATAAATTATATTAATTAAGGTTGAATAAGTAATTTTAGAAATAAGGTTATTATTAAATAAAACAAAGTTAAAATATGCTTATATTTTTGCATGTTCAATCGAATATAGAGATAAGAAATAAGGTTTTATGCTTGGTGAATTTCGACACATTTAAATCTTGATATAGGTATGTTCTTTGCTCTGTTTTTGATGATTTTTATGTTTTTGATACCGTTGCTTTGTCTTCTACCTAGCCCATGTCTCAATTTCTGAATTTGATGAAGATTGTGAGTTATGCCATTGATGATTTTGTAAGCTTTGTGATGATAGTTGATGAAATATGAAAGATATGTGATAGATTAATTTGTTTTATCTTTGAATTTTTGATGAATTTGACTATTTTGGGCTAAATTTTTTAAAATGAGAAATTGAGGGACTAAAATGTGAAATAAATGAAATATATGGGCTTATATGAAGTGTAGGAATATTCAGCCAAGCATTGATTGAATTGAATTATACATATTCTGTTATTTTGTGAAATAGGGACTAAAGTGTCAAAATGTGAAAATGTGAGGGTTAATTTGTAAAATGCCCTAAATATGTGTATAAGGATTGAATTGAATGATTTGGTGAATAAAAGAGTTAGATTTGTATTGAATTAGATCAAGAAAAGTGGAAATCAGATTTGGATCGGGAAAATCAGAAGTTATCGATTAGTCGTTCCGGTCTGTTCGCGTCCGTACGAGGTAAGTTCATAAGTAAATAAATGTTGTTAAATTTGAATGTATATGTGTTATATATGCTAAATTGATTTATAATAAATATATCTGTATATGCCGAATTGAATAGAGAGTTGGAGAACTAGTTACTAGCTTGAATCTATAGAATTACGACGTCCAAAAGCCCGTACGAACCATAGGAATAGTATAGGATACATATGTCATGACATAGGATTCTGAGATATGATTTCGTGTAAGACCACATTTGGGATGTTGGCATCGGCTTGAGATATCATGTAAGATCTTGTTAGGGACACTGGCATCGATTAGAGATTACGTGTAAGACCATGTTGGAGACATTGGCATCGTATATGATTTCGTGTAAGACCCTGTCTGGGACAAAGGCATCGATATTTAATTACATGTAAGACCACATCTAGGACGTTGGCATTGTACGAGTTTTACGAGCTATCCGAGTATCCTTATTGATTCCGAACAGTTTAAGGGTATTCTGAAAAAAAAATGAGTATATGAATGTGCATCCGAATCAGTTATGTTGCGATGTATATGGAATTGAACAATGAAAGTGAGTATGATTATGATTAGTGGATATTTGATCTATGTGAAAATGAGATGTGGATATTAGCAAGTGAACTATGATCAAATGAATTATATGAGAAATGTGGAATTGTAATTGTGTTTTGCCATATATGATTCAGGTACATATGATTTGTATGAAATTCTGATATGAAATGTGAGTATGATTCGAATGAAGATATGTGAAATATATGATAATGAATGATGTGTTATATATGCTCGTTATATGAAATTGTGGTCCTATGTTTCGGACATGAGAATTATGAAACACGGAACATGGTTTTGATGTGTGATTTGTTATGGTTATTCGGATTTGGAAGTGCATAAAAAGAAATTGATATATTTTTATGCATGAAAGGTAATAAATGACCATGCTTCGGTTGGTTATGTAATGAAATTGTGCAAGCTTAATTTATATGAATCAGCTAATGGTTGTTATTTGAATTTGAAAGCATGGTTTATATGTTCATCGATAAGTATGCTTAGTGAAGTTACTTAATGTGGTCATAAGAATTTACGAATATGATGAATGTATATGTGGTTGAAATTTGCTAAATTCGGCCTAGTGAAATTGAATTATAAATAACATTAAGATGATTTATTTGCTTATGGCTTACTAAGATTTCAAAGCTTACTCTGTGTGTTTTTCCTATGTTTATAGAGTTTTGGAGACTTGCTCGGGTTGGAAGTTGTAGGAGACCTCATCACACTATCCAATTTTCGCTTTGGTAAATAAATGCTTTGAGTTTTGGTTATGTGGCATGTATAGGCTAGTTTTAATATGGTTTATTCTGATTTGGGTAAATACAGCCATGTGATATGGCTTGATAATGAATTTGATTATGGAGTGAATTTAGTGCATGCTATGTGATGCAAAATTTGGTATGTTTTGATGTGCTCATGAATGGCCAAAAGAAATGGTCAATTTTGATAAGTTTCATGGTTGATTTGGGAAATTGATATGATGAAAAATGCTATGAATTGAAATGGATTAATATGATGTATGAATTACATGTTTTTGATGTGAAGCTGGTATTTTGAATTGGTATGTTTGAGTTGGATTTGTATATGGAAATGAATGAAGTTGTTATGGGACAAATTGTGCATGATTTGGTATGTTTTTGGCTGCCTTTAGGGACATGAATTGATGCTTTTTTGATGCTTGTAAGTATGACCCAATTTTGGGTGGCAAATTGGCCTTGCAAATGGCCTATATTTGCCCACACGGTTGAGCACATGGGCATGTGTCTCGACTGTGTCTCTCAAGGTTGCAATTTGAAGCAAGTCAGTTTGCCACATGGGCAAGAAGCAAGGGCGTGTGCCAGACCGTGTGACACAAGTCAGTGTTGCACACAGGCTGAGACATGGTCCAAGGCACGGCCGTGTGAGGCTCACGACCTAGCCACACAGGCGTGTGCCCTGTTTTGAAAGAAAAATTTTCTAAGTTCCGCAAAGTTTTCGTATGAGATTGGTTTAGTCCCGAACCTTCTCTAAAGCATGTTTAAGGTCTCGTAGACTTTCTAAAGGGACTATATGAGTCTGAATTATTATGAAATGATGTTGTATGGTTGATTTTGTGAAATGAGCGTAAAATATTCTGATATGTCCGGTAATGCCTCTTAACCGTAGTCCGGCGATGGGCACGGGTTAAGGGTGTTACAGGTTAGTTACAACTAAATATTTATATGCCATCATTTGGCCAATTTTACCTATACATTCCATTATATCCAAAAGAAATTTTACTATTTATACCAAAACAAACTGAAGGATAGTGTGATGTTGCTTCGACCCACGTCCAACCTTTACGAGCTTCCAAATACTATAAAACAGAGGAAATAAACAAGGTAAGCATTTCATTCTTAGTAAGTTCGTATAACGGGAAATTAACATACCATGCATTTTCATTAAAATAAACATATAAGTTGCATCCAAGCAATTTGGCTAATAGCCTAAAACTCACAACTTCATCAAACATGTTAGTCATTTACTTCACATAAATTTCTAGAATCGTGTATAAGCTCATCAATACCAAATTTCCATGTATTTCATTTATATACAAGTAAAAATTCACTTTGAATTCATTTATTTTCTCATATCAGGGTTTTACTCGTGGAATCATTTAAAATATCAATGGATACCCAGGTAGTGTACAAAAAGTGTACAAGTCTATACTTCGTCAATTCATATTCAGGAATGCTCGTACGAGCACATAAACGGGAAGCCCTCTCTCGAGCCATATAACGAGAAGCTTATATGGGCCATGTAACGAGAAGCTTATCCGGGCTGTATAACGAGAAGCTCATAAGAGTCATAATTAGGAATTTCATATGAGCCAATAACAGGTAGCTCCGAAGAGCCATTATTAAGGAAGCTCCAGATAGCCATGTATCGAGAAGTTCAAGTGAGCCATATCAGATGGCTCTGGAGAGCCATTAATTAGGAAGCTCACAAAGAGCCTTTAATCGGGAAGCTCACGAAGAGCCATATAACGGGACACTCATTAGAGCCGCGGTGTGCCCACAACACATGCAGGACCACAACCGATCGGGATTCTCCGAAGAGCAATTAACAAGAAGCACACAAGAACCATATAACGGGAAGCTCAAGAGGGATAATATTGGGACACTCATGAGAGCTAATAACGGGACTCTCTTTCAAGCTATGATGTGTCCGCAACACATGCAAGACCACAACCAATTCGGGAAAAATCCTGTATCCATCGAAATTTCATTTATTCAAACGGGATTTATTACTTATCAAGTATTATATAATATGTGATCAATTTCATACATATAGCATTTATACATTTCACATATACAACATCTAATTCAAACATATAAATATACACAATTTAGTTACACGAACTTACCTCGATAATGTTCGTGAACTCGTATGCTACTAATCCGTTACTTTTTCTTTACCTCGATCTAGCTCCGTATTTGATCTGCCTGGATCTATACGAGTAAATTTAGCTCAATTTAATACAATTCCTATTCAATTCAATTCAATTCACATCCTAGGAAAAATTACCATTTTGCCCTATACTTTTAATTAATGACGATTTCGTCCCTAAGCTCGGAAAATGAAATTCATGCAATTTAATCCTTATTCCAAGCCTAACCGATTTTTACATATAACATTTGCAGCCCATGTAATTCATAAAATTCAAAAATTTTCCATGAATTTTACATCTTTACAATTTAGTCCCTAAATCACAATTTCATGAAAATTCACTTTACAAAAGTTGTTTATCTATCAACAACCTTTCATTATTCATGGAAAAATCCTATTACTTTAATAACTTTGCAAATTAATCCCTAAGATAGCTATATTAATCTATTACAATCTCATAAATATAAAAATTACTAAAAACGAGACTTGAATACTCACCTAATTAGGCCAAATAAGTTTTCTCTTTCTTCAATTCTCCATGGCTAGGGTTTCCATATTTTTTTTTGAGAAAGATGATGATAAAATGATGATATTTTCTTTATTTTATTATTTATCATCTTTATTTATAATCTTTCCAATTTTATCCTTTTCTTTTTCTAATTTACAATGGATGAATCATCAAACTTATCTACTAACTCCTCTTAATGGTCTATTTGCCATATAAGGTTCTCAAATTTTGAATTCCACAGCTATTTAATCCTTTTAGCTACTAGAATTCAACTTTTGCATTATATGCAATTTGGTCCTTTTATAAATTAATCACGTAATTGGTAAAACTTTCTTAACAAAATTTTTATACAATATTCCTATTATACGGTAGACCATAAAATAATTTTAAAATAATTTTTCTTACAGACTCGAATTTGTGGTCCCGAAACCACTGTTCCGACTTCACTGAAAACAGACTGTTACATGGAGAGTGCACATAATACATGCAAGGCTTGAAGGCATCAAAATTCCATATAAAACTCCAAACAAAACTCCATATTTAATCCCTATTGGCATGTCAATCGTATACTAAGCATTTCACTAAGCCTACTAAGGCACATTATTATTAAAGTAACTTATCTCATTTAAGGTCATTAACATATTTATTATACAAACAAAGGCATATTCAAAGTTTACCAAATTCAGAGAATGTTTAGATATTTCTGTCTATTTTCACATACAGGCACAATAGGTGCTTTCACATATACACAAAAAAGAGTTGTTTACTTGAGTAACTATCACAAAGTTATTTATTTTTCAATCCACAAAACTTGAAATCAGAATCTGTTTGATTTTTTAGAGAATAGGTTTTTCACCACAAAAATTTTCAGAATTTTACCAAGATTGAATTAATACAATTTTTTTCAAAGTTTTTGTTCTACTTCCAGACAGTTTTGACCTTTCTTCGTTTAAAATATTTAAATTTAAACACAAAATTCATATGGTATTACCATTTGTTTCATTAGAAACTAAACTCAATTAGATTTTTTTTTACATATAAATCTCATCTTCTGATTCCTTTTATACAATTTTAAAAAAATTTCAAATTTGAAAGAGGGGATGCTGCCAACAGTTTCGACCATTCCTCACAAAAATATTTTCTCATAATGCAAAATTTGTGTAACACCTTATACCCGATTCGATCACCTGACCCAAGCTATAAGGTATTACAACTATAAAACTATAATATCATTCATAATTTAAATAAAAAATAAAAAAATAATTCATTTGCAATAATTTTTCCATGTTATTCAAATAGAACAAGACTTAATTCGAGCTTAAGGAACATTTAAAACAAACCGTGAACAATTCCAGATTAAAATGAAACTTTTACAAAAATTTTAGAAAAAATTACAAACACGGGGTATACAGACATATGATAGAGCTCAGCTCATGTGTCTCAAGAACATGGCTGTGTGGCAAAACTGTGTGTTAGGATCGGCCCGATTAAGCAACAAGAAAAAATAGCGGATTAAATTGAGAAATTGAACACACACAAATTTAACGTGGAAAAACCCCTCCAAAAATAATTTTATTATAATGCAAAAGAATGAAGAGTACAAAAGATGGAGATAAAAACTAAACCCCGAAAACCTGAAAACAAAAAACCCTCAAAATGTAAACACAAAATTCTCTAAATGTGTTATGAGTTCTAATATCTAATGGGTGTGTTTTCTAAGGTTGTAAAAGAGTCTATTTATAGGCTAAATTCATAGGTCAAATAATAATAAAATAATCTAAACTAATTAGTGTTTGATTGAAACAAATAAACAGAGTTTAACTAGAAGATTATTTCTCAATTTTGACTGAAATAGGAGTCATACTTAACAAATCTCCACCTTGACTCATATTTCCACAATGCCATCTTTGCCAAAGCCCACCACGGGCCTATCGTGAACTATGCAAGGAATTAACTGAGTCGAATCTGTGCTTAGAAACTGGAAGACTTCTAGCCTTCAACTTGTACACTACCAAATCAAAACTAACCCGGGTTTGATTTTCACAAATACAGTGCCCTAACTTTTCAAAACCTGCATCCAAAAGTGAACCTCTCTTCAACGAAATGGTCATACCTTATTCCCTCCTATGATCAAGTTACCCTCGCTCTAAATGAATTGACTTCGACTCTGTAACGGACGAGGGACGTCCGATTTCACCGGTCACTGTAGAACCTTCCAGAATATAGAGACTGTCATTTCTTTTACCTTTTAACAAAACGAGAGCTCAACGAGATACTTTAATGCCATTCAACTCGATGCTGATTCTGCATCCTTTCAAGTCTAAAATACTCAAGGAGATGAGATTCTTTTGTAAATCAGGTACATACCTGACATCTGAGAGTGTCCTAATCGTCCCATCGGTTTTAACAGTACCAATACCAATTACCTTACTAGATGAATCATTTCCCATGCACACAACTCTACCTTCAACCGAACTGTATGTAGAGAACCATTCTCTATTGGGACACATATGGAAAGAACTTCCCGAATCTAGGATCCACTCGGACATGAGCTTGGAGTTATTGCTTGTTGACACTAACAAGAAATCCTCACTGCTTTCATCGACCAAATTAGCACCAACTACATCTTCCTCGTTACTCTCAACAGCTCTTTTATTTCGTAGTCTATAACAATATGCTTTGACGTGACCTAACTTTTTACAATAGTGACACCTTTTGTCTCGTTTCTTTGATGCTATCAAAACGGAAGCTTGCCTATCTGCCTTGCTATCCAAATGAAACTCATGGTCGAGTTTGTCTCTACTCAATAAATGACCCTTCACATCTTCGAATGAGAGTTTGTCTCTGCCATAAATTAGGGTCTCTATGAAAGACTTGTATGAATGGGGTAAAGAGCACAATAATAGCATAGCCTGATCTTCATTGTCAATATAAACCTCAACATTCTTTAAATCATTTAAAAGAGTAATGAATTGACTGATGTGATCTCTAAGAAGCTCACCTTTGTTCATGCAAAACGTAAATAGACATTGTTTCAACACTAAATGGTTAGCCAGAGACTTAGTCGCATAAAGAGTTTCTAACCTTTTCCACAAGGCAGATAAGGTCTTCTCCATCAATACCTCCTGCAATACTGTATTCGCGAGGCACAACTGGATTGCAAACAAAGCCTTTTCATCAAGCTCTTCCCGTTCTGTTTTTTTTAGATTCTCAGGCTTTTTCCCGGTAACAACCTTTTTCAAACAGAATTAAGAATTGCCATCATCCGAACTTGCTACAGATTGAAATTTGTCTCACCATCAAACTTCTCAATTTCAAACATTGTTGCTGCCATATCTTAATGGGCTGATCTATGAAAATTGAACTAGCTCTGAAACCACTTGTTAGGATCGACCCGATTAAGCAATAAGAAAAATAGCAGAATATCATATGAATGCATCAAACACATGAGTAACATCCACAAACTCATATTCGTCACATAGGGGTATTTTCTTCATTTCACTACCAGGGGTATTTTCGTAATTCTACCCTACTAGGGTATTTTGGTAATTTGGCAAGATAGGGGTATCTCGGTAATTTTACAAAACAGGGATGTTTTGGTTATTTTCAAAACATGGGTATTCTGGTACTTTTGCAAAACAGGGGTATTTTAGTAATTTTACAAATCTAAGGGTAGTAATTTTACAAATATAAGGGTATTTTAGTAATTTTACAAATCTAAGGGTTTTTGGTCCCTCTCGAGTTTTAGTTATGAACTTTGGCCCATCAATAAGTCCTCGCAGCTAAAGTGAACAGACACTACGCACCAGGTAGGATTCTAGAGAAGAGGAGGTAGGCCACTAGGACCGCTTAAGTACCAAGCTCTCCCTAGTTCCAATCCTAGACATGCGTATGTCCATTGCCACACTCTAACCCAGTGACTTGTTCATGGACATGTTTAATTAGATTAAGTCTTATGAAATTTCAGATTTGTTCAAACTAGGCCTAAAGTCCATTAACCCTAGCAAACTTGTCTACGCCCTCATAAAGCCCATTTCATGTCATATAACCCATTGGGCTCAATTACGATCCAATCATACAACCATTCATGCCAATTCATTATTCATGCTCACATATCAACCATTTCCGTTTTGGGCCCCAAAGTTCGGCAGGCCCATTTAGCCACTTTCGGCTTTTCAGATTTTTGGCGTTGCCGATATCGTGTGTGTAGTTTTTGTACACACTTGGTAACCTTGCGTGCTGCACAAACCTACAATCAACATTACTAGCAATTAACCAAAGCTTTAACACATACTTATCAAAAACTGAAACCTCACCGTATCCTTACCATGTGCCTCACGTTCTAATAGCCCTTCCTTTGCTACTATTTGCGACTATCCTCTAGATCTGTACCCAAACACCTATATCGTCCAAACCAAGTGACCTATATTGCACATAAGTCACCCCTATGAGCCACATTAGATTCGACCATTTACTAAACCATGACTGAGTCGAGAACACTTACTACCTTGTTAGCAATCCTTACCTACCATGCTTGCGATTGTTGAGCCTTACCCTTGTTAATACAAGTTAACGACAAGGAGGGGTTAGATAGCCCTTCGGCTTTTAACAAAACACACTAAAAAGTTCAACTAAGCACTTACAGAAATTATCCTTTGATCCTCCGGCTTAGATATCTACTGAACAAGATTCGGCTTCCAACGTGACTAAGAGTAGATAAAAATCGATTGAGGTGGAAGAACAACAACAAGCGTTCGGCAAGAGTAGAGATTCGACAAAAGAAGAATGATAGTAATTTTGAAAATGAAGGGAATTTGGTTTAGCAAAAATTCAGCAAAAAGGGAGAAACCGTTTGAGGGGGAGAATAAAAACTAGAGAATGCTCAAAGAACCTTTCAAGCATTCGGCCCCCTCTCCTTTTAAAGCCACAGGCCAAACACTCCCCTCCCTTAGAGTCCCATTCGGAACCATCACATCCTTACTCCCCATCTCCTAACTTTTCTCTTCGATAATACCTTAATCTTATTCGAAAACTCCTCTATATCCATCAGTCCTGCTTGCTTCAAACTCTTTACGACAAGACTACAAAACCAACATAACTCTTGCCGTCCACCTATGCAAAATAAAACATTCCAAAATGTACTCCTCCTGCTCGAACCTTGGACCTCTTCAGCTTTCACACACGCCACCTCATAGCTCCCAAGTGACGCCACTTTCCACTGGACCACAAGCCCATTTGTGTCCTATTTTCTCTTAATCTACTTAAGAGACCTCATGCCTGAGACTAGGGTCCACTAAGCATGAAAAATAAATTTTTCCTTATAGTTTCCCGTATCTCTAAGGCTTCAAATAATCCCGATAATACCTTAATATTATTATTCTAAACACTACACATACATAATAACTTCAATGCACAGAAATTAAAGTTTTGGGATTTTTGGGGCGTTACAACTCTACCCCTCTTAAAAAACTTTCTGCCTCGAAATTTACCTGATTGAAACAAGTGAGGGTATTGTCGGCGCATAGCCTCCTCAGGTTCCCAAGTAGCCTCCTCGGTATTATGGTTACGCCAAACACTTTGACTAAAGGGACAGACTTCCTTCTTGATACCTTGACATCTTGATCAATTATATGAACCGGCTCCTCTTCAAAAGTTAGATTTGGTCTAACCTCGATCTCCTCGACTGACACGCTGTGAGAAGGGTCTGAGGGATAACACCTTAATATTGACACATGGAACACATCGTGTATCTGGCTCAATTTAGAAGGCAACTCCAGCTGATAGGCAACTGGCCCAATTCGCTTCAATACTCGATAAGGCCCAATGAACCTTGGGCTTAACTTGCCCTTTCGACCAAACCTTAACACCTTCTTCCAAGGGGAAACCTTGAGAAAAACCATGTCCCCCATAGCATATTCGATCTCTCTTTGTTTGAGGTCAGCATATGACTTCTGCCTATCAACTGATCCCGAATCAATTTCACCTTATCTTTGGCGTCTGCTACCAACTCCGGACCCAAAACTCGTCGCTAACCCAACTAAGTCCAACAAGTTAGAGTACGACATCTTCGTCCATACATTACTTCATATGGTGCCATTCTGATACTTGCTTGATAACTATTGTTATACGTAAATTTAGCTAACGGCAAGTAGTCCTCCCAACTACCTCGAAACTCAATTACACACCCTCTCAGCATATCCTCTAAAACTTGAATTACCCTTTCCGACTGGCCATCAGTCTGAGGGTGAAATGCTGTACTGAAATCCAACCTCATACCTAGCGCTTCATGCATCTTCTTCCAAAAGTGAGATGTAAAACGAGGATCTCTATCCGATATGATCGAGACCGGAACTCCATGCAACCTTACAATATCCGCCACATACAACCGTGCTAATTTCTGTAGTGAGTAGTCAGTGCTGACTGGTATAAAATGGGAAGACTTAGTTAGCCGATCCACAATGACCCATACAGAGTCCTTCTTAGCAGGTGTCAAGGGTAGCCAACTTACGAAATCCATAGTAACCCTCTCCCACTTCCATTGTGGGATCTTAATCAGTTGAAGTAACCTCGATGGCAACTAATGTTTCACTTTCACTTGTTGACATACCAAACATTTGCCCACAAACTTTGTAACCTCGCGTTTCAATCCCGGCCACCAATAAAGCTCTCGTAAATCTCGATACATCTTGTTACCTCCGGGGTGCATAGTATAGGAACTACTATGCACTTCCCGTAGTATAGACTTCCTTAGCTCTTCGTCCCTTGGCACACAAATTCCACCACGGAAACACAATAACCCATCACCATTCATCCCAAAATCTGTCGTTTCCACATTCTCAACTTGCTTGAATTGAGAACTCAGAGTTTAATCCAATGACTGTTTAGCTTTAATCTGCTCAACCCACAGTGCCTTCACTTGCAATTCGGCTAACAAACTCCCGTCGTCATACAGACTCTTGTGATCTGTATAAATGGTGCACTTCTCTCCATACAACTGATGCCTCCAAATCTTAAGCGTAAAAACTACTGCTGCCAACTCCAAATCATGGGTTGGGTAATTCCGCCCGAGAGTCTTAAGCTGGCGCAACGCATAAGCAACCACCTTCCCTCTTGTATCAACACACAGCCTAAGCCCACGTGTGATGCATCGCTATAAACTGTAAACTCCTTTTCGGGCTCTGCCTGAATCAACACAGGAGCCTCCGTTAAGACCTTCTTAAGCTTCTCCAAGCTTTCTTGCTGTTTATCCATCCACACAAACAACACCAACTTTCGAAGCAGCTTGGTCAATGGTGCCGCGATTAGGGAAAACCCTTCAACAAACTACCTATAGTACCCTACCAGGCCTAGAAAACTCTAAACTTTTGACACTGTCTTAGGTCGTTTCCAATCCAACACCGCTTCCACCTTCCGAGGGTTAACTCTAATTCCCTCAGTGGAGATCATATGTCCTAAGAAAGTGACTTCCCTTAGCCAGAATTCGCACTTACTAAACTTAGCTAAAGTTGCTTCTCCCTTAGAACTTGCAACACAATCTATAAGTGTGCATAGTGATCAACCTCTATTCTCGAGTCTACCAAGATGTCATTTATGAAGACTACTACGAACTGGTCTAGATACGGTTGAAAAACCCTGTTCATGAGATCCATAAAAGTAGCAGGTGCATTTGTTAACCCAAACTGCATTACCAAAAACTCGTAATGTCCATAACGAGTTCTGAAAGTTGTCTTATACACATCGACTTCCTTAACCCTATGTTGATGATACCCCAAACGCAAGTCAATCTTCAAGAAAATTGTGGCTCCCCTAAGTTGATCGAAAAGGTCATCTATCCTAGGGAGAGGGTACTTATTCTTAATGGTTAACATGCTCAATTACCTGTAATTGATGCACATCCTCATGGACTAATCCTTCTTCTTCACGAATAACACCGGTGCTCCTCATGGAGACACACTTGGTCTAATGAATCCACGATCCAATAACTCCTAAATCCGAGCCTTCAATTCCACTAGTTCCTTCGGTGCCATCCTATAAGGTGCGATGGACATTGGCGCCATACCCGGCAACAACTCTATTCCAAACTCTACCTCTCTATTAGGAGGTAATCCTGGCAACTCATCCAAAAAAAATCAGGGAATTCTTTTACTGTTTCTAAATCCTTGACAGTAATACCTTCAGATTCCAAATTACTGATATAAGCTACATAAGCTTCACAGCCTTTCCTCACAATCTTTCTACCTTTAGAGCTGAAATCACATTTGACAAATAATCACGTCGTTCCCTGATCAGTGCCACTTCACTACCTTCTCCAGTTCTTAACACCATCCACTTCATGGCACAATCTAGAGTTGCTTGGTGCCTCATCAACCAATCCATGCCTAAGATGTGATCGAACTCACCAAACGGCAATTCCATCAAGTCCGTTAGGAAAATAACTCCTTGAACCACCAACGGTACATTCCTAAATAGTTTACTAACTTTCACCATCTGCCCTAAAGGACTTAACACAGTCATTTCATTCTTAACTATTTCAAACTCAACCCCCACAGTTTCAGTCCTATTACAAGCAATGTGCGAGTGTGTCGACCCAACATCTATTAGCGCAAAATAAGGTAGTTCACAAATAAGGAACATACTTGGTATCACATCTAGTGCATCACTTTCCTCTCTGCGACAAGTAACATAAACCAACGCTGGCTGTCTCGCCTCTACCTGACCTGCGCCTCTACCCGGTGCTCCACATCCTCGTCCTGTACCATTGCCACCTCTAGCTTGACCATGGCCCTTTGATGGTTGTTGACCACCCCTTTAAGGCTAAAAATTACCTCTACCATCGACTCGCTCCTGATCTAGCCTTCCCGGGCACTACCTAATCCTATGCTCCATCGATCCAGAGCCCAAACATGCTCCCATCCTCCTCCAACATTCGCCCAGATGCCTTCTCCCACATTCAGCACAAAGTGGTATTATGTTATTAACAGCAGCAATAGGGGCCACAGCTCTAACTGACCCATCCACTCTGGCCCTCCTCATGGGCCTCTGGCCGGCTCCCGTAGGTTCCATATTCTGCTTGTTCTTACCCTTCTCTTTCTCTCGATTACGGCACTCCGTGCTCTTTACCTCCTCTGCTATTTTTGCTTTCTCCACCAAAATCGCAAAATCTCGCTCCCTCTGCGGAGCTATCAGTACCCTAAGGCTATCCCTTAATCCATCCTTGAATCGTACGCATCTTTCATACTCTGTTGCTACTATCCCCTTGGCATATCGACTGAGGCGCAGAAACTCAGCCTCGTACTCTGTTACTGGCTTATCTCCCTGAGTCAGACTCAAAAACTCCTTCCTACGTGCATCCACATAGGCCGCTCTAATGTATTTACCCTGGAATGCTGATTTGAAGAACTCCCAAGTGATCTGCTCCGGTTGGTTGCCCTCTTTTACGGTCAACCACCACTGATAGGCTTCTTCCCCAAGTAGGGATATTGCTCCTTTCAACTTTTGTTCAGCCGTGCAATCCAAGTCGTCCATTATTCTTTCAGTATCTTCCAACCAATACTCTACCACATTCGAGGCCACCCTCGCTACTCCTTTGAAAATCTTAGTCCCATTAGCTCGGAGTCGCTCCACAATCGACCCACGACTCTCCGTACCATTATTGGGCCCAATGACCTTTTCCAAGATTCTTAACATGGCTTGCGATACTGTATCTTCAGCGGCCTGTTCATACGGTCCCATTTCTGTTATTGGTGAGGCCGGAGCCTCCCCTACTCCAACGTTGGGCATATGGCCCGACGCCGACGACCCAGCCCTAGCACTTCCACGGCCTCTACCGCGGCCTCTTCCACCTCTTCTAGCGCTCATCGTTGCGTATTTTTGAATTAAGAATTTTATGAAATTAGTTCGTAATTTCCACTGTTTTAAGCGCATGTCTTATGTAAGTAACAACTTTTCAAAGTTATTTCACGGTCAAGAATCCACTACAGGCTTAAGTTCCTTACGGGCTTTAGTCTCTAAGAGCCTATAGTTAAGTAGCCCATTATCTATGCAGTTTTGTAATTTAAACAGATGTAGAAAAAATACTTACTTGGCTCGACGTCAAGAGCTCGGTGAACCACACTTCAAGAATCCTGCCAAAAACTTTTAAAACCCAAAATTTAAGGCCCATTTCACAGCCCGAGCTTTACAACTGGGCTCTGATACCACTAAATGTAACACCCTAAACCTGTCATAGAAGTTAGGCCCGAATCCGGAATGTCACATTAAAGGCACACTTCAAAATGATTTTACTAATTAACCATTTAAGGCCCAAAAGCCCAAAACCCTTGTATCTTGTTAAGTTAAGATGAAAAGCCCATATTTTAGGAAAACATTCATATGTTTATTTCGAAAACCATGTTAACTTTAGAAATTTAATTTAAGTTTATTAACTAGATAGTTGAAACAATAATAATAAAACCCAAAATCTAAAGTCAATTAAGAGATACATGGCCTTATTACAATTTAATGAAAAACAAAGTATTTAAAATAAATTCATTTGAACAGATTGAAAACATCTGATCAGCTTGTAGTGTGGCCATCTCCAAGTCCTCTCCCACGCCGAGCCGTCTATTCAGGATCACCTGAAACACTAAATAAAACGGTGTGAGTTTCGAAACTCAATGTGTACAACCCTTGGCAATCAAGTCACATACAAATATTCACATTGGGCCTAAGCCCTATAAAAATCAGTGGTCCTGGGCCTTAGCCCATAATGACCTCATATCATATCATATTGTATCATATACCAACAAGATAATGCAAAAACCCTTCCTAAAAATCCATCCGCTACACAAACCATTTCCTTTCCAACCATTACACACCTGTGGGGATTTCTAAATCAACCCACCCATCCTCTACACACCAAAGGTAGCACTCATAGCGGCACTACTCAACATTGCAGCAAAGCTACTAATCATATAATAGGCTTAAAGCCTCCGGTGGATCCATGGTCGACAAGCGACCATGCGATCCTCAAATCTTTCTCCGTACCATAATTCCCACCCATATGCATCCTAAGCAGAATATCATATGATTGCATCAAACACATGAGTAACATCCACAAACTCATATTCGTCACATAGGGGTATTTTCGTCATTTTACTACCCAGGGGTATTTTCGTAATTCTACCCTATAGGGGTATTTTGGTAATTTGGCAAGATAGGGGTATCTCGGTAATTTTGCAAAATAGGGGTGTTTTGGTTATTTTCAAAACAGGGGTATTCTGGTACTTTTGCAAAATAGGGGTATTTTAGTAATTTTACAAATCTAAGGGTATTTTTGTAATTTTACAAATCTAAGGGTTTTTGGTCCCTCTCGGGTTTTAGTTGTAAAGTTTAGCCCATCAACAAGTCCTCACGGCTAAAGTGAATAGACACTACGCACCAAGTAGGATTCTAGAGAAGAGGAGGTAGACAACTAGGACCGCTTAAGTACCAAGCTCTCCCTAAATCCAATCCTAGACATGTGTATGTTCGTTGCCACACTCTAACCCAGTGACTGTTCATGGACATGTTTAATTAGATTAAGTCTTATGAAATTTTAGATTTGTTCAAACTAGACCTAAAGTCCATTAACCCTAGCATACTTGCCTATGCCCTCATAAAGCCCATTTCATGTCATATAGCCCATTAGGCTCAATTACGATCCAATCATACAACCATTAGTGCCAATTCATTATTCATGCTCACATATCAACCATTGCCATTTTGAGCCCCCAAAGTTTGGCAGGCCCATTTATCCACTTTCAGCTTTTCGACTTTTTGGCATTATCGATATAGTATGTGTAGTGTTTGTACACACCTGGTAACCTTGCATGCTGTAAACCCTTTAGTCACGAACCTACAATCGACATTACTAGCGATTAACCAAAGCTTTAACACATACTTATCAAAAATCGAAACCTCATCGTACCCTTACCGTGTGCCTCACGTTCTTGTAGCCCTTGCTTTGCTACTATTTGCGACTATCCTATAGATCTGCACCCAAACACCTATATCGTTAAAACCAAGTGATCCATATTGCATATAAGTCACCCTTATGAGCCACATTAGATTTGGCCATTTACTAAACCATGACTGAGTCTAGAACACTTACCACCTTGTTAGCAATCCTTACCTACCACCCTTGTTAATACAAGTTAACGATAAGGAGGGGTTAAATAGCCGTTCGACTTTTAACAAAACACACTAAAAAGTTCAACTAAGCACCTACCGAAATTATCCTTTGATCCTGCGACTTAGATATCAACTGAACAAGATTCAGCTTCCAATGTGACTAAGAGTAGATAATAATCGATTGAGGTGGAGGAACAACAACAAGGGTTCGGCAAGACTAGAGATTCGGAAAATGAAGAATGATAGTAATTTCGGCAATGAAGGGAATTTGGCTTAGCGAAAATTCGACAAAAAGGGAGAAATCGTTTAAGGGGGAGAATAAAAACTAGAGAACGCTCAAAGAACCTTTCAAGCATTCGGTCCCCTCTCCTTTTAAAGCCACAGGCCGAACACTCCCCTCCCTTATAGTCCCATTCGGCACATCACATCCTTACTCCCAATCTCCTAACTTTTCTCTCCGATAATACCTTAATCTTATCTGAAAACTCCTCCACATCCATCAGTCCTGCTTACTTCAAACTCTCAATGGCAGAAGTACAAAACGAACACAACTCTTGCCGTCCACCTATGCAAAATAAAACACTCCAAAATGTACTCCTCCTGCTCGAACCTTGGACCTCTTCAGCTTTCACACACACCACCTTATAGCTCTCAAGTGACACCACTTTCCATTGGACCACAAGCTCATTTATGTCCTATTTTCTCTTAATCTACTTAAGAGGCCTCATGCCTGAGACTAGGGTCCACTAAGCAAGAAAAATAATTTTTTCCCTATGGTCTCCCCTATCTCTAAGGCTTCAAATAATCCCGATAATACCTTAATATTATTATTCTAAATGCTACACATACATACTAACTTCAATGCACAGAAATTCAAGTTTCAGAATTTTTGGGGTGTTTCAGTAGGTGTGAGCTTCTTGTTGATCTGATCGACATGTTCTAAAGGACCAATATCTACAGAAAGGAAATAATACGAGTAAGTATATAAAATACTCAGTAATCTCATACAATATAAACATTCAGTTACCTCAAATTTTTATCATAAACAAATTCAATATGAAATACAAATAAACCTATCAAAATTCAACCCACATCATCAATATAGACATAATGCCTTTATCTCAACCATATGAACAACCATAAGCATTCTCGTTTCCAAGCAAACTAATTTTGATATCATAACTGAAATATAATAGTCATTTAGCCAATCTCGAATATTATGTCTCCAAGACCTTAATAGCAAACCTCCTCGATCAAATTTCGTAAAAGACCTCAATATACAAATGAAAATAATATTACTTGGCTACCCATTAGGGTTAAACCTACACAATAAATTACCTAGCTGGGGCTTAATATTCATGTATTCTCGAGTTCGCAACATATGCAAGAGCTCGGAACCTAATCCTGTATCTCGAGTCTGCAACATATGTAGGAGCTTGGAACCTATTACTGTATTCTCGAGTTTTCAACATATGCAGGAGCTTAGGACCTAAGCAAACTCACAAACCTGTATACGAGGATTTACTAATTTCATCAAGATACATCTCAGATTATAACATAGTCCAATCCACTAACTCTCAATATTAACAATCCTAATGTAATATACAAACATAAATGAATAGATTCATAATGTATGAACTTGCTTGTTGAAATGGTAACGGTTTAACTATCAGGAATTGGCCGGAAGTTTTTCCTTTTCCTCGTACGTCCTCTAGTTGTTGAGATTCTTGATCTAAAGTATAATTTGATTTAATCAACCAATCCAAATAACATATAACAACATATAAAGAACATGTCCTAACTCAATTTCATCTATACCAAAATTCCTGAACTTTTACATTTATCACGATTTAGTCCCTAAACCGAAACTATTATAATTTTCACATTTGAGTTTCGATTTTGAAATCACTCTCAATTTAATCCTGCAACAGACCATATTAACACATAAATTTAAGGATTTTTCCTACACATTTTTTGTCTTATTACATTTTAGTCCCTAAGCTCAAAACCAACAAATTTTACTTTACGAACTACTCCATTAACATATCTAAGCTTCGAAACTAACAAAATAACCACAAAAGCTTCAAGGAAACATCAATGGAAAGTTTAACAAACTTTAACAATTTTGGGAAATAGTCCCTGGGTTAGCTAAATCAAGTTCACAGGATTCCAAAAACATAGAAATTGCAAGAAACAGACCAAAGTTCACTTACCAATTGAAGCTTTTAAGTTGGATGAGAGAAAATGATTGTTTTTCTCTACTTATTCGGTTTTAAGGTTGAAGAGGACAACTAAAGCTTTGTTTTTCTTTCTTTTTTTTTCTTTTTTTTTTTAAAACAAATTTTATTATGTTTTAATTAAATAACATATAATAAACAAATATTCTCCAAATATAATAAAATTTTTTTTAAACATGGCATTTTTCATCGTATAGGTAATGTCGCCAAATATTTAAAGCAAACACGACTTCAACTAACTCAAGATCATGTGTCAGATAATTTCTTTCATGTGATTTCAACTGATGAGAGGTATATGCTACCAATTTTTCGTCCTACATAAGTACACAACCCAGTCAGTTGAACGAGGCATCACTGTAAACTGCAAATTCTTTTCTAGATTTAGGCTGAGTCAACATTAGAGCTTCGGTTAACATCTTTTTCAACAAATCAAAACTCTATAGCCATTTATCTGTAACACCCTATCTCGTGTCCCTTACCGAATTAAGGTTAGGAGCGTTACCAAACATATCAGAAACATTCACAGACAAAAACATACACTCAATTATCATTCTCAGACATAATGTCCCTTAAATGGGTCCTCGGGACCTTAATAATGCTTAGAAGTTGAGTCGGGACTAAACTGAAACACATATGAAATGTCATGAAAATTTTAAACTTTTCTAAAATATAGGGGAGACACGCTCGTGGGAGGAGACCGTGTGCCTTCCACGGCTTCTAGACACCCCCGTGTGTCCCTTCGTGCCTATATACTGACTTGGTCCTCACGGCCACCAGGCACGGCCTTGTGTCCTGATCGTGGTCCTATACTGACTTCCCCACCACGGCCACAAGACACGCCCGTGTCAAGGCCGTGTTATTTTTAGGCTATATTCTGCCAATTTTCCCACCGTCTTAGGCACACCCGTGTACCACAATAGGCCATTCACAAGGCCAAAATGCCACCCACAAAGGTCAAACCTATAAACAACATATATCATCCCATTTCATTCAGATATAACCATTTAGAACATACCAAATAGTCATTCCAAATCATGTATATTTGACAACTAAGGAGAATCACACATTAATACATCCGAAATCAACTCCAAACATAACAATTTGCATGACCAAAACACAATTATGCTCAAACATCATTCACCTATAAACTTACCATTTCAAAACCCTTTCCATATCTACTAATCATACCAAAACAACTTCACATATCATACTTCTTTAAGCATATATCAAACATATCTAGCCAAATCACATGGCTAAGTTCACTATAAAAATTATATCAAAGACTAGCCTATACATGCCATATCTAGCTATATACATATCCAAGGTGTACCAAAATGGTATTAGTAGTGTGATGATGATCCTTGACGGTTCCGAGCCTTCAGTAGCTTTGACAACCTATAAAACAGATTAAACACACACGGAGTAAGCTTTCCAAAAGCTTAGTAAGTCATAAACAAATAAACTTGGTATGGAAAGCATATTTGCAAATAAATACATTGGCACATATCAATCACTTAGCCATTTTCACCATTCAAAAATCATATAAACACATAGCTCATCTAGCCACACAACTCTAGTCAAACTTTACATATTGTATCATCAATTTCATATACCTATCATCATAGTAAGATCACTTAGATGCTTACCTTATATATTAAGATCACTTAGATGCTTACCTTATATACTCAATAGTGCACAAACAACGTACCTGAATCGGATTTAATATCACATAATTGTTCATAGCTCGGATTTGTAATTCGTATCACAGACTTGCCCAATGAACCATTAAAAATCTAGTAGGACACTCAGAAAGCTCGGAATAGACGTACAATACCAACGTCCCAGACGAGATCTTACATGCACTCAGATATCGATGCCACTGTCCCCGAAAGGGTCTTATATATAATCAGATAATGATGCCTACGTCCCAGACGAGGTCTTACATATAATCAGATGATGATGCCTACTTCCCAGATGAGGTCTTATATATAAACAGATAATGATGCCTATGTCCCAGATGAGGTCTTATATATAAACAGATAATGATGCCTACGTCCCAGACGAGGTCTTATATATAAACAGATAATGATGCCTACGTCCCAGACAAGGTCTTACATATAATCAGATAATGATGCGTACGTCCCAGACGAGGTCATATATATGAACAGATAATGATGCCTATGTCCCAGACGAGGTTTTATATATAAATAGATAATGATGCCTACATCCTGCATTTAGGTCTTATATATAATCGATAATGATGCCTACGTCCCGCATTTGAGGTCTTACATATAATCGATAATGATGCCTACGTCCCGCATTTGAGGTCTTATATATAAAACAGAATAATGATGCCTAGATCCCGCATTTGAGGTCTTATATATAAACAGATAATGATGCCTCACGTCCCGCATTTAGAGGTCTTATATATAATCATATAATGATGCCTATGTCCCAGACGTTGTCTTATATATAAATAGATAATGATGCCTACGTCCTAGACGAGGTCTTATATATAAACAGATAATGATGCCTACGTCCCAAACGAGGTCTTACAGGATTAGCGAATCAATGCCAACATCCCAGACGTGGTCTTACATGATAAAACACAACAGATACCTTTGTATTCCTAAGTTCATACAAAACTTCTCCGACTTAACACTATGTCTACCTTATCCCAACATTTATATACATAGCATCACAAATGCAGCCGTTATCATTGATAGTCATGTAAATAAACTTAATTCAATTCATTTACATTTATTAGCAATATGACTTACCTCGGATTCGGTTTATCGGAATGAAAACGGCTACTCGTTTACTTTTGCCTTCCCGCGATCTAAATCCGTTTTCCTCAGTTCTTGATCTAAACATATTCAGAATTAACCCTTTTATTCACTAATTCATTCAATTCAATCCAAAGACACACATTTGAGGCAATTTGCAATTTAACCCTCACATTTTCACATTTAGACAATTTAGTCCATTTTTCTCAAAACATCAAATTCACAAAATCCACTTATACACAAGCTTAGCCGAATATACCTACATCACATACAAGCCCACATTTTTCATCAAATTCACAAATTATTCCCTCAATTTGCGATTTCCTCAATTTAACACTATTTAGCTAAATTCATCAAAAATTCAAGAACAAAGTATATTCATCAATTACATATCTATCATTTAACTCCATAAAACATCACAAACTCAACATAGCATCAATGGCATTTTACACAAACATCACCATTTCATGAAATTGAGACATGGGTTTGATAGCTCTCGAAGCAACGATTACAAAAACGTAGAAATAATCAAAAATCGATCGAAAACATACCTTGAATTCAAGCTTAGAAGTGCCGAAAATCAAAAGAACTAAAGCTTTTCTTCTTTCTCTAATATTCGGTCAAAGATGAATGAAAATATGTCATTTTTCATACTTTGTTTTTATCATAAAATATTTTTATACAAAAATGACACAATTACCCTTTTATAACATAAAACAAAACATATATATAAGGTCATTAATGACCATTGCCGTCCACTAACCAAATTAGTGGCTAATTTGCTACTTAAGTCCTTAACACTTAAAAGCCACATCACATTAATACATTAACAAATAGCAAGCAAATTTTACATTTATTGCAAATCAATCCTTTTGTCAAATTAAACACACAGACAGTCAAATTAGCTCACGAAAATTTACTACATGCTTAGTTACATAATAATGGCATAGAAAATAATATTAAAATATTATTTGGACTCAGATTCGTGGTCCCGAAACCACTGTTTTGACTAGGGTATAAATCAGACTGTTACATTATTTGTCCAAACAAATCGAACATCTTTCTGTAGTATTTTACTCATAAGCAAAGCAATCATCGAAAAGCCTTTCACAAGGCGTCAATAATAACCTATTAAACTTAGAAAACTACGTACTTCAGTAACATTTAACGAAGATTTCCAATTCACAATCGTGAAATTTTTGTTTGGATCAACTCGAATACCATCTGTAGAAATCACATGCCCCAAAAATCTAACCTCAAGTAACCAAAACTCAAATTTTCTGAATTTTTTATATAGCTACTTTTCAAGCAAAGTCTGCAACACAACTCTCATGTGCTGATCATGTTCAGTTTCATTCTTTGAGTAAACCAAAATATCATCGATAAATATGAACACAAACCAATCTAGATGTGCCTAAAATATTCTATTCATCAAATCTATGAACACGGCAGGGGCATGCATCAAACCAAATGGCATAACAAGAAACTCAGAAGGACCATTTCACGTTCTAAATGCTATTTTTAGAACATCTGGTTGTTTGACTCGCAACTAATAATAACCCAATTGTATATCAATTTTTGAAAATACAGTCTCTCCTTTCAACTAGTCAAACAAATCATTGGTTTGCAGTAATGAATATTTATTCTTTATTATCACATTATTCAAATGTCAGTCATCAATAAATAGCCGTAGAGTGTCGTCTTTCTTTTTAATGAATAAAATAGGAGCTCCCCAAAGTGATACACTCAGTCTAATAAATCCCCGATCTATCAATTCTTGTAGCTGGGTTTTCAACTCTTTTAGTTTTTTGGTGTTATTCTATACAGTGCTATAGATATCGGAGCAGTCCCTGGTACAAGGTTAATTACAAACTCAACTTCTCTTTCTAGCGGTCTAGGTAATTCTTCCAGATAAATATTTGGAAATTCACGCACTGTTGGAACCTGATCTATTTTCAATTCAAATGCCCAAGTATCTAAAATCTATGCTAGATAAGCTTTAGCACCTTTCTTAATAAACTTCTAGCCAGTAAAGGCTAAAACTATGCTCGTTATATAATCAAATTTGTCTGCTTTAAAGCTAAGCAAACCACCGTTCGGACATTTCAAAACAATCTGCCTCTGTTTGCAACTAACAACTACATCATGAACTGTTAACCAATCCATACCCAAAATAACATTGAATTCATAAAAAAAAAAAATAACATCAGATCAACAGTAAATTCGTAACCTTAAATTTTAGTGGACAGTTTTTACAAACTTTATTAACTATCACACTCTAACCTATCAAATTTGATACCCTAATATCAAATTTAGTCAACTCTACTAGTAAATTCTTTTATGTAGCTAAAGTTGTGCATATATAGGAATGTGCTGACCCAGGATCAATCAATGCAATAACAGTAACATCAGAAAGAGGAAAAGTACCATCAATAACATCGGGTGTCATAACTTCCTCTCTAGCTCGGATAGCGTAAGCTTTAACTGGTGTTCGACCTTTCGATCTAACAGTCGTATTACGTGCTTCACTACGATCCACTCCAGAAGCATTTCCGAGCCTCAATTTTCTACCCTTCTAAGAAATAGACACTGATCTGATAGCTTGTTCTGAACCTAATTTAGCTTTATTTGGACAATCTCTCATGAAATGTTCTAGTGAACCACATCGGAAACAAACTCCTCGTTTTGATCTACAACCACTAAAATGGGTTTTGCCACAATGTTTACAGGAAGATATGTTTGCATTCCGAACGCTAACATCACTCATAATCGAAGTAGTTTGAGTCTTTGATGGAGTTTGTTGGAACATACTTTTTTCTCGTAGTCTAGTAGCAGGAACAGACTGGCTCTTGAACTCTCTTGATTTCTTAGGTGGAGGAGTAGAAAAATTTATGCAAATGCTTCACTTGCTTGAGCTTTCATTCTTAGCTTTTTCTTGTTTCTTTTCATTCCAGATTGCTTCTAGTTTTTTAGCACGCTCTGATAGTACCACAAATTCTTTAATATCAAGTGCTCCCATCATTGCTCGAATGTTCTCATTTAATCCCCACTCAAATCTGGAACACATATCAACTTTTGAAGTTATTTGTTCCCGAGCATATTTACTCAAATTCAAAAATTTATGCTCGTATTCAACAACTAAATTATTCCCCTGTTTTGAATCCATGAACTCACATTTCTTGCCTTCCAGATACAGTTTGCTAACATATTTCTTTCTAAACTTAGTATGAAAGAATTCCCACATTACTCAATCCTTATAACCATTGGTGTTAAGGTAATCCACCACTGATAAGCATCTTTTTTTAATAATGAAATAACACATTTTAAGCTATCTTCAGTTGAGCAGTGTAATTTGTTGAAAACACGCTGCGTATTTTCTAACCAATACTCATATTTTGACAGAACGTCATTAAACAATCATTGGAAATCTTCGGCTACACACTTATGGATTTTATTTGTAAGGGGTCAATGAACAATTACCTCATTTAGGTTTTGAGGAAAAACAGGTGATGGGGGAGGCATAGGAGGGGGCGAAAGTTGTGGAGTCATTGGGTTAGCTCGCATAAACTGTGAGAACCATTCATTCATCAATTAGAAGAAGGCACCACAATCCTTACTTCCCGATAATTGAGATCCAAATATACTTTGACTAGCTCCCTAATCAAAAGACGAAACATGACTTTCAATATTATCATTTTCAATACGATTGATTCGTTTCACATCGTAAATCTATAAGAGAAAACATAGTCGGATCGGATTGGATCAAAAGTGAAACACCCCAAACCCGGCCCACGAGCCTTGGCCGGATCTGGTATGTTCCTCGATGTGAAACGGTTCAAAATTCTTTTTTTTTCTTTGGAAAAATTCGGATGGTTTTGAGGTAAAAGTGGCTTGGTTTGGGTTCAATTGAAAACCTTATTAATTTTGAAATCGGTGATTTATTGAAAACTTTGTTTTTATAATAAAAGACTTGACCAGTTTTATTTTTAAAGATCATTGCCCTTATATTAAGAATCAATTGAATTTAAGTGTCAAAACATTTGAAGATTTATTTTTATAAAAATCGTTTTAACCTCGATTTAACATTTATCATATCGTAATAAAAGAATTAAAATGCATCCATATAGCAGTTCATACTATGGCCTTATTACATCAAATGAAAACCCAAAATAAATTCAAAGATACTTAAAATATAAAAAGTCCAAATTAAATAAAATCCCGAATTGAGCATGGCCACCATCAAGTCCCTGCTGACCCGGTCCATCACTGATCGCCATCTGAAAAAAAATGTTCCCACAACAGGGTGAGTCAACAGACTCAATGTGTAACCACAACACTAAGTCCTAACAAATTCAGGCATATCAAGTCATACATGTACATATAACATTTAAATAATATGATGCAAACCCGAACCCAAACCTAGGTACCATCCACTACACATCACCCGTACCAACCTGCACACCGTGGGGACTACTAAGTCAACCCTCCATTCGCTACACACCATCGAAGGCAGTCGCTGCAGTCGACGTGCTCATCGCCCTTATAAATATTGTGGCATAGCCACCAAATAATATTTTGTGTAATGAGACACCACATTCAGATAATGTGACCGAGGTCACCACATTCAGATATCGTGACATAAGTCACCACATTCACTTCCCCATTCATAATATCCCATATGCCCCATATACCATTCATATCATGCAATCTCATGCCATAGGCCTTATTTCACATTCTTATTATTATTTACACATGTACCATATTCCACTGTTCATAGCACTTATTAATCTTAAGGTTAAAGTAACGTACCTGGGTACTTGTACCATTGCATGGTACCTTGGCCATATTCTTATACTTTCATATTAACACATATAATAAATTAGAGCCATAAATCTATTAGGATTCAGTGTGGGGTACACACCTGATTCACTTAGCAAGTTTTACTAAAATCTCGAAACCCTATCTATTGCTTTAGATCTTCAATTCCTTGCTGACGATTTGATTCCTAAACAAATCTCGAAACTTTGTGATGCTTCTTTATTGCAATCGGCTTGCAAATCTTAAATCCCGGAATTGATCTCTTGTCTTGAAGATGTCGAATTACCTATAGGTACATGTTAGATCAATTTCTAACATTTAATCATAACAAATGGCCTTTGGCCGATTAGTATGTTCACTTACCTTAAATCCTTGTAATCCCGAAACCTTTCCCCTTTGTAGTCGACGATAGGCCAAACCCCGAATGACCCTTCATAGTTTCGGCCATAGAACACTATTGGAATTAGGTTCAAACTTTCAACTTAAAGAAGAAGGAATGGAAATTGAATAACATTTGTTCTGACCCTTAAAGTTGTAGTCGACAGCACCTTTGCCTGACCCAAAAGATATTCGGCTTTGATGAGCACTAAAGAGTTTCGGTTTTAAGGGAAGAAAAGAGAGAGTATGTACTTAGAGAGAATCGGCAAGGGCTTAGGAGGTTCTTATTTTCGGCTTTTGATGCTAAGAAGAATTCGACTAGAAAAGAAAATTTTGAGAAAAGAAGAGAAGGGAGATTCGGCCAGAGAGAAAGAGATGAGAAAATAAAAGAAAACAAGGAAAAAGATGAACACTTTCTTGATAAATTCGGCTACCTATTCACACACTAGCCTCACCTTGTTATTCTCCTATTTTATCTCTTATCACCTTTTCAAATTAATAAAATTAATCCATTAATTATCCCTTATCTAGCCAAACTTTAAAAGAAATAAAACTCCTCCCTTAAGTGCCTTGGTGCCGTCCATCACTTTTGCTCCTTGTAGCAAAAATAAAAAAATTCCCTTATTGCTCCCCCTGTGGCTCGAACACAAGCCTTTCCTCACATGCTGGTGGCGTCATTTCCAGAGCCTTAAGTGGCGCCTTGTAGCCACTTTGCTAAGCCCAATTTCATGTCAAATTTCCCCTACATTTTCTCTTAAGACCACCTTTCTTTAGTTCCCTCTTTTAAACTTTAAACTTAATATTTTCTAAAGCATTTCCTGACATTTCCAAGGTTCTAAAAATGCACACAACACATTCATAACACATAAGACATGCTATCTCATATAATTTAAGCAAAAATGTATAAGCCCAATTTTAGGATATTATAGTTCTACCCCTTTAAAATAATTTCGACCTCGAAATTACCTGGCTAAAACAAGTGAGGGTATTGCTGTCGCATTGCCTCTTCTGGCTCCCATGAAGCTTCCTCCGATCCATAATTGCGCCATAACACTTTGACTAGAGGAACCGACTTCCTCCGAAGTACTTTCACATCTCGTTCCAAAATCTGAATCGGCTCTTCCTCATAGGAGAAATCTGGTCTTAGCTCCACCTCTTCAACTGGTACCACATGAGATGGATCCGATCGATAACGACGTAGCATGGACACATGGAATACGTCGTGCATCTGCTTAAATTCCGAGGGCAACTCTAACTGGTATGCCACTGGTCCAACTCGCTTTAATACCCGATAAGGTCCTATAAACCTCGGACTTAGCTTCCCTTTTCGACCAAATCTCATCACCTTCTTCCAAGGTGAAACTTTAAGGAGCACATGATCTCCCACATCAAATTCTATTTCCTTTCATTTGAGATCTGCGTACGACTTCTGCCTATCCGATGCTTCTTTCAACCGTGCACGAATTATCTCAACCTTCTCTTCAGATTCTGCCACAATCTCTGGACCCAAAACTCGTCGTTCCCCTAATTCAGTCCAACACGTAGGAGTTTGACACTTCCAACCATACAACGCTTATCGGCGCCATCCGAACGCTGGCCTGATAGCTGTTGTTGTACGCAAATTCTGCCAGAGGCAAATAGTCTTCCCAACTTCCTCTGAAGTCCATCACACAGCCCCTCAACATATCCTCTAACACTTGGATTACTCGCCCAGACTGGCCGTCCGATTGTGGATGAAACGCTGTAGTAAAATCCAACTTGGTGCCTAAAGCCTGATGTAATGCTTTCCAAAACCGAGAAGTAAACCTTGGGTCCCTATCTGAGATAATTGACACCGGCACTCCATGCAACCTTACAATCTCTGCTACATATAACTTTGCCAACTTCTGCAAAGAATAATCAACTCTTACCGGAATGAAATGCGCGGACTTTGTCAACCGATCCACTATCACCCATACCGAGTCCTTCTTAGTAGGCGTAAGGGGAAGCCCGCTAACGAAGTCCATGGTAATTCTCTCCCACTTCCACTGTGGAATCCTGACTGGCTGAAGCAATCCTAACGGAACTTGGTGTTTAGCCTTAACTTGCTGACACGTCAAACACTTGCCGACAAATTCTGTAACTTCCTTCTTCAAACCAGACCACCAAAACTGTTCCCTTAGATCTCTGTACAACTTAGTGCCTCCAGGATGCATAGCATAAGGGCTACTATGCGATTCCTAAAGAATCCTCTGTCTTAGGTCCTTGTCCTTAGGCATACATACCTTACCCTTGAAACACAATACTCCATCACTGGACATACTGTAATCCTCTAAACCACCATTCTGAACTTGCCGCATCTTAGCACTCAAATCCTCATCAGCCACCTATCCCTCTTTCACCTCATTCAACCATGTCGGCTTAACTTGCAGCTCTGCCAACAGACTCCCATCATCATACAAACTCAGATGTGTGAATATCGCCCTCAGATCCGACACAACCTTCTGACTTAGAGCATCCGCCACTACATTCGCCTTGCCCGGATGATACTCTATCGAACAATCATAGTCCTTCAGTAATTCCACCCACCTTCGCTATCTCAGGTTCAGCTCCTTCTGAGTCAGCAAATACTTAAGGCTCTTGTGGTCTGTATAGATCATCGACTTTTCTCCATAAAGGTAATGCCTCCACACCTTAAGAGCAAAGACCACTGCCACCAATTCCAAATCGTGAGTCGGATAGTTATCCTCATGAGGCCTTAACTGCCGAGATGCATAAGCGACTACTTTCCCATCTTGCATCAGTACGCATCCCAATCCTGTATGAGAAGCGTCACAGTACACCACAAAATCCTTTCCCGCCTCAGCCGGATCAACACCGAGCTTCCACAATACTTTCTTAAGCTTCTCAAAGCTCTCCTGTTGCTTATCCGTCCATACGAAAGGTACTTCCTTCCTCAATAACTTGTCAATGGCGCGGCTATCGATGAGAATCCTTCCACAAATCTTCTGTAGTAGCCTGCCAACCCCAAGAAACTACGAATCTCAGCCACTGACTTAGGTGGTTTCCAATCTAGCACTGCCTCGATCATCCTAGGATCCACCCTTATTCCTTCTGCGGATACCACATGTCCCAAAAACGCAACCTCCTTTAGCCAGAATCCACACTTGTTGAATTTGGCATAGAGCTTCTTCTCCCTTAGCACTTGTAACAAAATCCGAAGATGCTCATCATGTTCCCCTTTCGACTTGGAGTACACTAGGATGTCGTCGATAAACACAACGACGAACCTATCCAAGTAGGATTGGAAAACCTGGTTCATCATGTCCATGAACGCGGCTGGGGCGTTCGTCAATCCAAGCGGCATCACTAGAAACTCATAGTGGCCGTACCTTGTTCTAAAGGCTGTCTTATGGATATCTGCCTCCTTCACCTTCAACTGATGATATCCCGACCTTAAGTCGATCTTTGAAAACACTGCGGCCCCCTTAAGCTGATCGAGCAAGTCATCTATCCTTGGCAAAGGATACTTGTTCTTGATGGTTAGTTTATTCAGCTGACGATAATCTATGCACATACGCATAGTTCTGTCCTTCTTCTTCACAAACAGGACCGGTGCTCCCCACGGAGACACACTGGGTCGGATAAACCCACGATCCAGCAACTCTTGGATTTGAGCCTTGAGCTCAACCAACTCCTTTGGTGCCATTCGGTACGGGGCAATTGACATAGGAGCTGTTCCCGGCAGCAAGTCAATTCCGAACTCTACCTCCCTATCTGGGGGTATTCTAGGTAATTCCTCTGGAAACACATCTTCAAAATCCTTTACAATTCTAACTCCACTAACTCCCCCTTCTTTTCCATCTAACGCACTTACGAAGGCTAAAAATGCCTTGCAACCCTTCCTAACCATCTTATCTTCCTTTAATGCCGAAACTACGTTAGACAAGTAATTTCTTCTTTCTCCTATCATAATTATCACCTCGTCCTCCGGGGTGCTTAACTCCATTCACTTAGCTGCACAATCCAATACAGCCCGATGCTCCACTAGCCAGTCCATTCCAAGTATAAGATCGAATTCTTCGAAGGGAAGTTCCATCAAGTCAGCAGAAAATACTACGCCTTGAATTTCTAAAGGTACACTCCGAAAGATCTCATTTACCACTACAGTTTGACCTAGTGGGCTTACTACAGCCATCTCCCTATCAGAAAATTCAGAGGCTATGTCTAGAGTTTCAACTACTCTACATGCAACATAAGAATGGGTCGAGCCCACATCAATTAAAGCAACATAAGGCTTGCCATAAATAAACGTACTGGTTATAATGTCCGGTGCGTCTCTATCCTCCCTCTGGCGAACCGCATAAACCAAACCCGGTTGCCTTGCCTCAGTATTAGCAACACCTCGGCCCGATGTTCCACGTCCTCTGCCAACACCATTACCTCTGCCATTCGGACCACGACCTCACTGAGGCTGCTGTCCACCTCTACCAGCCTGATTAACATTCTGAGCTGCTGGTTGATTCCCATCGGGTTTCATTGGACAGTCCTTAATCATATGCTCTTTGGACCCACACTTAAAGCATCCTCCTGTCTTTTTTCAACATTCCCCTAAGTGCTTCTTCCCACACTGATCACAAGTACGATCATCGCCTCCTCAGGCGACTTTGCGCGACCTCACACCCATCAACTCTAGGCCTCTTTTGAACATTTTTCGATGGTCCTGACGATCCAAAACCTCTTTTTGGCCTATTCTGATCCATATTCTGCCTCACAGAATCCTTAATCCCTTCAGCCACTTTAACCTTCTCTACTAACGCAAAAAACTCTCGCTCCTGGTGTGGAGCTATCAATAACCTCAGGTCATCCCTTAGTCTATCCTCAAACCGGACACATCGCTCATGCTCAGTAGCCACCACTCCTCAACCATATCGGCTTAACCTTAGGAATTCAGCCTCATACTCCGCCACAGACTTGTTCCCTTGAACTAGCCCCAGAAATGCTTTCCTCTACGCGTCAGTGTAACGCGTGCCAACATACTTCTTCTGGTACGCCGCCTTAACATACTCCCAGGTCAGATCCTTCGTCGTGGCACCATCCCTAACTGTGAGCCACCATTGATATGCTTTATCACGTAGCAGCGCCACCAACCCTTTCAACTTTTCTTCAGCGGTCAGATCGAGCTCATCCATGATCCGCTCAGTCGCTTCCAACCAGTACTCAGCTATACTGGGTGCCACACCAGATACTCCACGAAACACCTCAGCTCCGTTAGCTCGAAGCCGCTCGGGTACAGACTTCCGAGCTCCCATATTTCCTCCAGCACCAGCCACATATTCAAAACTCGCAGCACAGCCTGCGATACAGCATCGTCTCACGTCTGATCTTGCTGTTCAGTACCAACGGCTGGTGGTGGTGGTGGTGGTACCTCATTCTCAGATCCTTGACCCAACCTAACGGGTTCTGACACGGTCATTCGACCTCAACAGCATCCTCGTACGTTACGACCACGTCCCCTAGAGCTCATGTCTACGTTCGTGTTTTAATCTGGTATTAAGAAATTTTATGCATTAGTATATGTTCCACTGATTATCCGCGAAGAAATTTTATGAAAGGAGTTTAATAGCAGTTCTTTCGATCAATCAAGGTTTCAAGTCTTCTATCCCAATTCAGAGAAGTACAATCCATTAAATAGTTCCTATCACACACATTCAAACATTCTTGTTCCTATCCCAGGGGTATTTTCATAATTTGCCCTATAGGGGTATTTTGGTAATAAATCGGGGTCAATTTGAAAAATCTCTAAAAATCAAAGGTATTTCAAAATTTGCAAAACTTGGGGTTCTTTTTGAGAATTTTGTTTTCCAAATCGGTGTTGTTGCAGAAATTTTAGAAATCGAGGGTCATTTTGGTAATTTTGTCAAACAAGAGTAATTCCGTAAATTTCCAAATCGTGGTACCTTAGTATTTTGTAACGATAAATTTTTGGGATATTTTTGCAAAATCAAAAAATTTTATTGAAATCGGGGGTAATATGGAAAATTTTAAATCCAAGGGCATTTTCGTAATTTTACCACTAGGGGTATTTAGGTAATTTTGTAAATCAGAAATATTTTGGAAAATTTTCAAACTAAGTTTTTCTACTATTTAAAGGGGTAATTTGGTGATTTTAAAACTAGGGTTTCCATAAAAATACGGCTAATCCCTTTCGGGTTTTAGTTATTGTGTTTAGCCTATGACTGAGTCCTCTTAGTTAGGGTGAACCGTAGCTACGCACCAGGTAGGATTCCAGCGAAGAGGAGGTGAGTCACTAGGACTGCTTAAGTACCAGGCTCTTCCGGATCCAATCCTAAACATGCGCACAGTGGTTGCCACACCCTAACTCAGCGACTTAGACATAGGTTTGTTTAATTAGGCACTTAAGTATTATGTATTTGTTGGGGTAAACTAATCCTAGGGTTCAAATACCTAATGTTCTAATCTATGTTCCATTTCTACCCTTCTACAATTCATATTATAATTCACACAATAGATAAGGGTACTTACCTGGTGGACTGTGGGTCGGAGACTTGGGTGCCATGCCAGAAACCCTGCTTAATTTCAAAAAAATTCATTTGGGCCTAAATTTTAAAACGTTATGGGCTTTAAACCCCAGGCCGAGAGTTTAAAACTGGGCTCTGATACCAAGCTGAAACACCCCAAACCCGGCCCACAAGCCTTGACCGGATCTGGTATGTTCCTCGATGTGAAACGGTTCAAAATTCTTTTGTTTCTTTGGAAAAATTCGGATGGTTTTGAGGTAAAAGTGGCTTGGTTTGGGTTCAATTGAAAACCTTATTAATTTTGAAATCGGTGATTTGTTGAAAACTTTGTTTTTATAATAAAAGACTTGACCGGTTTTATTTTTAAAGATCATTGCCCTTATATTAAGAATCAATTGAATTTAAGTGTCAAAACATTTGAAGATTTATTTTTATAAAAATCGTTTTAACCTCGATTTAACATTTATCATAGCGTAATAAAAGAATTAAAATGCATGCATATAGCAGTTCATACTATGGCCTTATTACATCAAATGAAAACCCAAAATAAATTCAAAGATACTTAAAATATAAAAAGTCCAAATTAAATAAAATCCCGACTGAGCATGGCCACCATCAAGTCCCTGCCGACCCGGTCCATCACTGATCGCCATCTGAAAAAAAAATGTTCCCACAACGGGGTGAGTCAACAGACTCAATGTGTAACCACAACACTAAGTCCTAACAAATTCAGGCATATCAAGTCATACATGTACATATAACATTTAAATAATATGATGCAAACCCGAACCCAAACCTAGGTACCATCCGCTACACATCACCCGTACCAACCTGCACACCGTGGGGACTACTAAGTCAACCCTCCATCCGCTACACACCATCGAAGGCAGTCGCTGCAGTCGACGTGCTCATCGCCCTTATAAATATTGTGGCATAGCCACCAAATAATATTTTGTGTCATGAGACACCACATTCAGATAATGTGACCGAGGTCACCACATTCAAATATCGTGACATAAGTCACCACATTCACTTCCCTATTCATAATATCCCATATGCCCCATATACCATTCATATCATGCAATCTCATACCATAGGCCTTATTTCACATTCTTATTATTATTTACACATGTACCATATTCCACTGTTCATAGCACTTATTAATCTTAAGGTTAAAGTCCTGGGTACTTGTACCATTGCATGGTACCTTGGCCATATTCTTATACTTTCATATTAACACATATAATAAATTAGAGCCATAAATCTATTAAGATTCAGTGTGGGGTACACACCTGATTCACTTAGCAAGTTTTACTGAAATCCCGAAACCCGATCTATTGCTTTAGATCTTCAATTCCTTGCTGTCGATTTGATTCCTAAACAAATCCCAAAACTTTGTGGTGCTTCTTTATTGCAATCAGCTTGCAAATCTTAAATCCCGGAATTGATCTCTTGTCTTGAAGATGTCGAATTACCTATAGGTAAATGTTAGATCAATTTCTAACATTTAATCATAACAAATGGCCTTTGGCCAATTAGTATATTCACTTACCTTAAATCCTTGTAATCCCAAAACCTTTCCCCTTTGTAGTCGACGATAGGCCAAACCCCGAATGACCCTTCATAGTTTCGGCCATAGAACACTATTGGAATTAGGTTCAAACTTTCGACTTAAAGAAGAAGGAATGGAAATTGAATAACATTCGTTCTTACCCTTAAAGTTGTAGTCGACAGCACCTTTGCCTGACCCAAAAGATATTCGGCTTTGATGAGGACTACAGAGTTTCGGTTTTAAGGGAAAAAAAGAGAGAGTATGTACTTAGAGAGAATCGGCAAGGGCTTAGGAGGTTCTTATTTTCGGCTTTTGATGCTAAGAAGAATTCATCTAGAAAAGAAAATTTTGAGAAAAGAAGAGAAGGGAGATTCGGCCAGGGAGAAAGAGATGAGAAAATAAAAGAAAACAAGGAAAAAAGATGAACACTTTCTTGATAAATTCGGCTACCTATTCACACACTAGCCTCACCTTGTTATTCTCCTATTTTATCTCTTATCACCTTTTCAAATTAATAAAAT
Source organism: Gossypium bickii (assembly GCA_025503065.1). Lineage (NCBI taxonomy): Eukaryota > Viridiplantae > Streptophyta > Magnoliopsida > Malvales > Malvaceae > Gossypium > Gossypium bickii. Next base: position 36,467,149 of record CP106716.1, read on the forward strand.
TAATCCATTAATTATCCTTTATCTAGCCGAATTTTAAAAGAAATAAAACTCCTCCATTAAGTGCCTTGGTGCCGTCCATCACCTTTGCTCCTTGCAGCAAAAATAAAAAAAATTCCCTTATTGCTCCCCCTGTGGCTCAAACACAAGCCTTTCCTTACATGCTGGTGGCGTCATTTCCAGAGCCTTAAGTGGCGCCTTCTAGCCACTTTGCTAATCCCATTTTCATGTCAAATTTCCCCTACATTTTCTCTTAAGACCACCTTTTTTCAGTTCCCTCTTTTAAACTTTAAACTTAATATTTTCTAAAGCATTTCCTGACATTTCCAAGGTTCTAAAAATGCACACAACACATTCATAACACATAAGACATGCTATCTCATATAATTTAAGCAAAAATGCATAAGCCCAATTTCAGGATATTACAAAAAGCATCACACAAAATATAGGTTATTGTGGGATGTACTTATAAACTAAATACACTATACGTTCAATACTAGAATTGACTAAACCGTAACTCTGATACCAATAAACGTAACACCCTATACTTGGTTCGGTTGCCCAATTCCAGCTATAAGGTATTACAACTATAAAACTATAACATCTTCCACAATTTAAATAAAAAAATACCAAATAATTCATTTGCAATCATTTTTCCATATTATTAAATCAAAACAGAACTTAATTCGAGCTTACGGAACATTTAAAAAAAATCATGAACAAATCCATATTAAAATGAAACTTTCAAAAAAAATTGAGTAAAATTACAAACATGGGTTACACGGCCATGTGATATAGATCAGCCCATGTGGCTCAAGAACATGGTCGCGTGGATAAACCGTGTAACAACATGTACCCGTTTCGCCAAGCCGTGTAACTCTCTAAGGCTGTGTGAACAGACCTGTACACAAAATCTAAGAGACCACATGGTCGTGTCCTGTAATTGTATAGGGCACACGGCCGTGTGACAGATCGTGTCATAGGTCGTGTGTACCCAAAAATACCTTCAATCTGAAACCATTTCACCTACACTTCCTTATATACCAAGCCATGCAATAACTAACACATAACCCTATTCAAAATTTACCAAAACATGCCAAAATATACCAATTCGCTTTCAACTTATGTGTCTAACCAATATGCCACAATTGGCACCACAATTCAAACATGAAACATCAACCATTCATGCCATTCAAATCAATCATTCCAACATTCATAGCCAAAACATGCTATTACCTAAACACATATAAAGCATTCAAAACTTGAACAACTCATCTCATTACAATGTATCAAATATGTACTAAACATTTAATACATCAAAGTTTTATATAATCTAATTCACAACCAAAATACCAAAACATGATCATTAACTTGCAACATAAACGTCCTATATACATGCCACAAGTAACCAACTATTGAAATTCAAAATCTACTGAATTTAATGATGGTAGATGTAAGTTTCTTTTTGATCCGATCGACACATTTCGAACGTTCAAAATCTACATAAAGGTAATAATACGATTAATTATATAAAATACTTAGTAAGCTCATACAATATACACATTCACTTTATACTTAGTAAGCTCATACAATATACACATTCACTTACCTCAAATTCTTATCATAAACAAATTCAATATGAGATACAAATAAACCTATCAAAATTCAACCCACATCCTCAATATAGATATAATGCCTTGAGCTCAACCATATGAACAACCATAGGCATTCTTGTTTCCAAGCAAACTAATTTTGGAATCATAACCGAAATATAATAGTTATTTAGCCAATCTCGTATAGTATTTCTACAGGACTTTAATAACAAACCTTCCCGATGAAATTTCATAAAAGACCTCAGTATACAAGTGAAAATGATAGTGTTTCGTTAGGGTTAAACCTATATGATAAATTGCTTGGCTAGGGCTTAATATTCATGTATTCTCAAGTTCACAACATATGCAGGAACTCAGAACCTAATCTCGTATTCTTGAGTCCACAACATATGTAAGAGATCGAAACCTAATCATGTATTCTCAAGTCTGCAATATATGCAGGATCATGAAACCTATTCTTGTATTCTTGGGTTTGCAACATATGCAAGAGCTCAGAACCTACGCAAACTCCCTAACCTGCATACGAAGATTTATTAATTTCATTAGGTTACATCTCAGATTATAACATAGTCCAGTCCACAAACAATCAATATTAACAATCTTAATGTAATATACAAACATAAACGAATAGATTCATAATGTATGAACTTACCTGTCGAAATGGTAACAGTTTAACTATCAGAGACTAGCTAAAAATTTTCCTTTTCCACGTACGTCCTCCAATTATTGAGATTCTTGATCTAAAGTATAACTTGATTTAATCAACCAATCCAAATAATATATAACAGTATATAAAAATCATGTCCTAACTCAATTTCATCTATACCAAAATTCCTCAATTTTTACATTTATCACAATTTAGTCCCTAAACTGAAACTATTATAATTTTCACATTTGAGTTTTGATTTTGAAATCACTCTCAACTTAATCCTCCAGCAAACCATATTAACACATAAATTTCAAAATTTTTCCTACGCATTTTGGTCTTACAGCATTTTAGTCCCTAATTTCAAAACTAACAACTTTTACTTTTCAAACTAGTCCATTACCATATCTAAGCTTCAAAACTAACCAAATAAAGCACAAAAGCTTTAAGAAAAAAAATCAATGGCAACTTTCTCAGGCTTTAACAATTTCGCGAAATAGTCCATGAGTTAGCTAAATCAAGTTCTCGGGATTCCAAAAACATAAAAATTACAAGAAATAGACCAAAGTTCAATTACCAATTTAAGTTTTTAAGTTGGACGAGAGCTAGGGATTGTTTCTCTCTACCTATTCGGTTTTAAGGTTGAAGACGACAACTAAAACTTTTTTTTTCTTTCTTTATCTTTTTTTTTTAAAAAAATTTATTATGTTTTAATTGAATAACATATAATAAAATATATTTACACCACCAATCGTCCAAACACTATTAAAAATGGTATATTTACCATTTAAATCCCTTAGCAACCCTTAATTATGTTTTTTAGTTAATAAAAATCAATAAAGATTAAGTTTTATGTCTTTTATGATTTAATTCTTTTTCCTTAACTAACTAGACAAACGATGAAATTACCAGACCAAAACTTAATACTACATTTAAATAACTTCGTAAATATTAATGCATAATATTTACGACCTCACACGTCCAAATTGTGGTCCCAAATCCATTGTTTTTGATACCCCTAAAAACGAGCTATTACAATTTGGATGCAAGTTTCATTTGTTCCAATAAAAACTAATCCGTTATGCTTTTCGGCCATATGCAAATCAACTTTTAAGTCAATTTCTAAATTTTTTTTATGAATTTTCAAATTTACTTTACTACTATTGTCCCTAAACTATTTTATCGAGATTGGTTATAACCAAATTTCCCATGAGACACATCAAACACATTTCCCTCATTAATAGCACATTTCATATTTATTCACATATACCAAATTATATTCATTAGTCATTCCATGTTAACCAAACTTTCGTATCACATTATTAGTTCATACAAACCTTAGGATTAAGGCTTACTAATTCACCAATTTTGGAAGCCACTTATTTCGAACACTTTAAGTCATGGAACTCATACATTTTCATTACATAATAAATCTCATGCTTATTAAACTATTTTCATAATAGTTACACAAATTCATTTTTTTTCCTAAACATTTTAGTGTAGGAAAAGTAAGAGTATCCAAGGGTACTGACCTCTTCAATGAATATTATTAAAATCCAAGCTCCCCACTTGGATCCGACCTCAACCAAGATTGAAACTCCATTTCTCAATATTTCCTCATTTCCATACACATAAAATTCAACCAGAATGAACACAAGAGTTTTCCAAGCTTTCACATGGTAAGCAATATCTGATAACATGCTAGAAGGGTTAGAAACGCCATTTTTAAGAAACGCTATTTTTTACCTCATTGAAGCTTTCTCTCTCTAGCTTCCACTTTATCTCTCAAATACCCATGAAAAACCTTGCCGAAACTTATGATTTTGGAGGTGGAAAGGACTTTAGGAAGTGATTTCTCAAGTGATTCTACTAAAAGCTTAAAGTGGGTGATGAGATTTGAGGTTGGTTTGAGAAGAAAAGAAAGAAAAGATAAAAAGGAAAAAGAGAGCTCCAAGGGGAAGGTGTGGCTAGATGCAATTGCTGGTAAAGGATGATTCTTCTCATATTTTCCCCCTTTTTTAAATCAATTAAAAATATTAAACTCCAGTCAAAGGCCAATTTACTAAAATATACCAATTTAAAAAAAAATTACGAAAAAGGGACGAAAATTTAGTTATTTACCGGTGTAACATCCTGAAAAGGGCCTATGCATTTTCGGTTTAATTGTACGAAATGACATGTCTTATGTGTTATGAATATATTTTGAACATTTTTGGAAACCTGGAAATGTATGGAAATGTTAGGTTTAAAAGAGGAAAGTGAACATTTTTAGAAACCTGGAAATGTAAGGAAATGTTAGGTTAAAGGAGGGAAATGAACGTTTTTGGAAACTTGGAAATGTAAGGAAATGACTTAGGAAATGTTGACTTTTAAAGTCTAAAAGAGGAAACTAAGGCAAGGTGGCCTTAAGAGAAAATGTATGTGAAATATGACACACAAACGGGCTTGGAAAAGTGGCTTGGAGATGCCACTTAGGGCCCCTGGAAATGGTGCCACATACAGGAGTATTGGGCCAAGGTTCGAGTTGCAGGGGAAGCAAAATAAAAGTTTTATTTTACAGCAGGAATTAATAGCAAGGGACGACACAAGGCTATAAATTAGGAGCTTTTATTCTTTTATAATTAGTGGATAAATAAGGGATAAATTAGGGATTTATTTATCATTATTTTCAAGAGATAATTGTGGGATTAAATTCTTTTAATTTGAATAAAGGGGATAATTCAAGGGATAAAGCTATCAAAATAAGGGAGAGTGGTGGCCAAGTAAGGGACTCTAGCTAGTAATTTCGGCTACTAGAGGAAAAGAGGCCATTCATTCATTCACTCTTCCTTTGCCGAATTTCTTAAGCAAATTCTCCTCTCTCTGCCGAATTTCCTAGAGCTTTGTTCTTCTTCTTTTATTTTTGCCAAAGACGAAATCTACTTCTTCATTATTCACCATTGCCGAATCCTCTATTCTTTCTTCTTCTTTTCTTTCCAATCCATCAAAAGTCGAAACCCCAAAGTTAACCCCCTAGCCGATTATTCAAGGAAGCCGAAATTGTTGATCCACATCTAAGTCATAACCGAATATTTTTGGAGTTCAAAAGGTGTTGCCGATTTCCATATAAAGGGTAAGGATCTATAGTCATAATTGTATTCCTTTCTTTTAAGCCGAAAGGTTGTTCTAATCCTCCTAATCTTGTTGATCGAAATATGGAAGGTGAAATCTGGGATTTCGGATCTAGGAGTATTCCAAGCATCTCCATTAACCAGGAAGAGAGTTTCTGGAGTTAAAGATTCAAGGTAAGACATACGTATGGAGGGTTGACTTAGTAGTCCCCACGGTGTGTAGGTTGGTACAGGGATGTGTAGTGGATGGCATATAGGTTTGGGTTCGGGTTGCATCATCTTAATCTGATGATATATGAACTTGTATGTTATGTAATGCCTGAAATTGTTAAGATTTAGTGCTGTAGTACACATTGAGTCTGTTGACTCACCCCGTTGTGGGAACATGTTTCAGGTGATGAACAGTGATGGACCGGGACGGCAGGACTTATGGTGGCCATGCTCAGCGACAAGTTTTATTTTATTTGGACATTTTATTTCATTTAAGTACATTAAATTTATTTTGGGTTTTTATTTGATGTAATAAGGCCATAGTGAACTATGTTATTTTCTGTTTTATTTACTATGTTACAAAATTTTATTAAGTCAATTTAATTCAAAATAAACTTTAATTATTTTGTCACTTGAAATTAAATGGGTTTCAGTATAAAATAAATTCGTTTTCAACTCGAGCCCAAACCAATTCGAACTTTCTCTCAAAATCACTTAAAGTTTTTCAAAGTGCAAACAAATTTTAACGGGTTTACTTCGAGGAACATACAAGATCCGATCCAGGCTCGTGGGCTGGGTATGGGGTGTTTCAATTTGGTATCAGAGCCCTTTTCAAACTCTCGGCCTGAGGTTTAAGGCCCAAAACTTTTTCAAATCGACCCCAAATAAGTTTTAAGGAAGTATTTTTGAAAATAAGCAGGTTTTTCTGGCATGGCACCCAAGTCTCTGACCCGCAATCCACCAAGTAAGTACCCCTATCTATTGTGTGAATTGTAGTATGAATTGTAGAAGGATAGAAATGGAACATAGATTAGAACATTGAGTATGTGAACCCTAGGACTAGTCTACCCCAACTATTACATAAGACTTAAAGACCATTAAACAAACCTATGACTTAGTCACCGAGTTAGGGTGTGGTAACCCCTGTGCACATGTCTAGGATTGGATCCGGAAGAGCCTGTTATTTAAGTGGTCCTAGTGACTCACCTCCTCTTCGCTGGAATCCTACCTGGTGCGTAGCTTCGGTTCACCCTAACCAAGAGGACTCAGTGGGTGTGGCAACCTCTGTGCGCATGTCTAGGAATGGTTTCGGTGGGAGCTTGGTACTTAAGCAGTCTGCGTGACTCACCTCCTCTCCATTCGAATCCTACCTGGTGCGTAGCCTTGGTTCACCCCGACCAAGAAGACTCGGTCATAGGCTAAACACAATAACTAAAACCCGAAAGGGAACTAGCCGTGTTTTTATAATAAAAAAACCCCAGTTTAAAAACTCTTAAAATTAATTTTTTTTATATTGTAAGAATTATCTTTACAAAATCTTCCGAAAAATTTTTGATTTACAAAATTACAAAAATACCCCTAGTGGTAAAATTACAAAAAAAATGCCCTTGGTTTATGAAATTTCCAAAAATACTCACAGTTTTTATCAAAATTTTCATTACTTTATAAAATGTTCAACAAACCCTAATTTGCAAATTATCAAAAATACCTTGATTTTGGAAAATTACAAAATTTCCCCTAACTTACAAAATTACCAAAATGACCCTAACTTTTAAAATTTTTGCAACATCATCATTTTGGAAAACAAATTCTCAAAACTAACCCTAAAGTTTTGTAAAATCTGCAATACCCCTGATTTATTGAGCTTTACAAATTTACCCTGGTTTAATACCAAAATATCCCTGAGTTTTAAAATTATCGAAATGCCCTCGAATTTCAAAATTTTCCAAAATACCCCGAAAATTTAAAAATTCCAAAACACTTTTTGACAAAGTCACCAAGGAACTTTTTCTTTTGAAAAATCACGAAAATACCCCTGTAGGACAAATTACGAAAATACCCCTGGGTAGTGGAAAAACAACAACAATGAAAACTACAACATTTCTCTGAATAAACGAAAGTTCATAATTGATTGATGGATGTATGAATGAAAAGACTGTGTGCATGTATAAATATGAAAGAACCACTCCTAAAATTCTTTTCATAAAACTTCTTCGCGGGTAATCAAGTGAAATAAGGACTAATTCATAAAACTTCTTAATCAGATCACGACGTTAGAAATGAGCTCTAGAAGACGTGGTCGTCGTGGATGAGGTAGAGGAAGGATGACCGTGTCAGAACCCGTTAGGTCGGATCAAGGGTCTGACAACGAGGTACCACCGCCACCACCACCCCCAGCTGTTGGTGTTGAGCAGCAAGCTCGGGCGGGATGATGATCGTTGTCGCAGCCGGTGTCTTGCGAGTTCTTGAGCCGGTGGCCAGTGCGGGAGGAAATTCGGAGCTCGAGTCGGTACTGAGCGACTTCGTGCCAACGGAGCTGAGGTGTTCCGTGGAGTGTCAGGAGTGGCACCCATTACCGCTGAGTATTGGTTGGAATCAACTGAGCGGATTATGGATGAACTAGATCTAACCCCTGAGGAGAAGCTGAAAGGAATGGTGGCATTCCTACGCAATGAATCGTACCAATGGTGGCTCACAGTTCGTGACGGTGCCACAGTTGAGGATCTGACGTGGGACTATGTTAAGATGGCTTATCAGAAGAAATATGTCGGTACCCGATATACGGATGAGCAAAGGAAGGCATTTATGGGGCTGGTTCAAGGGAACAAATCCGTGGCAGAGTATGAAGCTGAGTTTTTAAGACTGAGCCGTTATGCTCGAGGAGTGGTGGCTACGGAGCATGAACGGTGTGTCTGATTCGAGGACGGTTTGAGGGATGATTTAATGTTATTGACAGCCCCACATCAGGAACGGGAATTTTCTGCGTTAGTGGAAAAGGCTAAGGTAGCCGAGGGAATCAAGGACTCGGTAAAGCAGAGCTCTGATAGGAATAGGCCCAAGAGGGGATGTGGGTCATCAGGATCGTCTGGGAGTGTGCAGAAAAGGCCCAGAGTTAGTGGGCCGCTAGGTCAGCAAGTTGGTGCAGGAGGGCAGTATCGTCCTTGTGATCAGTGTGGGAAGAGACACTTGGGAGAGTGTTGGAAGAGGACAGGACGATGTTTTAGGTGTGGGTCCAAGGACCATATAATTAAGGATTGTCCAATGAAACCTGAGGGGAGTCGGCCAGCAGCTCAGAATGTTAATCAGGCCAGTAGAGGTGGACAGCTGCCTCAACGAGGTCATGGTCCGAATAATAGAGGTAATTGTGCTGGCAGAGGACGTGGAACACTAGGCAGAGGTGCTGCTAACACTGAGGCAAGGCAACCGGGTTTGGTTTATGCAGTTCGCCGGAGAGAGGATAGAGACGCACCGGACGTCATAACCGGTACGTTCCTTATTCATGGCAAGCCCTATTTTGCTCTTATTGATGTGGGCTCGACCCATTCATATGTTGCATGTAGTGTAGTGGAAACACTAGGCCTAGACTCTGAACTTTCTGATAGGGAGATGACTGTAGTAAGCCCATTAGGCCAAACTGTAGTAGTGGATAAGATCTTTCGGAGTGTACCCCTAGAGATTCAGGGAGTGAACTTTCGGGCTGACTTAATGGAGTTACCTTTCGGAGAATTTAACCTCATACTTGGTATGGATTGGTTAGTAGAGCATCGGGCCGTGTTGGATTGTGCGGCTAAACGCATGGAACTAAGGACCCCGGAGGGTGAGGTGGTTATTATGATAGGAGAAAGAAGGAACTACCTGTCTAATATAGTTTTGGCGCTAAAGGCTGAAAGGATGGTTCGAAAAGTGTGCAAGGCATTTTAGCCTTCGTAAGTGCGTTAGATGGAAAGGAAGAAGGTGTCAGTAGCATCAGAACGGTAAGAGACTTCGTGGATGTGTTCCCAGAGGAATTACTAGGAATACCCCCAGATAGGGAGGTAGAATTTAGAATAGACTTGTTACCAGGAACAGCTCCTGTGTCAATCGCCCCATACCGAATGGCGCCAAAGGAGTTAGTTGAGCTCAAGGCTCGATTCGTGGAGTTACTTGATCAGGTTTATTCGACCCAAGCAGTCTCTCCGTGGGGAGCACCGGTCCTGTTTGTGAAGAAGAAGGACGGAACTATACGTATGTGCATAGATTATCGTCAGTTGAATAAGCTAACCATCAAGAAAAGGTATCCTTTGCCAAGGATAGACGACCTGTTCGATCAGCTAAAGGGGGCAGCTGTGTTTTCGAAGATAGATCTACGGTCGGGTTATCATCAGTTGAAGGTAAAGGAGGCAGATATCCATAAGACCGCCTTTAGGACAAGATACGGCCATTATGAGTTTGTGGTAATGCCGTTTGGGTTGACGAACGCACCAGTCGCATTCATAGATATGATGAGTCAGGTTTTCCAACCCTACTTGGATAGGTTTGTCATCGTGTTTATCGATGATATTCTTGTGTATTCAAAGTTGGGAAGACTATTTGCCTTTAGCAGAGTTCGCCTACAACAACAGCTATCAGGCTAGCATCCGGATGGCACCATATGAAGCAATCAGTATGGTCGGAAGTGTCGAACTCCTACGTGTTGGACCGAGTTAGGAGAACGCCGATTTTTGGGTCCGAGTTAGTGGCGGCGAAGAGAAAGTTGAGACAATCGGGGCACGATTAAAAGAAGCCTCGATCGCCAAGTCGTGTGTGCACCCTTAAACGAAGAAATAGAGTTTGAAGTGGGAGACCAAGTGTTTCTGAAAGTCTCACCTTGGAAGAAGGTGATGAGGTTTGGTCGCAAAGGGAAGTTAAGCCCAAGGTTTATAGGGCCCTATCGAGTGTTGAAGCGAATTGGACCAGTGGCATACCAGTTAGAGTTGTCACCAGAGTTGCAGCAGATGCACGACGTATTCCATGTATCCATGCTATGTCGTATCCATCTCATGTAGTACCAGTTGAAGAAGTGGAGCTAAGGCCAGACTTATCCTACGAGGAAGAGCCGATTCAGATATTGGAACGTGATGTGAAAGTGCTACGGAGGAAGTCAGTTCCTCTAGTCAAAGTGTTATGGCGCAATCATTGATCGGAAGAAGCTTCGTGGGAGCCAGAAGAGGCAATGCGACAGCAATACCCTCAATTATTTTAGCTAGGAAATTTCGAGGACGAAATTATTTTAAGGGGGTAGAACTATAACATCCTGAAAAGGGCCTGTGCATTTTCAGTTTAATTGTACAAAATGACATGTCTTATGTGTTATGAATATATTTTGAACATTTTTGGATACCTGGAAATGTATTGAAATGTTAGGTTTAAAAGAGGAAAGTGAACATTTTTGGAAACCTGGAAATGTAAGGAAATTTTAGGTTAAATGAGGGAAACGAACGTTTTTGGAAACTTGGAAATGTAAGGAAATGACTTAGGAAATGTTGACTTTTAAAGTCTAAAAGAGGAAACTAAGGCAAGGTGGCCTTAAGAGAAAATGTATGTGAAATATGACACACAAACGGGCTTGGAAAAGTGGCTTGGAGATGCCACTTAGCGCCCCTGGAAATGGCGCCACATACAGGAGTATTGGGCCAAGGTTCGAGCTGCAAGGGAAGCAAAACAAAAGTTTTATTTTGCAGCAAGGATTAGTAGCAAGGGACGGCACAAGGCTATAAATTAGGAGCTTTTATTCTTTTATAATTAGTGGATAAATAAGGGATAAATAAGGGATTTATTTATCATTATTTTCAAGAGATAATTGTGGGATTAAATTCTTTTAATTTGAATAAATGGGATAATTCAAGGGATAAAGCTATCAAAATAAGGGAGAGTGGTGGCCAAGTAAGGGACTCTAGCTAGTAATTTCGGCTACTAGAGGAAAAGAGGCCATTCATTCATTCACTCTTCCTTTGCCGAATTTCTTAAGCAAATTCTCCTCTCTCTGCCAAATTTCCTAGAGCTTTGTTCTTCTTCTTTTATTTTTGCCAAAGCCGAAATCTACTTCTTTATTATTCACCATTGCCGAATCCTCTATTCTTTCTTCTTCTTTTCTTTTCAATCCATTAAAAGTTGAAACCCCAAAGTTAACCCCCTAGCCGATTATTCAAGGAAGCCAAAATTGTTGATCCACATCTAGGCCATAACCGAATATTTTTGGAGTTTAAAAGGTGTTGCCGATTTCCATATAAAGGGTAAGGATCTATAGTCATAATTGTATTCCTTTCTTTTAAGCCGAAAGTTAGTCTAATCCCTCCTAATCTTGTTGATCGAAATATGGAAGGTGAAATTCGTGATTTCAGATCTAGGGTATTTGGGCATCTCCATTAACCAGAAAGAGAGTTTCGGGAGTTAAAGATTCAAGGTAAGGCATACGTATATCCGGCCAAAGGCCATGTTTTATGTTTTAATGTTAGATTAAATCTAACATATGGTTATAGGAATTTCGACATCCCTAGGGAAGCAAGGATCAATTTCGGAAAGTTCATCACAAGGTAAGTGGTTATATAATCAGCCAAGGTCCTATCTTAAGTATTTAGATCTATTTGTTTCAACCGAAAACTAATCGATTCAAGGGATCTAGTGATTAGCCGATTTCAAAGGGGAAAAATACAATTTTTTGGGATTTGATTAATTATCAAATCGGCAACAAGGTAAGAAAGTGGATATGATAATCCTTCGGGATTTGATTAATTTAGCCGAATAGGCTTTTCTCTAAAATACTAAATGTGGCCAAATGTAGGGATTAAGGATCTAAAGCAGTAGATCGAAATTCTTTGAGAAATCAGTGAATTTGATAAGTTAATCAGGTGTGTACCTCACACTATCTCTTAATATATTCATGGCAGTATTTAATCTATATGTGATTATAAGAATGTGCAAGAATATGGCTAAGGTACCATGTAATGGTACAAAGTACTCAGGTACGTTTCCTACTCCTACTAGGATTATGAAATATGTTATATTTAACATGTGATAAGTGATAAGAATGTGATATGCATGGCATGTATAATATGGGGCATATGGGTTATTGAAAAGGGGAAGTGAATGTGGTGACCTAAGACCACGATATTTGAATGTGGTGACCTAAGACCACGAGATCTGAATGTGGTGACCTAAGACCATGATATCTGAATGTGGTGACCTAAGACCACGATATCTGAGTGTGGTGACCTAAGACCACGAATACTCATAAGGGCGATGAGCACGTCGACTGCAGCGACTGCCTTCGATGGTGTGTAGCGGATGGAGGGTTGACTTAGTAGTCCCCACGGTGTGCAGGTTGGTACGGGGATGTGTAGCGGATGGCATATAGGTTTGGGTTCGGGTTGGATCATTTTAATCTGATGATATATGAATTTGTATGTTCTGTAATGCCTGGAATTGTTAAGATTTAGTGCTGTAGTACACATTGAGTCTGTTGACTCACCCCGTTGTGGGAACATGTTTCAGGTGATGAACAGTGATGGACTGGGACGGCAGGACTTATGGTGGCCATGCTCAGCGACAAGTTTTATTTTATTTGGACATTTTATTTCATTTAAGTACATTAAATTTATTTTGGGTTTTTATTTGATGTAATAAGGCCATAGTGAACTATGTTATTTTCTGTTTTATTTACTATGTTACGAAATTTTATTAAGTCAATTTAATTCAAAATAAACTTTAATTATTTTGTCACTTGAAATTAAATGGGTTTCAGTATAAAATAAATTTGTTTTCAAATCGAACCCAACCCAATTCGAACTTCCTCCCAAAATCACTTAAAGTTTTTCAAAGTGCAAACGAATTTTAACCGGTTTACTTCGAGGAACATACCAGATCCGGCTATGGGGTGTTTCAATTTGGTATCAGAGCCCGTTTCAAACTTTTGGCCTGAGGTTTAAGGCCTAAAACATTTTCAAATCGAGCCCAAATAAGTTTTAAGGAAGTATTTTTGAAAATAAGCAGGTTTTTCTGGCATGGCACCCAAGTCTCCGACCCGCAATCCACCAGGTAAGTACCCCTATCTATTGTGTGAATTGTAATATGAATTGTAGAAGGATAGAAATGGAACATAGATTAGAACATTAAGTATGTGAACCCTAGGACTAGTCTACCCAACTATTACATAAGACTTAAGGACCATTAAACAAACCTATGACTTAGTCGCCGAGTTAGGGTGTGGTAACCCCTGTGCGCATGTCTAGGATTGGATCCGAAAGAGCCTGTTATTTAAGCGGTCCTAGTGACTCACCTCCTCTTCGCTGGAATCCTACCTGGTGCGTAGCTTCGGTTCACCCTAACTAAGAGGGCTCAGTGGGTGTGGCAACCTCTGTGTGCATGTCTAGGAATGGTTTCGGTGGGAGCTTGGTACTTAAGCAGTCTGCGTGACTCATTTCCTCTCCATTCGAATCCTACCTGGTGCGTAGCCTTGGTTCACCCTGACCAAGAAGACTCGGTCATAGGCTAAACACAATAACTAAAACCCGAAAGGGAACTAGCCGTGTTTTTATAAAAAAAAAAACCCCAGTTTTAAAACTCTTAAAATTATTTTTTTTATATTATAAGAATTATCTTTACAAAATCTTCCAAAAAATTTCTGATTTACAAAATTACAAAAATACCCCTAGTGGTAAAATTACAAAAAAATGCCCTTGGTTTATGAAATTTCCAAAAATACTCATAGTTTTTATCAAAATTTTCATTACTTTATAAAATGTTCAACAAACCCTAATTTGTAAATTATTAAAAATACCTTGATTTTGGAAAATTACAAAATTGCCCCTAACTTAAAAAATTACCAAAATGACCCTAACTTCTAAAATGTTTGCAACATCACCATTTTGGAAAACAAATTCTCAAAACTAACCCTAAAGTTTTGTAAAATCTGCAATACCCCTGATTTATTGAGGTTTACAAATTTACCCTGGTTTAATACCAAAATATCCCTGAGTTTCAAAATTACCGAAATGCCCTCGGATTTCAAAATTTTCCAAAATACCACGGAAATTTAAAAATTCCAAAACACTTTTTGACAAAATCACCAAGGAACTTTTTCTTTTGGAAAATCACGAAAATACCCCTGTAGGACAAATTACGAAAATACCCCTGGGTAGTGGAAAAACAACAACAATGAAAACTACAACATTTCTCTGAATGAACGAATGTTCATAATTGATTAATGGATGTATGAATGAAAAGACTGTGTGCATGTATGAATACGAAAGAACCACTCCTAAAATTCTTTTCATAAAACTTCTTCGCGGGTAATCAAGTGAAATAAGGACTAATTCATAAAACTTCTTAATCAGATCACGATGTTAGAAATGAGCTCTAGAGGACGTGGTCGTCGTGGACGAGGTAGAGGAAGGATGACCGTGTCAGAACCCGTTAGGTCGGATCAAGGGTCTGACAACGAGGTACCACCGCCACCACCACCCCCAGCTATTGGTGTTGAGCAGCAAGCTCAGACGGGGATGATCTTTGTGTCGCAGTCGTGTCTTGCGAGTTCTTGAGCCGTGGTCGTGCGCGAGGAAATTCGGGAGCTCAGAAGTCGGTACCTGAGCGACTTCGTGCCAACGGAGCTGAGGTGTTCCGTGGAGTGTCAGGAGTGGCACCCATTACCGCTGAGTATTGGTTGGAATCAACTGAGCGGATTATGGATGAACTAGATCTAACCCCTGAGGAGAAGATAAAAGGAATGGTGGCATTCCTACGCAATGAATCGTACCAATGGTGGCTTACAGTTCGTGATGGTGCCACAGTTGAGGATCTGACATGGGACTATGTTAAGACGGCTTATCAGAAGAAGTATGTCGGTACCCGGTATACAGATGAGCAAAGGAAGGCATTTATGGGGCTGGTTCAAGGGAACAAATCCGTGGCAGAGTATGAAGCTGAGTTTCTGAGGCTGAGCCGTTATGCTCGATGAGTGGTGGCTACGGAGCATGAACGGTGTGTCCGATTCAAGGACGGTTTGAGGGATGATTTAAGGTTGTTGATAGCCCTACATCAGGAATGGGAATTTTTTGCGTTAGTGGAAAAGGCTAAGGTAGTCGAGGGAATCAAGGACTCGGTAAAGCAGAGCTCTGATAGGAATAGGCCCAAGAGGGGTTATGGGTCGTCAGGATCGTCTAGGAGTGTGCAGAAAAGGCCCAGAGTTGGTGGGCCGCGAGGTCAGCAAGTTGGTGCAGAAGGGCAGTATCCTCCTTGTGATCAGTGTGGAAAGAGACACTTGGAAGAGTGTTGGAAGAGGACAGGAGGATGTTTCAGGTGTGGGTCAAAAGACCATATAATTAAGGATTGTCCAATGAAACTCGAGGAGTCGGCCAAAGAGACTCGGAATGTTAATCAGTAGGTAGAGGTGGACAAAGACCTCTCAACGAGGTCATGGTCCGAATAATAGAGGTAATGGTGCTGGCAAAAGAAGTGGAACACCAGGCAGAGGTGCTGCTAACACTGAGGCAAGGCAACCGGGTTTGGTTTTTGCAGTTCGCCGGAGAGAGGATGGAGACGCACCAGACGTCATAACCGGTACGTTTCTTATTCATGGCAAGCCCTATTTTGCTCTTATTGATGTGGGTTTGACCCATTCATATGTTGCATGTAGTGTAGTGGAAACACTAGGCCTAGACTCTAAACTTTCTGATAGGGAGATGACTGTAGTGGGCCCATTAGGCCAAACTGTAGTGGTGGATAAGATCTTCGGAGTGTACCCCTAGAGATTTAGGGAGTGAACTTTCGGGCTGACTTAATGGAGTTACCTTTCGGAGAATTTGTCCTCATACTTGGTATCGATTAGTTAGTAGAGCATCGGGCCGTGTTGGATTATGCGGCTAAACGCATGGAACTAAGGACCCCAGAAACCTGTCTAATGTAGTTTCGGCGCTAAAGGCTGAAAGGATGGTTCGAAAAGTGTGCAAGGCATTTTAGCCTTTGTAAGTGCATTAGATGGAAAGGAAGAAGGTGTCAGTAGAGTCAGAACGGTAAGGTACTTCGTGGATGTGTTCCCAGAGGAATTACCAAGAATACCCCCAGATAGGGAGGTAGAATTTGGAATAGACTTGTTACCAGGAACAGCTCCTGTGTCAATCGCTACATACCGAATGGTGCCAAAGGAGTTAGTTGAGCTCAAGGCTCAGATTCAAGAGTTACTTAACCGTGGGTTTATTTGACCCAGTGTGTCTCCGTGGGGAGCACCGGTCCTGTTTGTGAAGAAGAAGGACGGAACTATGCGTATGTGCATTGATTATCGTCAGTTGAATAAGCTGACCATCAAGAACAAGTATCCTTTGCCAAGGATAGACGACCTGTTTGATCAGCTAAAGGGGGCAGCTGTGTTTTCGAAGATAGATCTACGGTCGGGTTATCATCAGTTGAAGGTAAAGGAGGCAGATATCCATAAGACCGCCTTTAGGACAAGATACGGCCATTATGAGTTTGTGGTAATGCCGTTTGGGTTGACGAACGCACCAGCCGCGTTCATGGATATGATGAACTGGGTTTTCCAACCCTACTTGGATAGGTTTTTCATCGTGTTTATCGATGATATTCTTGTGTATTCGAAGTCGAAGGAGGAGCATGATGAGCACCTACGGATAGTGTTACAAGTATTAAGGGAAAAAAAGCTCTATGCCAAATTCAGCAAGTGTGAATTTTGGCTTAAGGAGGTGGCATTCTTAGGACATGTGGTATCTGCAGAGGGAATAAGGGTGGATCCTAGGAAGATCGAAGCAGTGTTGGATTGGAAACCACCTCGGTCCGTGGCTGATATCCGAAGTTTCTTAGGTTTGGCAGGCTATTATAGAAGGTTCGTGGAAAGGTTCTCGTCAATAGCTGCACCTTTGACAAAGTTGTTAAGGAAGGAAGTACCCTTTGAATGGACTGATAAGCAACAGGAGAGCTTTGAAAAGCTTAAGAAGGTGTTGACAGAAGCCCCGGTGTTAATTCAGTCGGAGGCAGGGAAGGATTTTGTGGTATACTGTGAAGCTTTGCATACGGGATTAGGATGTGTCCTAATGCAAGATGGAAAGGTATTCGCGTATTCGTCGCGACAGCTAAGGCCTCGTGAGGTTAACTACCCAACCCATGACTTGGAATTGGCAGCAGTGGTTTTCGCCCTTAAGGTGTGGAGGCACTATCTCTATGGAGAAAGGTCAGTGATCTACACAGACCACAAGAGCCTTAAGTATCTATTGACTCAGAAGTAGTTGAACTTGAGGCAAAGAAGGTGGGTGGAATTATTGATGGATTATGATTGCTCGATAGAGTACCACCCGGGCAAGGCGAATGTAGTAGTTGATGCCCTAAGTCGGAAGGTTGTGGCGGATCTAAGGGCTATGTTCGCACACTTGAGTTTATATGATGATGGAAGCTTGTTGGCAGAGTTGTAAGTCAAGCCCACATGGCTGAATGAAGTAAAAGGGGGACAGTTGGCCGATAAGGACCTAAGTGCTAAGTTACAGCAAGTACAGAATGGAGAGTTAGAGGATTATGGCGTTAATGATGAAGGAGTATTGTGCTACAAAGGAAAGGTCTGTATGCCGAGGGACGAGGGGTTAAGACAGAGAATTCTTTGGGAAGCGCATAGTAGCCCTTACGCTATGCATCCCGGAGGCATTAAGCTGTACAGAGATCTAAGGGAACAATTTTGGTGGCCTGATCTTAAACGGGAAGTTACTGAATTCGTGGGAAAATGTCTGACGTGTCAGCAAGTTAAGGCTGAACACCAGGTTCCATCGGGATTGCTTCAGCCAATCGAGATCCCGCAGTGGAAGTGGGAGAGAATTACCATGGACTTCGTTAGTGGGCTTTCCCTTACGCCTACTAAGAAGGACTTGGTATGGGTAATAGTGGACTGTTTGACCAAGTCCGCGCACTTTATCCCGGTAAAAGTTGATTATTCTCTTCAGAAGCTAGCCAAGTTATATGTGGCGGAAATTGTGAGGTTACATGGAGTACCGGTATCGATCATCTCCGATAGAGACCCAAGGTTTGCGTCTCGATTTTGGAGGGCACTTCATCAAGCTTTAGGCACTAAGTTAGACTTCACTACGGCTTTTCATCCACAATCAGACGAGCAGTCTGAACGGGTTATACAAGTGTTGGAGGATATGTTGAGAGGCTGTGTGATTGATTTCTGAGGAAGTTGGGAAGACTATTTGACTTTAGCAGAGTTCACCTACAACAACAGCTATCAGGCTAGCATCCGGATGGCACCATATGAAGCATTGTATGGTCGGAAGTGTCGAACTCCTACGTGTTGGACTAAGTTAGGAGAACGTTAATTTTTGGGTCCAGAGCTAGTGGCAGAAACTGAAGAGAATGTTGAGATAATCAGGGCACGATTAAAGGAAGCCTCTGATAGGCAGAAGTCGTACGCAGACCTTAAATGGAAGGAAATAGAGTTTGAAGTGGGAGACCAAGTGTTTCTGAAAGTCTCACCTTGGAAGAAGGTGATGAGGTTTGGTCATAAAGGGAAGTTAAGCCCAAGGTTTATAGGACCCTATCGAGTGTTGAAGCGAATTGGACCAATGGCATACCAGTTAGAGTTGCCACCAGAGTTGCAGCAGATGTACGACGTATTCCATGTATCCATGCTACGTCGTTACCGATCAGATCCATCTCATGTAGTACCAGTTGAAGAAGTGGAGCTAAGGCCAGACTTATCCTACGAGGAAGAGCCGATTCAGATATTGGAACATGATGTGAAAGTGCTACGGAGGAAGTCAGTTCCTCTAGTCAAAGTGTTATGGCGCAATCATGGATCGGAAGAAGCTTCGTGGGAGCCAGAAGAGGCAATGCGACAGCAATACCCTCAATTATTTTAGCTAGGAAATTTCGAGGACGAAATTATTTTAAGGGGGGTAGAACTGTAACATCCTGAAAAGGGCCTATGCATTTTCGGTTTAATTGTACGAAATGGCATGTCTTATGTGTTATGAATATATTTTGAACATTTTTGGAAACCTGGAAATGTATGGAAATGTTAGGTTTAAAAGAGGAAAGTGAACATTTGGAAACCTGGAAATGTAAGGAAATGTTAGGTTAAATGAGGGAAACGAACGTTTTTGGAAACTTGGAAATGTAAGGAAATGACTTAGGAAATGTTGAGTTTTAAAGTCTAAAAGAGGAAACTAAGGCAAGGTGGCCTTAAGAGAAAATGTATGTGAAATATGACACACAAACGGGCTTGGAAAAGTGGCTTGGAGATGCCACTTAGGGCCCCTGGAAATGGCGCCACATACAGGAGTATTAGGCCAAGGTTCGAGCTGCAGGGGAAGCAAAATAAAAGTTTTATTTTGCAGCAGGGATTAGTAGCAAGGGACGGCACAAGGCTATAAATTAGGAGCTTTTATTCTTTTATAATTAGTGGATAAATAAGGGATAAATAAGGGATTTATTTATCATTATTCACCATTGCCGAATCCTCTATTCTTTCTTCTTCTTTTCTTTCCAATCCATCAAAAGCCGAAACCCCAAAGTTAAACCCCTAGCCGATTATTCAAGGAAGCTGAAATTGTTGATCCACATCTAGGCCATAACCGAATATTTTTGGAGTTCAAAAGGTGTTGCCGATTTCCATATAAAGGGTAAGGATCTATAGTCATAATTGTATTCCTTTCTTTTAAGCCGAAATTTAGTCTAATACCTCCTAATCTTGTTGATCGAAATATGGAAGGTGAAATTTAGGATTTCAGATCTAGGGTATTTCGGCATCTCCATTAACCAGGAAGAGAGTTTCGGGAGTTAAAGATTCAATGTAAGACATACGTATATCCGGCCAAAGGCCATGTTTTATGTTTTAATGTTAGATTAAATCTAACATATGGTTATAGGAATTTCGACATCCCTAGGGAAGCAAGGATCAATTTCGGAAAGTTCATCACAAGGTAAGTGGTTATGTAATCAGCCAATGTCCTATCTTAAGTATTTAGATCTATTTGTTTTAACCGAAAACTAACCGATTCAAGGGATCTAGTGATTAGCCGATTTCAAAGGGGAAAAATACAATTTTTCGGGATTTGATTAATTATCAAATCGACAGCAAGGTAAGAAAGTGGATACGATAATCCTTCGAGATTTGATTAATTTAGCGGAATAGGCTTTTCTCTAAAATACTAAATGTGGCCAAATGTAGGGATTAAGGATCTAAAGCGAGAGATCGAATTCTTCTGAAATCGATGAATTTGATAAGTTAATCAGGTGTGTACCTCACACTATCTCTTAATATATTCATGGCAATATTTAATCTATATGTGATTATAAGAATGTGCAAGAATATGGCTAAGGTACCATGTAATGGTACAAAGTACTCAGGTACGTTTCCTACTCCTACTAGGATTATGAAATATGTTATATTTAACATGTGATAAGTGATAAGAATGTGATATGCATGTCATGTATAATATGGGGCATATGGGTTATTGAAAAGGGGAAGTGAATGTGGTGACCTAAGACCACCATATTTGAATGCGGTGACCTAAGACCACGAAATCTGAATGTGGTGACCTAAAACCACGATATCTGAATGTGGTGACCTAAGACCACGATATCTGAGTGTGGTGACCTAAGACCATGAATACTCATAAGGGCGATGAGCCCGTCGACTGCAGCGACTGCCTTCAATGGTGTGTAGCGGATGGAGGGTTGACTTAGTAGTCCCCACGGTGTGTAGGTTGGTACGGGGATGTGTAGCGGATGGCATAAAGGTTTGGGTTCGGGTTGCATCATTTTAATCTGATGATATATGAATTTGTATGTTATGTAATGCCTGGAATTGTTAAGATTTAGTGCTGTAGTACACATTGAGTCTGTTGACTCACCCCGTTGTGGGAACATGTTTCAGGTGATGAACAGTGATGGACCGGGACGGCAGGACTTATGGTGGCCATGCTCAACGACAAGTTTTATTTTATTTGGACATTTTATTTCATTTAAGTACATTAAATTTATTTTGGGTTTTTATTTGATGTAATAAGGCCATAGTGAACTATGTTATTTTCTGTTTTATTTACTATGTTACGAAATTTTATTAAGTCAATTTAATTCAA
The DNA here is from genome assembly GCA_025503065.1 of Gossypium bickii. Lineage (NCBI taxonomy): Eukaryota > Viridiplantae > Streptophyta > Magnoliopsida > Malvales > Malvaceae > Gossypium > Gossypium bickii. Next base: position 36,488,597 of record CP106716.1, read on the forward strand.
AATAAACTTTAATTATTTTGTCACTTGAAATTAAATGGGTTTCAGTATAAAATAAATTTGTTTTCAACTCGAGCCCAAACCAATTTGAATTTTCTCCCAAAATCACTTAAAGTTTTTCAAAGTGCAAACGAATTTTAACCGGTTTACTTCAAGGAACATACCAGATCCGGTCCAGGCTCGTGGGCCGGGAATGGGGTGTTTCAACCGAAAAAGGTCATTTCCCTCGAAAACTCGTCCACATCAGCGCGTTTTCAGTGGATAAACTAGAAAAGCGCATCCACGAGGGCGCGCTTTGCTGATGTGGCACAAAGCGCGCCCTCGTGGACGCGCTTTCGCCCTTCTCCCCCTGATGGGCTTTTCAGTTGTTTTTAGTGTTAGGGAATGAATTTTTAGGGTTTTAGGGCTATGGTTTAGGGATTTTTAAGGTCTTAAGGTTTAGGATTTTTAGGGGAAAATTAATGGACTAGATTTTAGGGTTAATTAATTAAAATAATTTTAAGTTTAGGGTTTTGGGAAAAATATATCAGCAAAATATAAATTATTTGAATTTTTTTATACAGTTGTATCTAGCAAGATAATTTTGAGAAGACGTTTCTGAACAAATAGTGACCAAAACGCTTCAAGAGGATGCATTATCAGCAAGAGAACTGAAAAAAGCTCTCACGTGGACACTCTTTGCTACAGTAGTCTCTGGCAAAATAATTTTGAGAAGACGTTTCTGAACAAATAGTGACCAAAATGCTTCAAGCAGGACGCACTATCAACAAGAGTACTGAAAAAAGCTCCCACGTGGATGCTCTTTTGCTACAGTAGTCTCTGGCAATCCTTAGACTATAAATCAGCCAAATTGCATTCTCAGGTTGCATAACAGAAATTGAGGCAAAAGTAAAATAGAAATTGAAGATGAGTGAACATATTAATGTTGTTATTTACTACGATGGTGAGGTTTATGACACCGAAAATGGCGTTGTTTTTTTATCGGAGAACACAATGCGACTGGGTTTTAACCGGAACATAGATTTGATAGAACTTCGCAAAAAAATTAGGCGTAAAATCTTTGGAACAACGTCAATGAAAGTTCAGTCCATTAAGTATAGATTTTGCGCCTCGGCTGATCTGGTGAGATATGACTCATTCGACATCAAAGGTCCTCGGAGCTTGGAGGCAATGGCGGAGACTCATCTTGCCAGTGGATCACCCTAACTTGAGGTATATGTACCATTTTCATCGCCCTAGTCAGAATGGTGGTTTTGGGACCACAAATCCGAGTTCGTATAATATTTTAATATTATTTTTTGTGTCTCTGATAAGTGATTAAGCATGTGGTAAAGTTTCATAAGTTAATTTGCCTGTTTGTGTGTTTAATTTGACAAAAGGATGGAATTGCATTAAATGTGAGAGTTGCTTGCTATTTGTTAAAGTATCAATGTGTTGTGGCTTTGTTAAGGTGGAGGCCTTATGTTGTTATTATACCAAATTATAGATAGTGGATGGATAAAAGTGTTAAATGCCCATATTGTATAATTGTTTTAATTATATGAATGAAGGCTATTTGGGTAATTGAATTATTAACATTAGATTAATGAAACAAAAGATGAGTGTTCAACTTTTATTTCTCTTCTTTTGATCGAAAAACACAAAGGAAAAGAAGCTTTTAAGCCTAGCATATTCCGCTACTTACAAGCCAAATTCAGGGTAAGTTTTTAGTCGGTTTTTGATAATTTCTACGTTTTTGCAATCGTTGCTTTGAGAACTACAAAACCCATGTATTAATTTTGTGTATTGATGATGCTTGTGAGATATGCCATTGATGATATGTTGAGCTTTGTGTTGATTTATGGTGTTAAATGTAAGATTTGAGCTAGCTGAACATGTTTTGTTCTTGAAGTTTTGATGAATTTAGTAAATAGGGCTAAATTGTGCAAATAGCAATTTGAGGGACTAAATTGCAAATTTGATGGAAAATATGGGCTTGTATGAGATGTAGTAACATTCGGCTAAGCATGAGTATGGGTTGATTTTGTGAATTTAATGTTTTGAGAAAAATAGACTAAATTCATAAATTGTGCAAATATGAGGGTTAATTTGCAAAAAGCCCTAAATACATGTGTATGGATTGAATTGAATGAATTAGTGAATAAAAGGGTTAATTCTGAATATGTTTAGATCAAGAACTGAGGAAAACAGACTTAGATCGCTGGAAAGTGAAAGTAACTGAGTAGCCGTTTCCATTCAGATAGATCGAATCCGAGGTAACTCACTATGCAAATAAACATACTTGTATGAATTTGTAAATGCTCATATGACTAATAATGATAATGAATATTTATGAGATGTTGTGCATATGAATTACGAGATAAGGTTGATATAGCGACAATGTCCGAGAAGTTCCGCTTGAACCTAGGAATAGATAGGATTAGCTATGTCATGACATAGGAATCTGTTCTGTTTTTATCATGTAAGACCATGTCTAGGACGTTGGCATTGATTTGAGATTTTGTGTAAGACCTCGTCTGGGACGTTGGCATCGATATGAGCTTTACGTGTAAGACCACGTCTGGGACGTTGGCATTGATATGAGCTTTAAGTGTAAGACCACGTCTGGGACATCGACATCGTATTGATTCGTGTAAGACCCGGTCTGGGATAATGGCATCGATATCTGAGTGCATGTAAGACCTCGTTTGGGAAATTGGCATTATACGACTATTCCGAGCTGTCTAAGTATCCTACTAAATTCCTAACGGTTCAACGGGCAAGTCTGTAATACGAATTGCAAATCTGAGTGATGATCAATTAAGTGAATCATTATCTGTTTTAGGTACGTTTCGTATATACACTGAGTGTGTATAAAAAGGTAAGGACCTAAGTGAGTTGATTTAAAGAAATGTACAATTGATTATGAGAATGTGAATAAGATACAAGGATAGTTATGTAAGAATTATGTATATACATGTGATTCTTGAATTAATGAATGTGACAAATATGACCAAGGTTATGGTTATATATGCTTAAATGGTTTACATGTTAAGTTTATTTGTATATGACTTACTAAGCTTTTGGAAAGCTTACTCTGTGTGTATGTTTTCTCTATTTTATAGGTCGTCAAAGCTACTGAAGGCTCGGGACTGTTAAGGATCATCATCACACTAATAAACTCATTTTGGTACACTTTAGAAATGTATAAAGCTAGATATGGCATGTATAGGCTAGTATTTTGGTATATGTTGTTATATGAACTTAGCCATGGAATTTGGCTAGAGTTGAGTTGAGATTATGCATTATGATCATGGTATTTGAATCATGTTTTGCATGGTTAGTTGATTCGTGAAATGGTCAAGCTTTTGAGTTAAGCAAGTAAATGTATTAAACTTTTGTTATATGTTTTGGTCTTGGAAGTTGGAATGTGTTTCCTTGAAATGGTTATTGAATGTATAGATTGGATGGTTAATTAGTATGTTCTTGCTTGACATATCGGTATGAAATGAGTTGGTTGACATTGCTTGTAGGTATGACCCAAATGGGTGGAATTTTGACCTTGAAAAGGGCATATAATGTCACATGGTTATGGCACACGGGCGTGCCTAGTGACCGTGTGGGCTAAGTCAGTATAGTCCACGGCCTAGGTGTACGGGTGTGCTTGGTGGCCGTGGAAGTATAGTTAGGATAGACCATGAGGAGGACACACTGGTGTGTCTAATAGCCGTGGGAGGCACACGGCCTGCCCACACGGGCGTGTAACCCCTGAAACCTAGAAAAGTTTTAATTTTCCATGAAATTTTGTATGTGGTTCAGTTTGTCCCGACCCGAAATTATAAGCATACTTAAGGTCTCGTTGACCGTATTAAGAGACATTACATTTTAGATTGATGGTTGAATATATGAATTTCTGTAAGTGTTTTCTGATCTGTCCGGTAATGCTCCCAACCGCATTCCAGCGACGGACACAGGATCAGGGTGTTACATTTGGTTGGTATCAGAGCTACGGTTTAGCCAATTCTCGGACTAACGTAACATGTTAGAGTCTAGCTATACATGCCATATATCTGAATTATGATAGTGTGATGAATCCTGACATGTAAAATGTGATTTTTGTATAGTAATGGATCCCAAAAGAGCCGTAGCTGACGACGTAAAGAGTAATGTGCCTGCTCCCGTACAAGGGACAGCGCCCTCTGATTCGAGACCGGCTACAAGCGGTCAAGAGGGAGAAGCTAAACAAGCTTTCTTCCAGATGATGAGTGAGTGGTTCACTCAATTTGTAAAGAATAACTCGACTGTTTCACAAGCCCCGCCCCTGGTTAATCCCCCTCAAATATCTGATATACCTCTGACTGCAAATCTGAATCCGTGGAATAAGCCTTCGATTGACAAGATCCGTAAGTATGGGGCTGAAGAGTTTCGGGCTACCAATGATGATGATGCTGAAAAAGCCGAGTTCTAGTTAGAGAATACGATCCGGGTATTCGACGAAATGTCTCTGACTCTGGGAGAATGCATAAAGTGTGTTGTATCTTTGCTTCGAGATGCTGCTTATCAATGGTGGAAAACCTTAATTTCTGTTGTTCTGAGAGAACGAGTTACATGGGACTTTATTCAAATTGAGTTCTGAAAGAAATATATCAGCGAAAGATTCATCGATAAAAAATGAAAGGAATTTCTGGAACTTAAACAGGGTCGAATGACTGTTTTTCAGTATGAACAAGAATTCGTGAGACTGAGTCAGTATGCTCGAGAATGTGTATCATCTGAAGCTATAATGTGTAAAAGATTCAAAGATGGCCTTAATGAAGACATTCGTTTGCTAGTCAGGATTTTAAAAATAAAAGAATTCGTTGTACTTGTTGACGGAGCTTGCAAAGCTGAAGCACTCGGAAAAGATAAAAAAAAAGTTGAGTCTGAAGCTAGAGATATGAGAAAAAGATATCCAAGCAAGTCATTTCAGTCTACTTCGAAGAGTTTCAGAGATGATCAAATTCGTTCAAGAGACAATGTGGGACATTCGAATAGAAATCAAGCTCGATCGCAAATGAGTTCCAAAACTCCAGCAACTTTAGTAGCAAATGTTGGTAATGTCTGGATGGAGAGACCTAAATGTAAACATTGTGGAAAAAGGTATTCGGGAAGCTGTAGGTTAAATAACAGAGCTTGCTTCAGATGTGGATCGCTTGATCATTTCATCTGTGATTGTCCTGAGTCTGTCAAGCCTGAGATTGTTCAGAATCCGAGACCTAATAATGTACCTATGAGAGGTAGACCTCCAAAGAATGTAAGAAATATTAGTGGTAGTCAGAGGATTACGAGAGACACTGTTGCAAGATCTGAAGCTAGAGCGCTAGCCAGAACGTATGCTATCTGAGCTCGTGAGGAAGTTTCATCACCTGATGTTATAACTGGTACTTTTACACTTTATGATACTTCTATGATTGCATTAATAGACCCTGGTTCTACGCATTCATGTATATGCATGAATTTAGTATTCAGCAAGACTTTGTCTGTTTAGTCTACTGAGTTTACTATAAAAGTATTGAACCCCTTAGGTAAAAGTATCCTGGTTGATAAAGTATGCAAGAACTGCCCATTAATGTTTCGAGATATCTGTTTCCCTACTGATCTGATACTTTCACCATTTGATGAGTTTGATATCATTTTGGGTATGGACTGGTTGTTTATGCATGATGCTATTGTGAACTATAAAAGAAAGACTATTAATTTGAGATGTTCGAATGATAAGATTGTACGAGTTGAGTCTAATGATTTGAATGGATTTCCTGTTGTGATATCTGTTTTGAAAGCTCAAAGTTATATGAAAAAGGGTTATGAGTCATATTTCGCTTATGTGATTGGTTCAAAAATATCTGAGAAGAAATTTGAATCAATGCCTATTATTTGTGAGTATTCTGATGTGTTCCCTGAAGAGTTATCGGGTTTACCTCCGATTCGTGAAGTCAAATTTGGTATTGATTTACTGCCTGGTGCTACACCTATTTCGATAGCTCCGTATAGAATGGCACCAACAGAATTGAAAGAGCTAAAGTCACAGTTGCAAGAATTGACCAATAGAGGGTTTGCTAGATCGCGTTTCTCGCCTTGGGGTGCTCCTATTCTGTTTGTGAAAAAGAAAGATGGCACAATGAGAATGTGCATCGACTATCATCAGTTGAATAAGGTGACTATAAAGAATAAATATTCGTTGCCCCGAATAGAAAATTTATTTGATCAGTTAAAAGGAGCTACTGTATTTTTTAAGATTGATCTAAGATCAGGATACTACCAGTTGAGAGTTAAAGATTCAGACATTCCAAAGACTGCTTTCAGAACGAGGTACAGGTATTATGAGTTTTTAGTTATGCCATTTGGACTAACCAATGCTCCAGCTGTTTTTATGGATCTGATGAATAGAATTTTCAGACTGTACTTAGATCGATTTGTTGTGGTATTCATAGATGACATATTGGTTTATTCACGTGATGAAAATGAGCATGCTGAACATTTGAGAATCGTGTTGTAAACTCTGAGAGAAAAACAAGTGTATGCGAAATTCAGTAAATGTGAATTCTGGTTACACGAGGTTAGTTTTCTGGGACATATTGTGTCAACTTCTGGAATTCGTGTTGATCCGAACAAGATTTCTGCTATTCTGAATTGGAAACCTCCGAGAAATATATCTGAAGTCCGTAGTTTTCTGGGTTTAGCTGGTTATTATCATTGATTTGTGAAAGGTTTTTCAGTGATAGCTACTCCGTTAACTAGATTACTTCAAACAGATGTTAGATTTGAATGGTCAGATAAACCAGAAAAGTTTTGATCAGTTGAAAACTCTGTTAACAGAAGCTCTAGTGTTAGTACAGCCAGAATCGGGTAAAGAATTTGTTATATACAGTTATGCTTTGCTAAATGGTCTGGGATGTGTTTTGATGCAGAAAGGCCAAGTTGTAGCTTATGCCTCGAGACAATTGAAGCCTCATGAAAAGAATTATCCAACACACAACCTTGAGCTTGCTGCGATTGTGTTTGCACTTAAGATTTGCGCCATTATCTGTATGGTGAGAAATGTCATGTGTTTTCAGATCATAAAAGTCTGAAATATCTGATGACTCAGAAAGATTTGAACCTGTGTCAAAGAAGATGGTTAGAGCTGTTAAAAGATTATGAACTCGTGATAGATTATCATCCGGGTAAAGCGAACGTTGTTGCTGATACTTTGACTAGAAAATCATTGTTTGCACTACGTGCTCTGAATGCTCAGTTCAATTTGTCTGATGATAGTTCTGTGTTAGCTGAGTTAAAAGCGAAACCATTGTTTATACAGCAGATATGTGATGCGCAGAAATTTGATAATGAGTTATTAGTGAAACGAGCTCAGTGCGATTCAAATTTTGAATCTGAATTTCGAGTTACTGATGATTGCTTGAGATTTCGAGGTCGTATCTGTGTTTCGAGAAATCTGGAATTGATTCAACTGATTTTAAGTGAAGCACATAACAGTCATCTATCTGTTCATCTGGGAAGCACAAAGATGTACCATGATCTAAAGCAACGCTATTGGTGGTCTGGTATGAAACGAGACATTTCTAACTTTGTTTCGAAATGCTTAATCTATTAAAAGTGAAAGCCGAACATCAAATTTTGTTTGGTTTGCTACAGCCAATTCTGATTCCTGAATAGAAATGGGATAGAGTGACGATGGATTTTGTTTCTGGTCTGCCTCAGACTCTGAGAAAAAAAGATGCAATTTGGGTCATAGTTGATCGATTAACGAAATCTACCCATTTTATTCCGATAAGATCTGATTTCTCACTTGAGAGATTAGCCGAGCTTTATATTTCTGAGATTGTGAGATTGCACGGGGTGCCACTATCTATTGTGTCTGATAGGGATCCGAGGTTTACATCGAGGTTCTGGAAGAAATTGCAAGAAGTTTTAGGCACGAAACTGCATTTCGGTACAGCTTTTCATCCGCAAACAGATGGTCAATCCGAGCGGATCATTCAGATTCTCGAAGACATGTTAAGATGTTGTATACTTGAGTTTAACGGAACGTGGGAACAGTATCTGCCATTGATTGAATTTGCATACAATAGCAGTTTTCAGTCAAGTATCAAAATGGCACCTTATGAAGCTTTGTACGGACGTAAATGTCGTACACCTCTGTATTGGACTGAGCTCAATGAAAACAAGCTACATGGGGTTGATTTGATAAAAGACTAAGAACAAAAAGTGAAACTGATCTGAGATTGTTTGAAAGCAGCATCTGATCGTCAGAAGTCTTATGCAGACTTGAAACGAAAAGATATAGAATTTTAGATCGGCGACAAAGTATTTCTGAACGTGTCTTCGTGGAAGAAAGTGCTTCGATTCAGACGTAAAGGCAAGTTAAGTACGAGGTTCATCGGACCGTATGGGATCATTGAACGAGTTGGGCCTGTTGCATATAGATTAAGGTTGCCCTTTGAGCTGGAGAAGATACATAATGTATTTCATGTTTCGATGCTCCGTAGATATCGATCTGATCCATCACATGTGATTTCCCCATCTGAAATTGAAATCCGATCTGATATGTCTTATGAAGAGGAACCGATTCGTATCTTAGCTCGTGAAGTGAAAGAGATAAGAAACAAGAAAATTCCGTTAGTGAAAGTACTATGGAATCGACACGGAATAGAAAAGGCTACGTGGGAGCCTGAAGATTCAATGAGACAACAATATCCGAATCTATTTAACGGTAAGATTTTCGAGGACAAAAATCCCTAAGGGGGGAGAATTGTAACAATCCGGTTTACACCCTAGTCAGAACGGTGGTTTCGGGAGCACAAATCCGAGTCCATATAATATTTTAGTATTATTTTCTGTGTCTCTGATAAGTGATTAAGCATGTGGTAAAGTTTCGTAAGTTAATTTGTCTGTCTGTGTGTTTAATTTGACAAACGGATGGAATCGCATTAAATGTGAAAGTTGCTTGCTATGTGTTAAAGTATCAATGTGTTGTGGCTTTGTTAAGGTGGAGGCCTTATGTTGTTATTATACCAAATTATAGATAGTGTATGGATAAAACTCTTAAATGCCCATATTGTATAATTGTTTTAATTATAAAAATGAAGGCTATTTTGGTAATTGAATTATTAACATTAGATTAATGAAACAAAAGATGAGTGTTCATCTTTTATTTCTCTTTTTTTGACCGAAAAACACAAAGAAAAAGAAGCTTTGAAGCCTAGCATTTTCGGCTACTTACAAGCCAAATTCAAGGTAAGTTTTTAGTCGGTTTTCGATAATTTCTACTTTTTTGCAATCGTTGCTTTGAGAACTACAAAACCCATGTATTAATTTTGTGTATTGATGATGTTTACGAGATATGCCATTGATGATATGTTGAGCTTTGTGTTGATTTATGGTGTTAAATGTAAGATTTGAGCTAGGTGAACATGTTTTGTTCTTAAAGTTTTGATAAATTTAGCTAAATTGTGAAAATAGCAATTTGAGGGACAAAATTGCAAATTTGATGGAAAATATGGGCTTGTATGAGATGTAGGAACATTCGGCTAAGCATGAGTATAGGTTGATTTTGTGAATTTGATGTTTTGAGAAAAATGGACTAAAGTTGTAACAGACCAATATTGACCCTAATCGGAACGGTGGTTTCGGGACCACGAATCCGAGCCCGAGAAATATTTTGGTGTTATATTCTATGTTTATTATATGTGAATTAATATGTGTGAAAATGTCGTAGAAAAGTTTTATCGTTTAAGTGCTTAATTTGATGAAAAGGATTTAATCGCGAAAAGCGTAAAAGTTGCATGCTAAGGTGTAATGTACTAAATTGCTTGTGGCTTTTTAAGTGGGTGTCCTAAAAGGGCAATTAGCCCATTGACCATAGTGATGGACGGCAATGGGCCAAGTTAGCTAGATATATATATGTTAGTTTAATTATATTTTTATTATATGCTTATGTTAGTACTTTTATAAAGAAATAATGTTAGTGTATATGTTAAATAAAACATAAAATAAGGCCACTATCTTCTTCATTCTCTCATGGCCGATTTTAGCAAATGAAAGGGGTAATGTGAATTGCCTATTAATCTTAAGGATTTGCATGTCAAATTCCCCATATTTTCATATGGTGGACGGTAACCATGCTATGAATATGATATTTTTTTAGTCTATTATAATTAATGTATTATTATAGAGTAAGCATGCTATATTATGTGTGAATAGATAAAACAAAAAGAAAATTATTTTCTCTTCCCTCATTCATCTTCTTCCCCGATTTTACCTTCAAAAGAGAGGAGAAAATTTATCTTCTCCATTCGGCCATTGCATGTGCTAACTAGGTAAGAGTTTGAACCTTAACTTAATAACCTATCTTTTATTTGGCTTGATTTCTTGATCATTTTTTTTTTGAAAACAAGTGGAGATTGTTAATATTGGCATGATGAATTCGGCCATGGGTGATAAATTATAGCTTGTTGTGTTAATGAAATTAGATGAAATGAGAAGAAATAGCTTGAGCTTGTAAGAAGATTTGTTTTAATTTATGCATGAGGAGATTCGGCCGAATGTTGAGATGGCCATTCATGAATTTTTCTCTTGTTTTGATGTTCGGTTATACATTTATAATGTAATTGGCCATGGATGAATGGTTATTTTTAGATATAATTATTGGGTAAATTAAGTATGAAGAGTAAATTGCTTAAATTAAATAGTGGAAGGGTTAAAAAGATAGAAGGAAGGTTTATGGAGACTTGTAGAGACCTAGTGACCATTCGGCCATTGAGGAGAAACCTCAATTAGTTGTATTTTGTATTAGGGTACATTACGGATTAAATTGAATTGGTTGAATGCTTGAATTTTTGGTGTAAAGGAAGGAGGAAATTTCTCTAAATTAAATTGTGAGTATTTTTGAGTTGAGCAAATAGATGGAATGAATGTGAACAATACTTATTTGACATTTCATAGATTGGGAACAAAAAGAGAAAGAACTAGACCGGGGAAAGGCTAAGGTGAACGAATAGCTGGAAAATTTCAAATCTATCGACAACCGAGGTAAGTCCTTAAGCTATAATATTGAAGAATTATTTATGAACCTAATATATGATAATGTTTGATAAATTTTAGTAAATATTCATGTCATAGCCGAATGTATATAAGCATATTAGAATGGTTTTGATTGTTTAATGTAAATAAGCCAAATTAGATTCGATATGTGATATAGTCATGAAAAGTGTTGGCAATGATTTATCATATTGATGTGTTTCGGCTTTAAGCTTTGCGTGCCAAGTGCCGGTAATTTATTTCAGGCTTTAAGCCTAGCAGGCCTAGTGCCAGTGATTATTTTCGGGCTCTGAGCCTAGTAGGCCTCGTGCCGGTGTTACTTATCGGGCTTTACCGCCTAGCAGGCTTGATGCCGGTGATGTGTTTTATAAAGGAGAATCGAATATTCTTCAAGGCAAACCTTAATTAATATATTTAGCTAACGGCTCAGGTAAGCATGTAAGGTATGTTATGCTTAATATTACTTGAGTCAAGTTTATACTATGAGAACTATGGTATGTATATTTGAGGTTAAGATGGATGTGTATAAGTATTATATGATCGAAATTGAGGTTAATGTACTATTATAGAGATTCGTTTTTTTTTTTTCATGTATAAATGCTAAGAACAAAGGAAATTTTAATATGGTAGTATGATGGATATGAATGCTAAAATTATACGATTGGAGTATGTGATTCTTGTAATATTTAATCGTGTTTTAAAGTAATACAGGTTTATGGAAATGAAGTATAATTATTTCGGTTGATGAACTAATAGTAATCGGCCTTGTGCAAATCAATATATTTTAAATGTTCATGTGAAATGTCATAAGTTGAATAAATTTTAAATGTTATATTATCCTGAATTTAGGACTTACTAAGCTAGTAAGCTTATTGCGTGAAATGTTTTCCTCTGTTTTATAGATTTTGGATACGCTACGGGCTCGAGAAGGATCGTCAAGAAAGTCGCCCACACTATCAAACAAATTTTGGTACTCTTTCATTTTGGTTTTCGAGTGAAGGCATGTATAGGAAAGACTTTGTCTTTGTTTTGATGAAAGCTTTTGGTTCATGTATATAATAGCCATGCGAATATGGCTAAAAATTTAGTTGAGTATGCCTTTTTGTGCTTTGATACAAATGTTGGTAATGTTTGTGCATTTTTAATCGAAGTTAATCATATTTTGCAATAAAATAGTTTTTAGTTAGCAGCAGTGATGTGATTTTGAAAAATCACCAAAAATAGGATAAATTGAATTAGAAAGTGAATAAGATATAGAATTAAAGCTTATTGTGTCTATTCTGATATGAAAGAAACAGAGTAGGCAAAGGAATTTTATATTATGAGATATTTAAATTTTAGTGAGACTTGTTCTGAATGAATTCGTGATTCCTTGTTCTGTCTTGGAAAAATTATTAAAAATTGTACAAAAATAATCATGGATCATAGTTTATATGCTTAGAATCCTCAACGAGTCTATTTTTTATTGGAATAAACAAGAACATTATTGAAATTCTGTACAATGAGATAACTGAGTTTTTGTAATGATAGGTCAGAATCATCAACAGTGAAATAGGAGAAACTTTGTTGAATTAACTGTACTAATTGGCCACATGAAAAAATTAGGGTAAATATATATATGAGTCTAGTTTCAAGGAAAATTTACGGATCTAAATTTCGAGTTTTGTAACTCAAGTTATGGTCAATTTAGTCAGCATGACGCAGTTGGACAGCTTTAAATTCTTATGCCCCGAATTAGTAGTCAAGTCTAGTAATGCCACATACTCGACTCCGGCAAAGGTCTCGGGTAAGGGGTGTTACAAAAGTGATAAATTGTGCAAATATGAAGATTAATTTGCAAATAACCCTAAATATATGTGTATGGATTGAATTGAATGGATTAGTGAATAAAAGGGTTAATTCTGAATATGTTTAGATCAAGAACCGAGAAAAACGGACTTAGATCGCCGGAAAGCGAAAGTAACTGAGCAGCCATTTCCATTCAGATAGATCGAATCCGAGGTAAGTCACTATGCAAATAAACGTACTTGTATGAATTTGTAAATGCTCATATGACTAATAATGATAATGAATGTTTATGAGATGTTGTGCATATGAATTACGAGATAAGGTCGATATAGCGACAATGTCTGAGAAGTTCCGTTCGAACCTAGGAATAGATAGGATTAGCTATGTCATGAGATAGGAATCTGTTTTGTTTTTATCATGTAAGACCATGTCTGGGACGTTGGCATTGATTAGAGATTTCGTGTAAGACCTCGTCTGGGATGTTGGCATCGATATGAGCTTTACGTGTAAGACTACGTCTGGGACGTTGGCATCGATATGAGCTTTACGTGTAAGACCATGTCTGGGACATCGACATCGTATTGATTCGTGTAAAACTCGGTCTAGGATAATGGTATGTAAGACCTCGTCTGGGACGTTGGCATTGTACGACTATTCTGAGCTTTCTAAGTATCCTACTAAATTCCTAACGATTCAATGGGCAAGTCTGTGATACGAATTGCAAATCAGCGATGATCAATTAAGTGAATGATTTTCCGTTTCAGGTATGTTTCGTATATACACTGAGTGCGTATAAAAAGGTAAGGACCTAAATGAGTTGATTTAAGGAAATGTACAATTGATTATGAGAATATGAATAAGATACAAGGATAGTTATGTAAGAATTATGTATATACATGTGATTCTTGAATTGATGAATGTGACAAATATGACCAAGGTTATGGTTATATATGCTTAAATGGTTTACATGTTAAGTTTATTTGTATATGACTTACTAAGCTTTTGGAAAGCTTACTCTGTATGTGTGTTTTCTCTGTTTTATAGGTCGTCAAAGCTACTAAAGGCTCAAGACCGTCAAGGATCATCATGACACTAATAATCTCATTTTGGTACACTTTGGAAATGTATAAAGCTAGATATGGCATGTATAGGCTAGTATTTTGGTATATGTTGTTATATGAACTTAGCCATGGGATTTGGCTATAGATGAGTTGAGATTATGCATTATGGTCATGGTATTTGAATCATGTTTTGGCATAGTTTGTTGATTCATGAAATGGTCAAGCTTTTGAGTTAAGCAAGTGAATGTATTATACTTTTGTTATATGTTTTGGTCTTGGAAGTTGGAATGTTTTTCCTTGAAATGGTTATTGAATGTATAGATTGGATAGTTAATTGGTATGTTCTTACATGGCATATGGGTATGAAATGAGTTGGTTGACATTGCTTGTAGGTATGACCCAAATGGGTGGAATTTTGGCCTTGAAAAGGGCATGTAATGTCACACGGTTGTGGCATACGGGCGTGCCTAGTGACCGTGTGGGCAAAGTCAGTATAGTTCAGGGCCTAGGTACACGAGCGTGCTTGGTGGCCATGGAAGTATAGTCAGGATAGACCACGGGGAGGACACACGGGTGTGTCTAATAGCCTTGGGAGGCACACGGCCTGCCCACACGGGCGTGTAACCCCTAAAACCTAGAGAAGTTTTAATTTTCCATGAAATTTTGTATGTGTTTCGGTTTAGTCCCGACCCAGATCTATAATCATGCTTAAGGTCTCATTGACCATATTAAGGGACATTACATTTTAGATTGATGGTTGAATGTATGAATTTCTGTAAGCGTTTCCCGATCTGTCCGGTAACGCTCCCAACCCTAATCCGGCGACGGACATGAGATCGGGGTGTTACAGGAATACACCACCCAAGCCGACACTCTGTTAGTGGGAGGCAGAATGCGGAAGTACCTGTGTTTGGTGGTAGTTTGAAAAACACAACCCCGGCACGACACTCGGTTGGTGTATGGGACATGCATATCCTTCCTTCGACATTTGATGCTAGAGATACATATTGGGGAATGTCATCAACTTCTAGTGGTTGGCAATCCACATATGATTGGGAACGTTACAAAAGTTGTTTAAGAAGGGATAATGTACTCCCCACGACATTCACCGCCGAGGGGCCCTCGTTCGTTATAGATGATGGTGGGTCAAATGATGAGTCCGATGTTGATCCACCTCGAGAGCCCGGGCCTGATGGTGCAAAAGTTGCATTATTTTTTGAACTGGAGCTTGTTCCAACCGTACCTGAAGATGTTGAAGGTGGTTCAGATGAAGAAGAAGAAGATCTGCTATTCAGGGCTTACTCGCCTCCAGCCCACATGCATAATGTCGATCTATCTCAAGACGATGCATTGGAGTTTCCTGAACTACCACACTGAACGCGTGACCGTCCAAGTTCATCGTTGGATTCGGGCGAATTAGAAGTTGGTAAAGAGTTTTCCAACAAGGATACTTTTCTTGGTGCATTGAAACAATATAGCATCAAGAACAGGGTTAACTACAATGTAGTTAAATCCAAACTCCATAAGTATGAGGCCAAGTATGCAGTGCAAGACGGTACATGTTCATGGAAAATCATGGCCTCGTTGAGGAAAAGGACAGGCTTGTGAGAGATCAAAAAGTACAAAGGTCCACATACATGTCTTGCTGGTACAGTATCACTAGGTGTTCAAGGTTTTTGAATAATAATAATATTACGTAATGTTGCATTATTTAACGTACTTCGTTGACAGATGTTTCACAAGATCATCCGAAGATGGATTCAGAGATGTTGGCTGACTTAATAATACCGACGGTGAAGGCGGATCCCAAGACTACAGTGTCGGCCTTCATTGGCAATATTCGTAGCCAATTGGAGTACACGCCCTCTTACAGAAAGACTTGGATGGCCAAGCAGAAGGCATTGGAAAAGTTGCATGGTCTGTAGGACGCTTCATATAATGAAGTGTGGCAATGTTGTCAAGTGCTAGAGAGATATGTCCCAGGTAGCATAACAGACCTTGAAATGGAACTGACGTACTACAATGATCGATTGCTCCGTGGATGCCAAGTGTTCAAGCGTCTGTTCTGGACATTTAAGCAATGCCGAGACGCATTTATATACTGCAAGCCATTGGTACAAATTGACGGTACCTTTATGTATAGTAGATATACACATCGGCTATTGCTAGCTGTGGCACAGGACAGCAGTGGGAGAATCCTTCCAATTGCGTTTGCAATAACACCGAGGGAGTCACCAATATGGGTATGTAATATCTATTAATATAATTTCGTTTGTAACATTCAATTTATTCTTAATTGAAGAATGGTATGTAATATTGGCTATCAGCTTATATTGGCAGGATACGAGATCAATAAGGACCGTTTTCACGAGATGTTGGCGAGTTTGCGATCAGTTAATGAATAAGGCGGAAACTACCTATGAAATATTCCTTTCGAATAGTGGACACGAGCATACGATGGCGGCCTACGATATGGTCATATGACCTCAAACTTGGCCGAATGCATAAATTCTGTTCTAAAAGGAACGCGTCATTTGCTGATAACATCGGTTGTGCAAGAGAAATATTTTCATTTAGTGGCATTATTTCCAAAGTGAACAGCGAGTTATAAAGGCCAAATGCGAGGAGTCCATGTATGGTGCGCAAAGGTCTTGCGAGAAATTAACAAGGGGAAGGCATGGGCCAACACCATGCACATAGTGTGTTACGATCGCGACAACCTATGGTTTCGTGTGACGGAGTTTAACAGACCGAACCAAGGTATTGTTGGCGGGCAATATCGTGTACACTTGAGAAATAGGACCTGCGTCTGTGGGATATTTGATGCACTTCGTTACCCATGCGCTCATGTACTTGCGGCTTGTCAGAATCTCCATCTGGATCCCATGAGCTATGTCGACGAAGTGTATAAAATAGAAAACATGTACAACGTGTGGAGACACGTATTCCCACCAGTCCCAGATGAACGTAAGTGGCCGTCTGTATCGCTTGCACCGTATAAGCTGTTACCAGATAGACAACTGCGGCGCAAACCAAAAGGTTGACCTTGCTCGATTAGAATACGCAACAATATGGATATCCGAGAAACGGCCAACCAACGGAAGTTATGCGGATGGTGTAGGAACCCAGGCCATACATCTCGCTCGTGTCCAAATCGGAATAGTTGATAGTCTTCTTAGCATTTTTGTCTCTTAGTGGCTATGTAAATTCTATTTATTTCTTGATGAAAATGGTGAACTTTTGTAGAAGGACTAAGTTGCAAAACAAAAGAAATAAAAAAATTACAATAAAAAAATCTTAGACTTTTATTTTATTAAAGATATAAAAATTAAATTACAATAAAAAATAACTTTTATTTTATTAAAGATATTAAAATTATATTACAAAATAAAATAAAAAAACAACTTTTATTTTATTAAAGATATTAAAATTAAATTACAAAAAAATAAAAAAACAAGTTTTATTTTTATTAAAGATATTAAAATTAAATTACAAAAAAAAAACAAAAACAACTTTTATTTTTTTAAAGATATTAAAATTAAATTACAAAAAAATAAAAAACAACTTTTATTTTTTAAATATATTAAAATTAAATTACAAAAAAATAAAAAACAAATTTTATTTTTTTAAAGATATTAAAACTAAATTACAAAAAAAATAAAAAATAACTTTTATTTTTTAAAGATATTAAAATTAAATTACAAAAAAAACAACTTTTAATTTTTTTAAAGATATTAAAATTAAATTACAAAAAAATAAAAAACAATTTTTATTTTATTAAAGATATTAAAATTAAATTACAATAAAAAAAGTAAAGAACTTTTATTTTATTAAATATATAAAAATTAAATTACAATAAAAAAATAAAAAAAAGCAGTCGAAATCAATGTTGTTAGTGCTTGGCCGAAATCGATTGCCACATGGGGTGGTCGACGGTTCTGTGTACTGAGATTCCTCCTTCTAGCTTCCGGCGGGGGTTGTGGAACCTCAGGTTGGGATTCTGGTTCCTCCGGCAGGGGGTTTGGTTGTGGGTGTTGGGAGGATGACCTACCTTGATAAAATAATGACTGCGGAGGTGTTTGCATAAACCATGGCGGGGGTGTTTGAATCCCATAAGGTGAAGGAGACAGGTAAAAAGAAGGGCTCCCCGACGGTGCCTCGTGCGATCCCTTATGCGACGGTGGCCTAAAGATCGGCTGGCCAGCCGGAGTAGTCAGGAACGAACTAGAACCGGGCCATGCATTCTAACCTATCGTGGGACTAGGAAAAGGAAACATATAAGGGTTAGGATACATATAAGGGCTAGGGTACGCACCTGGCATAATCTGAAAAGGCTGTGATGTGGGAGTCGTCGGCTGAAGTGTTGGGCCGGGTGATTGTGTAGGCGCTGTTGATGGGCGCTATGATTCTGTCAGCGCTGTTGATGGTCCCATCTCATCACCCCTTCTCCTTAGATTTAAAGGGCCCCGTCGTTCCCTTTGTTCACGAAGTTGTCGTCGCCTCTCCTCTTCCGAAAATAAATACAGCTTGCCATGGATCCTAAACCATGGCATGTATTTCGGCACGCACGCTAACTCAGGAACGGTAATCGGTTCCTGAGTAGGTATATAATCATACCGGTTGATACGAACTCACCTATGAAGCCTGAGACGGATGTCAACAACGACCCGATGAGGCTACCTAATGGGCCAATCACACGTTCCCGAACCAAACAATTCAAAGATGCCGCAACGGTGTTGGTGGCACAAATTTGGGATGATTATAAAAGAGAACCCAAAAACATGCTAAATTCGTACAATTTAATTGAAGTTGAATATACTAGCCAGTCTGACTGCTAGTTTATTTAACACTTTATTTTACGCATGTTTTAATTTTTAATTTTCAGTAGTAACTTCATTTTTCGTATTTCATATTTTTAGAAGGTACAAGTTTTTAGTTAGTCTTTGTCGAAGTTGAATATTAGTATGTTCTTATCTAGTGTTTACATAAGGTAATTAAAATTCTGTCTAGTCTAATTTTAATTAAAGTGATTTATTTTGTAGTGCCTCACGATTACGATAAGATGATGGAAACAAGTGGCCAAAGAAAATTAATTAAGGTAAATGGAAGACCTCCATGCGTGAAAATCAATTGGACGGCAAGGTGGAGCAAGTTATTAAGCACATGGAACATAGAATAATGGCAAATGGAATGCATGAAGTAGTGGGCGCATAACACATGTGAAATGGGCATATTTTAATCAATCAAATGGCACTTGAATTGAACATGTGGCACTAGCTTGTGGAATGCATTAAACAATTAAAGAATTTTTTTTTTTAAGCAATCCACATGACAATGGACGGCAAGGCCTTTTTGGAATAATGGGAGCATTATAGAATGGAGCTTGAATTGGGCGGCATTGGGAGTTAATGGGAGAATAAATAATTGAAGACTAAGCATGGTGTTTAGTGGAACAATCAATGGGGACGGCAAGCTAATGTTTGGGGAGCTTGGAATTTAAAAGTATTATTCTAAGTTGAAGGTCCTCAAAAATTATTTAATTTAAGATAATGCTTTGGTGCTCAAAAAAAAATCTTGAACGAGAAAATTGAACAATTTCAAGCTTGGTGTCTTGGCCATACGGCTAAGTAGCTATAAATAGGACGTTTATTTTCATTTGTAAAAAATAACTGGAATTTGAATGAAAGAAAATTTACTTTCGGTGAGTATTCACTCTCCTAAATTCTCGAGGTTTGAATTGACTTATCTAGTTTTCTAGTGGTGTCGTTCTTTCCTTATTTGAACTTATCATCCTCTCGGGTGTGGCGTTCATCTACCTATACCGTTGGTTCCTATCTCGCTAGATAGTGGGTCTCGGTTTTATTTCAAAATACCATACCGTTGGTTCCTATCTCGCTAGATAGTGGGTCTCGGTTTTATTTCGAAACTCATTCCATCAATTTGAAACTTATAAGATTCGGGTCTTTAATTTTTATTAAAGGTTCTTTCTTGTTTCAAATACGTATCCATTTCAATCCATCACCTATCTTTTCATTTCAAAGATATCATTTCCAATAAAATTATCCCTTTTGTTAGTTGAACGAAAAACCGCTCTAATTTACGATCGGGCAACATTAACGATTCGCCTCCTAACCCGAGACGGGCGTTATCATCCGTATCGAGCTAATTAAATTAGGCACGCTTTTTTGATCGTTTTGAGTTTTTCTCGAGTAAGTTTAAAAAAAAAGAACCCTCTTCCTACCGTAGCTTTGCTTAGATTTATATTCCCAGTGTTTTACAAAGTATATTAACTATGAGACGAGTCCTTGTCTGTATAATTAGTTAGCTCTATAAGATGTTGGAAATCAACTATAGTTGACTTCCATGCAATTGTTACCTCCTCAAACATATCTTGGTCATCTCTTGGCTTTTCTACATTAAACTGCTTTCCAGCTTCATGCTCAATTAGCTTGAAACGACCTACGAGTTGCTAGTAAGTCAAAGACAACCTTCTAGAATCTAGAAGAGTGAATTTGAGTGGTAAAAGGCAAGAGTGAATACATTAAGGAAAAAGCCAGAATTGAGTAAAAACACGAGTGTGAGTGTTGATAATTTTCTTTGTGAGTGAACAAGTAAGGATTGTAGTGAGGATTCATTAATTTTATTTTAAAAACATGTCTAGGAGCCCCGAACGTCGAACAATAAGTGACGAAGCATCCGACGCCGCCGGAGGTGGGGGAGTATTACCACCCCGAAGGAATGATCCCGAAGGGAGAAATCAGGATGTGCAAACAGTATTGCAAGAAATCACACGTATGTTCAGATCAATCACTGAACAATTAGAACGAAGACCTCGAGCAAACACCCCTCTAATTCCGAGAAGGGGACGAGAACAACCTTGGTTACGTAACAACGATGCCTATGAACCAAGTGAAGCCGATAGTAACCCGGCTTTTGAACAAGATGAACTAAGAGAAGGTCCACGAGTCTGTGAACGAAGAAGGACCGATGATGATTTGAAGAATATTAAAATGGCGATTCCTGCTTTTCAAGGGTAGTCCGATCCGGAAGCCTACCTTGAGTGGGAAAAGAAGGTGGAATTAATTTTCGACTGTCATAATTATTCAGAAAATAAGAAGGTGAAACTTGCTGCCATCGAATTTTCTGATTACGCCCTCATTTGGTGGGATCAATTAACGACGAGTCGAAGACGGGATGGTGAACGCCCAATATCCACATGGGCGAAAATGAAGGCATTAATGCGGAAAAGATTCATCCCAACCTACTATCACCGTGAGTTGCATCAGAAGTTGCAAAGCCTAACCCAGGGTCACCGAAGCGTAGAAGATTACTACAAGGAGATGGAAGTGGCCATGATCCGAGCTAATATGGAAGAAGAACGAGAAGCCACCATGGCACGATTTAGCGCTAGCCTCAATCGAGATATCGCAAATATTGTAGAATTACATCATTACATCGATATCGTCGAAATGGTTCACATGGCTATAAAGGTAGAAAAATAGCTGAAACGAAAAACTACGCCTAGAGCAAACCCCAATCAAGCCTCAACATCGAAGTGGGGGCAAGTGACCAACAAAAGGGACATGCCGAACCGAGCCAAAGAAATCAGTGGCGCATCCAAGACCAACAAGCCTAACGGTGAAACAAGCAAAGGCAAAATGGAAGTTTTTCCGAATCGATCCCGAGACATTAGGTGTTTCAAATGTTTGAGATGAGGACATATTGCAAGTCAATGTCCAAATCGAAACACTATGTTTGTCCGAGATAATGGTGAGATCGAATCTGAAAGTGAAGAGGAAGACGATGCCAGTGAGACATCCCAAGATAAGGAAGAAATAGAACAAGCCGAAAGTGGGGAGATCTTGGTGGTAAAAAGGAGCCTTAGCTTACAAGGTGTCGAAAATGAGCAACAACGCGAAAACATCTTCCATACGCGTTGCCAAATACAAGGAAAGATTTGTTGCGTCATTATTGACGGAGGAAGTTGTACTAATGTGGCTAGCACCATATTGGTGGAGAAACTTGGATTGACTACCACAAAACATCCCCATCCGTATAAGCTACAATGGCTTAACGACGCGGGAGAACTTAAGGTCACAAAACAAGTTTTGGTTTCCTTTTCAATAGGGAAGTATCAAGATGAGGTTTTGTGCGATGTGGTTCCAATGCTAGCGGGACATCTCCTGCTTGGACGACCTTGGCAATTTGACAAACGAGCTATCCATGACGGCTACACTAACCGGTACACTTTTAAATACTTGGGCCGGAACGTGACGCTAGCTCCGCTAACACCCAAGCAAGTTTATGAAGATCAGTTGAAGATTAAGGCATCAATAGAAAAATCAAAAGAAAGTGAGCGAAAAAATAAGAAAGAAAAAGAAAAGAATTTTTAAAAAAAAGGGACAAGAAAATAAGTGATAAAACAAGAGAGTGTGAACAAAAAGAAGAGGAAACGAAGGGAGAAAAAGAAAATGGAAAAATGAGTGTTTTTGCAAAAGCAAGAGATATTCGAAAAGCTTTGTGTGTGAGACAACCTATGTATGTCTTACTATACAAGGAATCATTTTTGAATACTAACGACTTACCTGAGAATCTTCCTTCTTCTGTGTTGGCTCTGATTCAGGAATTCAAGGACGTCTTTCCAGAAGAGTTACCAAGTGGTTTACCGCCCATTCGAGGTATAGAACACCAAATTGACTTGGTACCGGGAGCTTCACTGCCCAATCGACCTGCGTACCGGAGCAATTCCGAAGAAACAAAAGAGCTCCAAAAGCAAATCACTGAATTGCTAGAAAAAGGATATATTCGAGAAAGCCTTAGTCCATGCGCAGTACCGGTGCTACTAGTACCAAAGAAAGATGGTTCGTGGCGAATGTGTGTCGACTGTCGCACCATCAACAAGATTACCATCAAATACCGACACCCGATACCCCGACTTGATGATATGCTAGACGAGTTGAGCGGAGCTCGAATCTTTACAAAGATTGACCTCAAAAGTGGTTATCACCAAATTAGGATGCGGGAAGGTGATGAGTGGAAAACGGCTTTCAAAACAAAGTTAGGTTTGTATGAATGGTTGGTAATGCCATTCGGACTTACAAACGCTCCGAGTACTTTTATGCGACTTATGAATCATGTTTTACGAGCTTTTATTGGCAAATCATGTGTTGTTTATTTTAATGACATATTAGTGTACAGCAAATCTTTGGAGGATTATCTCCAACATCTACGTGTGATCTTAGAAACACTGCGAAAAGAGGTATTGTACGCCAATCTCGAGAAATGTTCTTTTTGTACTGACAAGGTCATTTTCTTAGGATACGTCGTAAGTGCAAATGGATTAGAGGTAGACCAAGAAAAGGTTAGAGCAATCCAAGAATGGCCCCGCCTACAACGGTTAGCCAAGTCTGAAGTTTCCATGGGTTGGCTAGTTTTTCCGCCGATTCGTGCCCAACTTCAAAGACGATAAATGCTCCTTTAACGAGCGTGATCAAGAAGAATTCGGCTTTCCATTGGTCCGATGAGCAAGAACGGTCTTTTAATGCCGTTAAAGAATTTCTTGTTAAAGCTCCATTGTTATCCCTTCCTGACTTTAATAGAACTTTTGAAATTGAGTGTGATGCATCAGGTGTAGGGATCGGAGCCGTTCTAACTCAGAATGGAAGACCAGTGGCGTACTTCAGCGAGAAATTGAACGGAGCTGCACTCAATTACCCCGTGTATGACAAAGAGATATACGCTCTAATAAGATCGCTTGAAACGTGGCAACATTACTTGAGGCCGAAAGAATTTGTTATTCATTCAGATCATGAAGCACTCAAGTATATTAAAGGTCAGCACAAGCTCAACAAACGACATGCAAAATGGATCGAGTATTTAGAATCATTTCCGTACGTAATTAAGTACAAGAAAGGTAAGGAAAATGTTGTAGCGGATGCGTTATCACGAAGGTACAATTTATTAACCTCTCTTGATTCTAAAGTACTTGGTTTCCATCATATTAAGGAATTGTATGCTAACGATGCTGATTTTGGCAATGTCTATAATGCTTGTGAGAGTGGTGCTTTTGATAAGTTTTACAGGCATGAAGGATTCCTTTTCAAGGAAAACAAGATTTGTATACCGCAAGGTTCTATACGAGACATGCTTGTGAAAGAAGCACATAGTGGTGGCCTTATGGGTCACTTTGGACGAGACAAAACATTGTCCACTCTTCAAGAACATTTTTTCTGGCCAGGAATGAGCAAGGATGTTGAACGAATTTGTGAACGTTGCATTACTTGCAAACAAGCCAAATCACGGGTCCAGCCTCACGGTTTATATACGCCCCTTCCTATTCCAGACACTCCGTGGGTTGACATTTCCATGGATTTCATCCTTGGATTACCGAGATCAAAAACTGGGAAGGACTCGATTTTTGTTGTAATTGATCGATTTTCTAAAATGTCCCATTTTATCCCTTGTTCTAAAACTGACGATGCTGTGCATATTGCCAACTTGTTTTTTAGGGATATCATACGATTGCATGGAGTTCTGAAGACGATCGTATCTGATAGGGACGTAAAATTTTAAGTCATTTTTGGCGAACTCTGTGGGGAAAGCTAGGGACGAAACTACTATTCTCGACCACATGTCATCCTCAAACGGATGGACAAACCGAAGTAGTAAACCGAGTCCTATCAACCTTATTGCGAACCTTGGTGCAAAAAAATCTCAAAACATGGGAAGACTGTCTACCCCACATTGAATTTGCTTACAATCGAACTGTTCATTCTGCAACTAAATTTTCACCTTTCGAGATTGTTTACGGATTTAACCCTCTCACTCCTCTTGATTTATTGCCACTGCCTTCAAATAAATTTATCCATCCTGATGCTAGGAAAAAGGCGGAATACATAAAGGAGCTGCATCGAAAGGTGCGCGAGAATATTGAAGCAAGAACCAAGCAATACGTCCAACGAGCTAACAAAGGTCGTAGACGCATTCTCTTTGAACCAGGGGACTGGGTTTGGGTTCATATGCGAAAAGAAAGGTTTCCCAAGCAAAGACGATCTAAACTTCTCCCAAGGGGAGACGGTCCATTTCAAGTCATTGAACGCATAAATGACAACTCGTACAAATTGGACTTGCTAGGTGACTATAATGTGAGCGCGAGTTTTAATGTTTCTGATCTTTCTCCTTTTGATATAGGTGATGATTCGAGGACGAATCAACTTAAAGAGGGAGGGGATGATACGAACTCACCTATGAAGCCTGAGACGGATGTCAACCACGACCCGATGAGGCTACCTAATGGGCCAATCACACGTTCCCGAACCAAACAATTCAAAGGTGCCGCAACGGTGTTGGTGGCACAAATTTGGGATGATTATAAAGAGAACCCAAAACATGCTAAATTGTACAATTTAATTGAAGTTGAATATACTAGCCAGTCTGACTGCTAGTTTATTTAACACTTTATTTTACGCATGTTTTAATTTTTAATTTTCAGTAGTAACTTCATTTTTCGTATTTCATATTTTTAGAAGGTACAAGTTTTTAGTTAGTCTTTGTCGAAGTTGAATATTAGTATGTTCTTATCTAGTGTTTACATAAGGTAATTAAAATTACATCTAGTCTAATTTTAATTAAAGTGATTTATTTTGTAGTGCCTCACGATTACGATAAGATGATGGAAACAAGTGGCCAAAGAAAATTAATTAAGGTAAATGGAAGACCTCCATGCGTGAAAATCAATTGGACGGCAAGGTGGAGCAAGTTATTAAGCACATGGAACATAAAATAATGGAAAATGGAATGCATGAAGTAGTGGGCGCATAACACATGTGAAATGGGCATATTTTAATCAATCAAATGGCACTTGAATTGAACATGTGGCACTAGCTTGTGGAATGCATTAAACAATTAAAGAATTTTTTTTTTTAAGCAATCCACATGACAATGGACGGCAAGGCCTTTTTGGAATAATAGGAGCATTTAGAATTGAGGTTGAATTTGGGCGGATTGGGAGTTAATGGGAGAATAAATAATTGAAGACTAAGCATGGTGTTTAGTGGAACAATCAATGGGGACGGCAAGCTAATGTTTGGGGAGCTTGGAATTTAAAAGTATTATTCTAAGTTGAAGGTCCTCAAAAATTATTTAATTTAAGATAATGCTTTGGTGCTCAAAAAAAAAATCTTGAACGAGAAAATTGAACAATTTCAAGCTTGGTGTCTTGGCCATACGGCTAAGTAGCTATAAATAGGACGTTTATTTTCATTTGTAAAAAATAACTGGAATTTGAATGAAAGAAAATTTACTTTTGGTGAGTATTCACTCTCCTAAATTCTCGAGGTTTGAATTGACTTATCTAGTTTTCTAGTGGCGTCGTTCTTTCCTTATTTGAACTTATCATCCTCTCGGGTGTGGCGTTCATCTACCTATACCGTTGGTTCCTATCTCGCTAGATAGTGGGTCTCGGTTTTATTTCGAAATACCATACCGTTGGTTCCTATCTCGCTAGATAGTGGGTCTCGGTTTTATTTCGAAACTCATTCCATCAATTTGAAACTTATAAGATTCGGGTCTTTAATTTTTATTAAAGGTTCTTTCTTGTTTCAAATACGTATCCATTTCAATCCATCACCTATCTTTTCATTTCAAAGATATCATTTCCAATAAAATTATCCCTTTTGTTAGTTGAACGAGAAACTGTCTAATTTACGATCGGGCAACATTAACGATTCGCCTCCTAACCCGAGACGGGCCGTTATCACCGGTTCTTCCACATTTCGATATATGTTGACCAAAATCTTGGCCAATCCATATACAACTGCCGTAAGTCGACTTTGTGCTCATCATCGAGCACCTCAGGTGCCACGGGAATCGGTTGTCGGAATCCAAGTTGACGCAGAACCCGATCTGACTGGTGCATCTCCACAGTGGCATAGTTGATCAATGGGACCTTCACATGCCAAAGGTTTGGATTTTGAAAGAACTACTCTGGAATTACTGCTCGAATTGCCGGATCCTTGTATGGTGTCCATTGAAACTATATTAACATGATAAAAATATTAGTTATATACATAATACTAAATACGAAATATGAAATACTAAATTCTAAATACGAAACACGAAAATATATTTTATTATGAAAATATATTTTATTTAATACTTACTTGTGATTCTGACCGTTGCTCTAATAGAAGCCGTATATCTTCAAGCGAGGTAGGTATTCCAACATAACTAGCCGAATGGTTCCACCTAATTAAATAAATATTTAGCATAGAATTATATTTTAAATCTACGTAATAATTGTAAAATCTAATATTAAATTTATCTCATTATTAGTGGGAATGTATATAGGTGGTCGACTTGAGGACGTAAAAATGGAAATCGAAATCGTGCCCATGATTGCAGTAGTGATAGGCAACCTCCGATTTTCGCTTTATTCGGCCGCGTTGCCCCACACATCTCCTGATACAATTTTGCTAGCACGGCAGACCCCCAGCTCAATTCATCGACTGCTCTAAAATCAACGAGTTTCAGCAGTCACCTCAGATGTACGAGGTTTCGTGACAAGTCCGGCATCAAATAGCCTCCAATCATCTCAAGAATGTATGCCCGAGCATACCGTATTCTTTCTATTTTAGTCGAATCATTATTCGGCTCTGGGAATGTGTCTCGTAACCAGCCCATCTCGATCCGGCCTCCGTAAATGTTATCCGGAATAGCACCCAGAAGCTTGTAGCATACGGGTGCCCAATCACCAGAAGTTGTGGACCTAGTGACTACGTGCCCATCCATCGGCAATCCCAATTGCAAATGCACGTCTTCCAGAGTGATAGTACACTCTCCGCATGGAAGATGGAGAGTGTGCATCTCGAGTCTCCACCTCTCTATCAACACACTTATTAACTTCGGGTCCAACTTGCACCCCCGGCCTATTGTGGCCACGTGCCAAAAACCCGCTTCCCGCCGGTAATTCTCAATCAACGGCAATGACGGACCAGGCATATTGTGAATATAGCATTGCAACACCCGATCTAAAGACTGTTTAAAAAATTATAAATTAAAATTTCATAAACTTAAAAAATATTAAATAGTATGGAAAAATTAAAATTAAAATTAAAATTAAAACTTACCATTGTCATTTGATCGACAGAAATGTGTTTATTGTCGAGACGAATTAATTCCCCAGCCAATGCTAATACGATCGAATATTTTAAAATTTATCAAAAAAATATATTTCAAAAAATTTTAAAAAGGGTTTTTTGTAAATATTAAAGGACTATTGTGAAATTTGAGAGGAAGTTTCAAGGAATTTAAGAGAAATTTGAGAAGAATTTGAGAGAAAGTTGAGAGAAAAATGAATAAGGACTTTGTTGTGAAAAAAGAATAAAGAATTTGACAGTTAGACGCAGGCAGCAGCGCGTCCCACGAGGCGAGCTTTGTGCCACATCGACAAAGCGCGCCCTCAAGGATGCGTTTTTGGTGATGTGGCACAAAGCGCGCCCGTGGACGCGCTTTTCTGTTTATCCTCAAAACGCACGACGGACGCTGCTGGGGAAATGGAACTTTCCGGTAAATAATTAAATTTTCGGCCATTTTCCGTAATTTTTTTTTAAAATTGCTATATTTTAGTAAATTGCCCCAAGTCAAAGTCAAAACACACTTAAATATGTGGTTTACAATTCATCACACTAAAATATGCATATACAAAGGTTCATATTAATCCCATACACCAATTATCATATCAAAAAAATATTTTTATCATCAATTTCTTAAGAAATCACAAAAATACATTTTCATGACAAAATTACTATTTTAACATTTTTTACTTTATGCATAATTTATTCACGAAAATAGACACGGATCAAATTTAAATCACATAATTCTCATTTAAACATTAAGAATACTCCTAGGATGGTAAAAATCACACTTTTACCCCATTCTCGATAAAAATGAAAATTTATAATTTAGTCCCTATATTATCAAATCTTTTTCAATTTCGTCCCGAAAGTGATTTTTATCACACCGATACATAATCTAGCTTATTCTTAAGCCAAGTAATCAATAATGATGCATATTTCTATTTTTGGTCAAATTTTCACTTTAGTCCAACTTTTCAAAAATTTCAATTTAGTCTTTTTTGCCACAGTCTCGCATCCACAATACTTTTCATCGATTTCCATCTCAAATATAAAATTTCCTTCATAATTTTCTCTGTCAGACTCATTTCTAAATTTTCTTGAAATTTTTTTTTTACTGTACTTGATCTTAAAATCTTGCCATATGACTTATTAACAATTTAAGGGTGCTATACTTTGTGAACCAAACACGTATAATAAATTAGGATTCCATGTAATTACGAGAGGATGTAATTACTACCAGTAACGAAGCCAGGGGGATTGGTAGGGACCTTGGCCCCTCCTAAAATGGAAATTTTTTCATTTAAGCCCTTTATAATTTATAAAATTTTAAATTAGTAATTCTAAAATTGCACTTTACCCCCCCCCCCAAATGATAAAAATTCGATTTAATTCCTTAAAAATTATAAAGATATAGACTGTTAAAATAGTCAATTTTCATTTTTACTTTTGTAAAAATATACAATTTAATTCTGTCTCCCCCAAATAATAATTTTCTAACTCTGCCACTGATTGTTACC
Source organism: Gossypium bickii (assembly GCA_025503065.1). Taxonomy (NCBI): domain Eukaryota; kingdom Viridiplantae; phylum Streptophyta; class Magnoliopsida; order Malvales; family Malvaceae; genus Gossypium; species Gossypium bickii. Next base: position 36,518,150 of record CP106716.1, read on the forward strand.
CTAGTAATTAAACTTTCATCCAATTATTGTGTGATGTCCAAACCTTGGTAATCAATATTGTACCAATATTACCCGTACTAGCTTGTACGTACCATTTTGGTCCTAAATCAATACAAACTAGTTTATGTTTTATTCCAAAAATAAAAAAATTAAATCAATGCGTTTCGTTCATTTTCGTTTGTTTTGTCCCTTTTCGACCAATACCAGCTTGTGCCAGTACGTACCGACATCTACCAATTGGTACAAAAATTTGATATTTTAAACCAACTTTTACTTCTTCTTTTTTATGTTAGCCATTTTAATTTTCTATAATTATATTTAAAATTAATAGTTATTAAATTAAAATATTGAACTTAATTAATAATTTTAAAACTTATATTTACATATAAATATACTTATATGAATACAATTGAGATATATTCGCATATAATATATGATTTATTTTTAATCAAAATAATATATAACTTATTAATAAACTCACTAATTAGGTTATAACTATACATTTGAAAAATATTTAAAAGATATTGATGAATTTAAATTCTTACATCAAAACATACTAATACTGATATTAAAATAAATAAAAATATGCCCACCAGAATAATACCGACTATTTTGATTCAAACACAAACTAAAAGTAATAAAGATAATACCGACTATTTAATACCGACTATTTAAGACCTTAGAAATTTTTTAAAATTTTAAATTAATAAAGATAAAATTACACTTTAGCCCTCTCTAAAATTATAAAAATTCAATTTAATCCTTTACAAATTATAAAGATATAAACTACAAAAAATTAAAATTTTATCCGGCCCCCCTAAAAAATTGTTCTGGCTTCGCCCTTGTCAGTGTGTATGCATTGGTGACACCACTCTCACTTTTTGGTCAAACATCATCTAATAATATGATTAAAAAATTAATTTTTTAGTGGTGCTGTTTAACACATTAGTAATATTAATATAGATTCTTAAAAAAATATTCGTATTTTTGGTGCACATAGAAGGAAAAAATAAAATATATTTTTTATAGGTGTCACTTGACACACTGGCGCTACCGCTTTAATTTTTTTTAAATGGCTAAAAATAAAAAGTTATTGAACAAAAAAGGAAAGAAAAAGTTGTAGTGTTTGTACCAAGGCGTGACAGATTGGTTGTGAAAAATTATGTTTGTGTTGGAGTTTTAGGAATATATTGTGATAGTGTTAAGGTATTTTTTTATTAGTTTCTAATAATAATTTTTAAATTATTTGTTTATATTTATTTTTAATATTTAGATGTAATATTTAAAGGTTATATTTTTGTTTGTAAAAAAATTTGTTTGTGCTGGATTTCAAATAAAAAAAAAAACATAAAGTTGGTTTGTATTGCTTGGTTCGTTTTTCTTTTTTTTTTTTTTTATTTGTTTAAAAAAACCCTCTTGTTTGTGTTGGAATTATTTTGTTTGTTTTTTTTATGTTTGTAATTTTTTATTTTATTAGATTGGTTATGTTTATATTTATATTTTTTTAATAAGGCTAATTAATTCTCAGTTGGAAAAATACATGTTAAGGTAATTTCTTTTAATTATTTTTTTTGTTTAGTTGGTGACTAATATTTTTATTATGTGGATATTTCCTTTAAATAAAAAATAAAATTATCATTCATTAAAGTGTGTTGTGGTAAATATTATCATGTGAATGCATCTATGTTTTAAAATGACATGTTTATTCAATTTTGTTTGTGTAGATTTCGAAATGGGTTCAATGATTACAGTAATTAATGTGCCGGTAAAAAAAAGTTGTTACTTTCTATTCACGGGTATTTTATAAATTTGCACGTCATTAATTTTTTTTAATTGACTTATTTAACTAATATGATAATTTCTTATGGATAGGCTGCGTACCGCATCTTGAGAGTGTGTGTCCATGGTACAAGTTACTGGTCGGATGAACGTATTTTCGCATATTTGGATGTCACATGATTTGAAACAATGACATTGATTAGAATGTTTGTGTAACACCCCTTACCCGTGTCCGACACCGGGATCGGATACGAGGCATTACCATGCTTAATCTTGCTTAAACATGTAAAAACGGGCTATAAAATTTCATTACGGTTTAAAAACTTTTCTTTCTTAGTCATAACATACATCTCATGGGTCTACGAGGCCTTAAACATACATTCGGAAGATTTCGCGGCTCAACCGGAAACTTTTACACTCTTTGAAAACTTTTACCTGAACAAGGGTCACACGCCTGTGTGACTTGGGACACGTCCGTGTGGGTAGGCCGTGTGGTCTCACACGCCCATGTCCCTGGCCCGTGTACAATTTATTTTTATTTCGATCCTACAGGGGTTTTCACACAGCTGGACACACGCCCGTGTCCTTCACACAGCCTAGACACGCCCGTGTTCTCACCCATGTGAAAAATTAGGGGTATTCTGTTTATGACGTCAGCAACCCCTTAAGGAACACACGGCCTAGGCACACACCCGTGTGGCTAGCACGTGACTGACACTGACTTAAAACACTAACAAGCAGGGGACACACGGCCTATTAACACACCCATACGGGTTGACCGTGTGTTACACACGGCCTAGACACACGCCCGTGTGTCTACCCGTGTGGACACTTAAAGGCTATTTTCCAAGCCAATTGCCACCCTGAAATCAAAATCATTCATATACCCAATCCAACTACTCAAATACTTCATCAAAACATGAAAAATAATGCATAACTCATCATTAATTGATGTATAAACTTAATAAATATTGACCAATCTCTTTAACCATATACAAAAAGAATAATAACCTTAATAGCCGACACTTTGGCACCTCTTAGGATTTATATCATGATGAAATGATTCCTATACATGCTATACTTAATAAAAACAACTTGGCTATACCAAAATAGTGATTGATAGTGTGCTCCGAGCTCCGACGTCAATGATCCACGAGTTAGCTTGACGAGACTACAAGGAAGAAGAGAGAGAAGTAAGCATACAGCATAATAAGTTTGCATGAAATTCATATAACCATTATATTTTCTCAATATAACTTATCCATCATGAGGTTAAAACATCATAAATCTCAAGTGCTTGGCTTACTTACAATTGCTTGATCTTACTCAACTCATGTTACTTATTATTCTCATACTTGTAAAGTAAACATGGTACATGTATCACTTAATCACATAGGTTAGTATATTTACTAATGCAAACATCAACTTAATCCTCATCTTCTTAACTTGAATAATGATTATAATCAACTTGTAATAACTTAACTTATTATTGTCTTTACTTGCTTAACTTTCTTACTACCTATTTCGTATTTGGCTCTTTTGCCCGATGAATTTCTCGGAATAACTGAGGTTACTCAATCTCATCAAACATGTATCTTGATGCCAATGCCATGTCGCAGACATGGTCTTACATGGGATCGCCTCATGATGCCAATGCCATATCCCAGATATGGTCTTACATGGGATCTCTTAACGTGGTGTCGATGTCATGTCCCAGACATGATCTTATACGAGACCTTCCTTGTGTGTTTCATTAAGAAATTTACCATTGCCATGTCTTGACATGGTCTTACGTGATATCCTTGCCTTATGAAACTTATCAATGGCATGTCTTGACATGGACTTACATGACATCCTTGCCTTATAAATTCTTCAATGCCATGCCTTGGCTTGGACTTACATGAGACCTTTGCCTCATAATAATCTTTCAATGCCATGACTTGTCATGGACTTACATAATATCCTTGCCTTATGCTGATGCCATGTCTTGACATGGTCTTACACGGACTTTCCTTTGTCTCATGTTGTGATATTAGTATCCTCATTATTCCGAGACTTTAACCGGGACTTTCTCATACATATTCTCATTTACTTTTCTCATCATAATATCAATAATTTAACTTCATAGAAATAATGTACATTATACAACATAATAAGTAATTGAATGAAAAAAATACATATAAAGCCTTAATTCATACAAACTTACCTCGATATTCATAATGTATGTAGAGATGTAAGTTAGTCCTCGACTTTGTTCTTGCCTCGGTTTCGATCTGGGCTTCGTTTTTTTTGATCTATAATAACAATGTAACTTGTTAAATTTACACATTGACCTCATCGACTCATAATTCAAGTTTTGGGAAAAATTACAATTTTTCCCCTAGACTTTGGCAAAATGACCATTTTGCCCCTAAACTTTTACAAAATGACCATTTTGCCCCTATGCTAGGAAATTAATTCTAATCACATTTCTACCTTCAACAAGCCTAGGTGAACATTTAATACTCTTATAGCTATCATCAAAACTCAACATTTCACATAATTACTACAAATTTATAACCTTTTCATCAAGGTCCAATTAGGTGTTTTCAAGACAACACCTTTCACAAAAGTTGTTCATCTAACAACTAAGACTCAATTTCTTCCATAAAAATGAAAAAAATAACAATGACAGCTCTCATGGGAAAACTCTAAAATTTTCACCATATTTCACAATAGTCTCCTCATTTGAAAGCTTAAGCTTTAGGGGTCTCAAAAGTACAACTTTTATCAAGAATTAATCCCTAGAACACTTACTTGTGAAGAGAAGAGTGTGCTGAAATTTTTGAAGCTTTTAAACCCTATTTGGCTGCCAATTTTTGGTGGAAGAGATGAGCAAGAAAGATGGACATCATCTTTTCTTTATTTTAATATTAAACTATCATTTTAATCCACCTACTATCACCAACTTTGACCAACACTGACAAATTTGTCTCCTATGCTAGTCTATGGCTGGCCAAGCATTTACAAGGGGCTAAATTGCCTTTTAAAAACCTCAAATTAACAATCTATGGCTATTTGGTACCTTTAACTTATAAAATAGAACTTTTGCACTTTATGCGATTTAGTCTTTTTTCGCGATTAAGCAAGAAATCGCTAAAATTAAAGTACCAAAATTTTCATGTACTTTTGGAATCATGCTCTAACACATAAAATAGCATGAAAATAATTTTCCCTAACCTTGGATTAACGATCCCGAGATAACTGTTCTGACTAGCCCCTAAATCGGGCTGTTACAATTCTCCCCCTTAAGGATTTTCATCCCAAAAAATCTTACCGGTGAAAAGGATGGGATATTGGCTCCTCATCGTATCCTCGGGCTCCCATGTAGCCTTTTCTATTCCATGCCTTTGCCATAAAGCTTTCACTAGGGCTATGTTTTTGTTTCTTAACTGTTTGACCTCTCGCGCCAAAATCTTAACCGGCTCTTCACCATAAGTCAAGTCCGGTTGTATCTCTACCTCTGTTGGTACTATGACATGTGAAGGATCTGAACGGTAGTGCCGTAACATAGATACGTGAAAGACGTCATGAATCTTTTCCAGCTCAGATGGCAAGGCCAATCGATAAGCTACCGATCTTATCCTCTCGGTAACTTCATAAGGTCTGATAAAATGTGGACTCAATTTGCCCTTTTTGCCAAATCTAAGAACTTTTCTCCACGGTGACACTTTCAAAAATATTTATCATCAACTTGATACTCAATTTCTTTCCTTTTTAAATCTGAATAAGATTTTTGTCTATCAGAAGTAGCTTTTAAACATTTTTGAATCACCTTTACCTTATCTTCAGGTTCTTTAACCAAATCAACTCCGTGAATCTGGTTTTCCTTAAGCTCAGTCCAATACAAAGGCATTCGGCACTTACGCCCATACAGGGCTCCATAAGGCGCCATCTTTAAACTTGACTGAAAACTATTGTTGTAGGCGACTTCCACCAACGTTAGGTACTTTTCCCAGCTGCCTTGGAATTCAAGAACACAACACCTGAGTATATCTTCAAGAACTTTGATTAACCTCTCCGACTGACCGTCGGTTTGGGGGTGGAAAGTTGTACTAAAATTCGACTTTGTGCCCAATGCCTCTTGCAACTTCTTCCAAAATCTGGATGTGAATCTCGAATCTCTGTCCGATATAATCGATAAGGATACTCCATGTAGCCTCACAATTTCAGAGATATACAAGTTTGCCAACTTATCTAGTGAATAGTCAACACGCATTGGTATGAAATGGGTTGACTTCGTAAGTCTATCGACTATGACCCATACAGCAGCTTTCTTGCTCGGCGTCAACGACAGCCCTGTTACAAAGTCCATGGTAATTTGGTCCCACTTCCATTCGGGCACCATAATAGGTTGAAGTAAACCCGAGGGTACTTGGTGTTTAGCCTTTACTTGCTGACAAATCAAGCATCTCGAAGCAAACTCAGAAATATCTTTCTTCATGCTCGGCCACCAATACCATTTCTTCAGATCATTATACATCTTGGTGCTACCCGGGTGTATAGCTAAACATCCGTTATGTGCCTCATACAAAATCTTCCTAATAAGATCATCATTCCTCAGTATACAAATTCTGTCTCTAAACATCAGGCATCCATCGAAATTTATCCAAAAATCAGACTCAACACCCGACTCGCACCGAACTCTCTTAGCTTATAAATCAATGTCATCTTTCTAAGCCCCATAAACCTCTTGAGAAACATCGGTCTAGCCCTCAACTCAGCCAGGATAGAACCATCATCGGACAAAGTCATCTGTTTATTCAAGGACCTCAATGTAAATAGGGACTTCTTACTCAAAGCATCGGCAACTACGTTCGTCTTTCTTGGATGGTAATCGATAACCAATTCATAATCTTTTATCAACTCTAGCCATCTTCACTACCTTAAGTTCAGTTCCTTTTGAGTCGTCAAATACTTTAAACTTTTGTGATATGTGAAAATTTGACATTTTTCACCATATAAATGGTGTCTCCAAATCTTTAATGCAAAAACAATAGCTGCCAACTCTAAATCATGCGTCGGGTAATTCTTCTCATGTGGCTTTAGCTGTCTGGATGCATATGCTATCACTTTGCCTTCTTGCATAAGTATACAGCCCAATCCATTTAAGGATGTGTTGCTGTAGATCACGAACTCTTTTCCAGACTCAGGTTGTACTAAAACTGGAGCCTCTATCAACATTGTCTTTAATTTCTCAAAACTCTGTTGGCACTTTTCTATCCATTCAAACTTTACATTTTTCTACAACAGTTTCATCATTGAAGTCACTATCATGGAAAATCTTTTAACAAACCGCCTATAGTACCCAACTAAGCCCAGAAAACTTCTAACTTCAGTTACATTTTTCGGTGGTTTCCAATCAACAATAGCTGAAGTTTTACTTGGGTCAACTCGAACTCCATCTCCCGAGACAATATGTCTCAAAAACCCAACCTCATTGAGCCAAAACTCACTTTTGTTGAACTTGGCATACAGCTGATTTTCCCGCAAAATCTGTAAAGCTGTCCTTAAATGCTCTGCATGCTCACTTTCATGACGGGAATATATCAATATATCATTAATGAACACAACCACAAACTTATCTAGGTACGGCTGAAAAATGCGGTTCATCAAATCCATGAACATCGCAGGAGCATTTGTCAAACCGAAAGGCATGACTAAAAATTCATAGTGCCCATACCTCATTCGAAAAGCCGTCTTAGGCACATCTGAGTCTTTTACTCTTAACTAATAGTATCCCGACCTCAAATATATCTTGGAGAATACAGTGGCCCCCTTCAATTGATCGAACAAATCATCGATTCTTGGCAATGGATACTTGTTCTTCACTATTACCTTATTGAGTTATCGGTAATCTGTACACAATCTCATAGAGCCATCTTTCTTTTTCACAAATAGCACTAGAGTACCCCATGGAGAACAACTCGGTCTGGAAAAACCTTTGTCCGTTAAATCTTGCAACTATGACTTTAATTCTTTCAACTCAGTTGGATCCATCCTATAAGGAGCAATTGATATCGGTACAGTACCGGAAGCTAACTCGATGCTAAATTCAACCTCTCTAACCGGAGGCAATCCTAGCAATTCCTCGAGAAAAACATCTGGGTACTCACATACTATCGGCACTGCCTCAATCTTTAACTCAGTTTCCTTGGCATTCATCACCAAGGCAAGATACGCCTCATACCCTTTTCTTACATACCTCTGTGCCGTCATGATAGAAATCACTACTGGCAACCTGTCTTGTTCATCTTATTCAATATAAAAGATATCCCAGTTTTCACATCTCAGCTTAATATATTTCTTTCCATAATTTACTATCACATCGTGAGTGGTTAACTAATCCATGCCAAGAATAATGTCAAATTCATCAAATGGTAATAACATGAAGTTGGCCTTAAAGTAATGACCCCTAGTTATCAAGGGACAATCTTTGCATACTTTATCAACTAAAACACTTTTGCCTAGCGGATTAGATACCTTTATCATAAACTCTATGGACTCTATAGGAATACTCATACTAGATACTAATTTCATGCAAATATATGAGTGGGTAGATCGGGGATCAATTAAAGCAACTACATTAGCATCATGAAGGGAAAATGTACTCGTAATCACATCAGGAGACGATGCCTCTTCGCAAATGCAAATGGTGTAAGTCCTCGCAGGTGCCCTGCTCTCGGGTCTCACAGCCTGCTCTCTAGGGTTACTCTTACTACTCGCCCCGCTTTCTGGGTTTCTTTGTGGTCTTCCTCTAACAATGCTCCCGTATCTCGCATTCTGAGTTTTCTCTTCCTTCATCATCTTAGGACATTCTCTTATAAAGTGGTCTTGGGAACCACACTTGAAGCAAGCATTCTTATGTCCTCGGTATACACCGGGGTGACGTCTACCGCACTGTAGGCATTCCTGTCTATTAGATCAAATTTTCCCCAACACTAGCAACTGAAGTAGTCTGAGCCTTACTCCTCGAAGACTGCTTACCGTTGCTTCTGCTTGAAAAACCCAGCGGAAGTAGCTGTACGAGTCGAGAAATCTTCTGATTTCTTAGATGAGGACTAAAATGACTTACTCTACTGTCTCTTTCTTGAGTCACGAGACTCTATTTTAGCTTTTCTTTTCTCTTTAACTAGTTTTCGACTTTACAAGCCCGATCCACCAACACAACAAATTCTTTCAACTCTAGAACAACAACAAACAATTTAATGTCTTCATTTAATCCATCTTCAAATCTCTTGTACATGATGGCTTCAGTGGATACACATTCTCGAACGATTTACTGCGTCTTACAAACTCACGCTCATGCTCAGTTACTGACATCTTACCATGCTTCAACTCTAGGAATTCTTTTCTCTTTTGATCTATGAATCTTTGACTAATGTACTTCTTCTTAAATTATTCTTGGAAATATTCCCATGTAATCCTTTCCCTTGGTACAATCGACAGAAGGGTATTCCACCATTTGTAAGCAAAATCTCTCTGAAGGGAAACCACGCACTTCATGCATTCTTCAGGTGTGCACGATAACTCATCAAATACCCTGATGGTATTTTAAAGCCAAAACTCTACCTTTTCAGGATCGTCATCTTTACTAGCCCGAAATTCCTCTGCTCCTTGTTTTCGGATCCTATCAACTGGAGGTTTTCCTTTTCTTACTGCTTCTACCACTTGAGGGGCTATAGAGGTAGGCTGAGGAATAGGCAGAGGTGGAAGGGGTTGTGCATTCGGGTTCATACGAACGAACTCCGTATACCATGTATTCATCATGTAGAGAAAGGCTTCTCTAGCCTCTTCTCCTCCTCTCTGACTTATTGTCATAGGTCTATCCTCACTCTCATTTGGCACCGTCCCTTCAGCGGGAGCCGGCGCATTACTTTCTACATCATCCGCCACAGCTCTTTTGAGATCCATTTACTATATGAAAATACAATTTAAGTCGTTAGGAGTCGTCGCACTATCATTATAAAAGTGCTTTTATGTATGACATGTATAGCTAATCTCATGATTACGCTACGTTAGTCCTAGAATCGACTAAACCGTAGCTCTTATACCACTAAATGTAACACCTCTTACCCGTTTCCGACACCTAGACCGAATACGAGGCTTTACCATGCTTAATATTGCTTAAAAATGTAAAAACAGGCTATAAAATTTCATTTCAATTTAAAAACTTTTCTTTCTTAGTCATAACATACATCTCATAGGTCTACGAGGCCTTAAACATACATCCGAAAGATTTCGCGATTCAACCAGAAACTTTTACACACTTTGAAAATTTTTGCCTGAACAAGGGTCACACGCCCGTGTGACTTGGGACACGCCCGTGCGGGCAGGCTGTATGGTCTCACACGCCCATGTCCTTGGCCCGTGTACAATTTATTTTTATTTCGATCCTACAGGGGTTTTCACATAGCTAGCCACACGCTCGTGTCGATGGCCCGTGTCCTTCAAATGGCCTAGACACGCCCGTGTTCTCACCCGTGTAAAAAACTAGGGGTATTCTGTTTATGACGTCAGCAACCCCTTAAGGAACACACGGCCTAGACACACGCTCGTGTGGCTAGCCCGTGGTTGACACTGACTTAAAACACTAACAAGTAGGGGACATGCGGCCTATTAACACACTCATATGGGTTGACCGTGTGTCACACACGACCTAGACACACGCCCGTGTGTCTACCCATGTGGACACCTAAAGGCTATTTTCCAAGCCAATTGCCACTCTGAAATCAAAATCATTCATATACCCAATCCAACTATTCAAATACTTCATCAAAACATGAACAATATTGCATAACTCATCATTAATTAATGTATAAACTCAGTAAATATTGGCCAATCTCTTTAACCATATACACAAAGAATAATAACCTTAATAGCCGACACTTTGGCATCTCTTAGGATTTATATCAAGATGAAATGATTCCTATACATGCCATACTTAATAAAAACAACTTGGCTATACCAAAATAGTGATTGATAGTGTGCTCCGAGCTCCGACGTTAATGATCTACGAGTTAGCTTGACGAGACTACAAGGAAGGAAAAAGAGAGAGAAGTAAGCATACAACATAGTAAGTTTGCATGAAATTCATATAATAATTATATTTGCTCAATATAACTCATCCATCATAAGGTTAAAACATCATAAATCTCAAGTGCTTAGCTTACTTACTATTGCTTAATCTTACTCAACTCATGTTACTTATTATTCTCATACTTGTAAAGTAAACATTGTACCTGTATCACTTAATCACATAGGTTAGTATATTTACTAATGCAAACATCAACTCAATCCTCATCTTTCTTAACTTGAATAATGATTATAATCAACTTGGAATAACTTAACTTATTATTGTCTTTACTTGCTTAACTTTATTGTTACCTATTTTGTATTTGGCTTTTTTGCCCGATGAATTTCCCGAAATAACTGAGGTTACTCAATCTCATCAAACATGTATCTCGATGCCAATTCCATGTCGCAGACATGGTCTTACATGTGATTGCCTCGTGATGCCAATGTCATATCTCAGATATGGTCTTACATGGGATCTCTTAACTTGGTGTCGATGCCATGTCCCAGACATGGTCTTATACGAGACCTTCCTTGTGTGTTTCATTAATAAATTTACCATTGCCTTGTCTTGACATGGTCTTACGTGGTATCCTTGCCTTATGAAACTTATCAATGGCATGTCCTGACATGGACTTACATGACATCATTGCCTTATAAATTCTCCAATGCCAAGCCTTGGCTTGGACTTACATGGGACCTTTGCCTCATAATAATCTTTCAATTCCATGACTTGTCATGGACTTAAATGATATCCTTGCCTTATGCCGATGCCATGTCTTGACATGGTCTTACACGGGCTTTCCTTGTCTCATATTGTGATTTTAGTATCCTCATTATTCCGAGACTTCAACCGGGACTTTCTCATACATATTCTCATTTACTTTTCTCATCATACAGATTCTGAGACCTCAATATACAAGTGAAAATTATAGTGTCTGGTTACCCATTAAGGTTAAACCTATATGATAAATTGCTTGGCTGGGGCTTAATTTTCATGTATTCTCAAGTTCACAACATATGCAGGAACTCGGAACCTAATCTCGTATTCTTGAGTCCACAACATATGCAAGAGCTCGAAACCTAATCCTGTATTCTCAAGTCTGCAACATATGCAGGATCATGAAACCTATTCTTGTATTATTGGGTTCGCCACATATGTAAGAGCTCAGAACCTAGGCAAACTCACTAACCTGTATACGAAGATTTACTAATTTCATTAGGATACATCTCAGATTATAACATAGTCCAATTCACAAACAATCAATATTATACAAACATAAACGAATAGATTCATAATGTATGAACTTACCTGTCGAAATGGTAACAGTTTAACTATCAGAGACTAGCTAAATTTTTTCCTTTTCCTCGTATGTCCTCCAATTATTGAGATTCTTTATCTAAAGTATAATTTGATTTAATCAACCAATCCAAATAATATATAACAGTATATAAAAATCATGTCCTAACTCAATTTCATCTATACCAAAATTCCTCAAATTTTACATTTATCACAATTTAGTCCCTAAATCGAAACTATTATAATTTTTACATTTGAGTTTTGATTTTGAAATCACTCTCAATTTAATACTCCAACAAACCATATTAACACATAAATTTCAAAATTTTTCCTACGCTTTTTGGTCTTACTGCATTTTAGTCCCTAATTTCAAAACTAACAACTTTGTACTTTTCAAACTAGTCCATTAACATATCTAAGCTTCAAAACTAACCAAACAACCACAAAAGCTTCAAGGAAAAAAAATCAATGGCAACTTTCTCAAGCTTTAACAATTTTGCGAAATAGTCCATGAGTTAGCTAAATCAAGTTCTCGGGATTCCAAAAACATAAAAATTACAAGAAATAGACCAAAGTTCAATTACCAATTTAAGTTTTTAAGTTGGACGAGAGCTAGGGATTGTTTCTCTCTACCTATTCGGTTTTAAGGTTGAAGACGACAACTAAAACTTTGTTTTTCTTTCTTTATCTTTTTTTAAAAAAAAATTTATTATGTTTTAATTGAATAACATATAATAAAATATATTTACGCCACCAATCGTCCAAACACTATTAAAAATGGTATATTTACCATTTAAATCCCTTAGCAACCCTTAATTATGTTTTTTAGTTAATAGAAATCAATAAAGATCAAGTTTTATGTCTTTTACGATTTTATTGGTTTTCCTTAACTAACTAGACAAACGATGAAATTACCAGACCAAAACTTAATACTACATTTAAATAACTTCGTAAATATTAATGAATAATATTTACGAACTCACACGTCAAAATTGTGGTCCCGAATCCATTGTTTCTGATACCCCTAAAAATGAGCAATTACAATTTGGATACAAGTTTCATTTGTTCCAACAAAAACTAATCCGTTATGTTTTCCGACCATATGCAAATTAACTTTTAAGTCAATTTCTAAATTTTTTTATGAATTTTCAAAGTTACTTTACTACTATTGTCCCTAAACTATTTTACTAAGATTGGTTATAACCAAATTGCCCACGAGACACATCAAACACATTTCCCTCATTAATATCACATTTCATATTTATTCACATATACCAAATTATATTCATTAGTCATTCCATGTCAACCAAACTTTCGTATCACATTATTAGTTCATACAAACCTTAGGATTAAGGCTTACTAATTCACCAATTTTGGAAGCCACTTATTTCGAACACTTTAAATCATGGAATTCATACATTTTCATTACATAATAAATCTCGTGCTTATTAAACTATTTTCATAATAGTCACACAAATTAATTATTTTTCCTAAACATTTTAGTGTAGGAAAAGTAAGAGTATCCAAGGGTACTTACCTCTTCAATGAATATTATTAAAATCCAAGATCCCCACTTGGATCCAACCTCAACCAAGATTGAAACTCCATTTCTGAATATTTCCTCATTTCCATACACATAAATTCAATCAGAATGAACACAAGAGTTTTTCAAGCTTTCACATGGTAAGCAATATCTGATAACAGGCTAGAAGGGTTAGAAACGCCATTTTTAAGAAACGCCATTTTTTACCTCATTGAAGCTTTCTCTCTCTAGCTTCCACTTTATCTCTCAAATACCCATGAAAAACCTTGCCGAAACTTATGATTTTGAAGGTGGAAATGACTTTCGGAAGTGATTTCTCAAGTGATTCTACTAAAAGCTTAAAGTGGGTGATGAGATTTGAGGTTGGTTTGAGAAGAAAAGAAAGAAAAGATAAAAAGGAAAAAGAGAGCTCCAAGGGGAAGGTGTGGCTAGATGCAATTGCTGGTAAAGGATGATTCTTCTCATATTTTCCCCCTTTTTTAAATCAATTAAAAATAATAAACTCAAGTTAAAGTCAAAGCACACTTAAATATGTATATACTAAGTTTCATATTAATCCCATACACCAATTATCATATCAAAAAAAATATTTTTATCATAAATTTCTTAAGAAATCACAAAAATACATTTTCATGACAAAATTACTATTTTACCCTTTTTTACTTTATGCATAAATTTTTCACGAAAATAGCCATGGATCAAATTTAAATCACATAATTCTCATTTAAACCTTAAGAATACTCCTAGGATGGTAAAAATTACACTTTTACCCAATTCTCGATAAAAATGAAAATTTATAATTTAGTCCCTATATTATCAAATCTTTTTCAAAAATTTATAATTTAGTCCCTATATTATCAAATCTTTTTCATAATTTATAATTTAGTCCCTATATTATCAAATCTTTTTCATAATTTATAATTTAGTCCCTATATTATCAAATCTTTTTCAATTTAGTCCCGAAAGTGATTTTTATCACACCAATACATAATCTAGCTTATTCTTAAGCCAAGTAATCAATAATGATACATATTTCTATTTTTGGTCAAATTTTCACTTTAGTCCAACTTTTCAAAAATTTCAATTTAGTCCTTTTTGCCACAGTCTCGCATCCACAATATTTTTCATCGATTTCCATCTCAAATATAAAATTTCCTTTCATAATTTTCTTTGTCTGACTCATTTCTAAATTTTCTTGAAATTTTTTTTTACTGTACTTGATCTTAAAATCTTGCCATATGACTTATTAACAATTTTAGGGTGCTATTCTTTGTGAGCCAAACACGTATAATAAATTAGAATTCCATGTAATTACGATACTACCAGTAACGAAGCCAGAGGGATTGGCAGGGGCCCTGGCCCCTCCTAAAATGGAAATTTTTTCATTTAAGCCCTTTATAATTTATAAAATTTTATATTAGTAATTGTAAAATTGCACTTTACCCCCCAAATGATAAAAATTTGATTTAATCCCTTAAAAATTATAAAGATATAGACTTTTAAAATAGTGAAATTTCTTTTTTACTTTTGTAAAAATATACAATTTAATTTTGTCTCCCCCAAATAATAATTTTCTAACTCTGCCACTGATTATTACCCTAGTAATTAAACTTTCATCCAATTATTGTGTGATGTCCAAACCTTGGTAATCAATATTGTACCAATATTACCCGTACTAGCTTGTGTGTACCATTTTGGTCCTAAATCAATACCAACTAGTTTATGTTTTATTCCAAAAAAAAAAAAAAATCAATGTGTTTCCTTCATTTTCGTTTGTTTTGGCCCTTTTCGACCAATACCAGCTTGTGCCAGTATGTACCGACATCTACCAATTGGTACAAAAATTTAATATTTTAAACCAACTTTTACTTCTTCTTTTTTATGTTAGCCATTTTAATTTTCTATAATTATATTTAAAATTAATAGTTATTAAATTAAAATATTGAACTTAATTAATAATTTTAAAACTCATATTTACATATAAATATACTTATATGAATGCAATTGAGATATATTCGCATATATATAATATATAATTTATTTTTAATCAAAATAATATATAACTTATTAATAAACTCACTAATTAGATTATAACTATACATTTGAAAAATATTTAAAAAATATTGATGAATTTAAATTCTTACATCAAAACATACTAATACTGATATTAAAATAAATAAAAATATGCCCACCAGAATAATACCGACTATTTTGATTCAAACACAAACTAAAAGTAAATAACAAAGGATGAACCCAGCCTAAAACCCAACCAGGCTCAATTGGCTTTGTAGCTTCCATTCATGTGGGCTAAAACTCTACGCGCAAAACCGACCAACAGGGTTCCCTAGGTCCCAGACTCGCTGTTCACATTAAACCAGCAAAATTACTATTTGACTTTTTCATTATTCACTATTCACGATTTGCCCGTTTGTCTTTATAATGAAAAAAAAATTTAAATATTTCCAATCGAATCGGTTTTCAAGGGTTTTTTTACAGAAAAATTAATATATCAATGTGCAGGGGCGAAACTAGGGACTGGCATTGGCCTCGACCCCCTAAAATGTAATATTACTATTTAGATCTTTAGAAATTTTTAAAAATTTTAAATTAGTAAAGGTAAAATTGCACTTTGGCCCTTCCTAAAATTATAAAAATTCAATTTAATCTTTACAAATTATAAAGATATAAACTATAAAAAATTAAAATTTTATCCAACCCCCATAAAAAATTGTTCAGACTTCGCCCCTGTCTGTGTGTATGCATTGGTGACACCACTCTTACTTTTTGGTCAAACATCATTTAATAATATGATTAAAAAATAATTTTTTAGTGGTGTTGTTTAACACATTGGTAATATTAATATAGATTCTTAAAAAAATATTCGTATTTTTTGGTGCACATAGAAGAAAAAATAAAATATATTTTTTTATAGATGTCACTTGATACACTGGCGCTACCACTTTAAATTTTTTTAAATGGCTAAAAATAAAAAGCTATTGAACAAAAGAGGAAAGAAAAAGTTGTAGTGTTTGTACCAAGTCGTGACAGATTGGTTGTGAAAAATTATGTTTATGTTGGAGTTTTAAGGATATATTGTGATAGTGTTAAGGTATTTTTTTATTAGTTTCTAATAATAATTTTTAAATTATTTGTTTACATTTATTTTTAATATTTAGATGTAATATTTGAAGGTTATATTTTTGTTTGTAAAAAAATTTGTTTGTGTTGGATTTCAAATAAAAAAAAAAAACATAAAGTTGGTTTGTATTGCTTGGTTCGTTTTTTTTTTTTTTTTTTTTTGTATAAAAAAAACCCTATTGTTTGTGTTGGAATTATTTTGTTTTGTTTTTTTATGTTTGTAATTTTTTATTTTACTAGACTGGTTATGTTTATATTTATATTTTTTTAATAAGGCTAATTAATTCTCAGTTGGAAAAATACATGTTGAGGTAATTCCTTTTAATTATTTTTTTTAGTTGGCGACTAATATTTTTATTATGTGGATATTTCATTTAAATAAAAAATAAAATTATCATTCATTAAAGTGTGTTGTGGTAAATATTATCATGTGAATGCGTCTATGTTTTAAAATGACATGTTTATTCAATTTTGTTTGTGTAGATTTCGAAATGGGTTCAATGATTAGAGTAATTAATGTGCCGATAAAAATAAGTTGTTACTTGCTATTCACGGGTATTTTATAAATTTGCACGTCATTAATTATTTTTAATTGACTTATTTAACTAATATGATAATTTATTATGGATAGGCTGCGTACCGCATCTTGAGAGTGTGTGTCCATGGTACGAGTTACTGGTCGGATGAACGTATTTTCCCATATTTGGATGTTACATGATTTGGAATAGTGACATTGATTAGAATGTTTGTGTAACACCCCTTACCTGTGTCCGACACCGGGATCGTGTACGAGGCATTACCATGCTTAATCTTGCTTAAACATGTAAAAACGGGCTTTAAAATTTCGTTTCGATTTAAAAACTTTTCTTTCTTAGTCATAACATATATCTCATGGGTCTACGAGGCCTTAAACATACATCTGGAAGATTTTGCGGTTCAAACCAGAAACTTTTACACTCTTTGAAAATTTTTGCCTGAACAAGGGTCACACGCCCGTGTGACTTGGGACACGCCCGTGTGGGCAGGCCGTGTGGTCTCACACGCCCATGTCCCTGGCCCGTTTACAATTTATTTTTATTTCGATCATACAGGGGTTTTCACACGACTGGGCACACGTCCGTGTCGATGGCCCGTGTCTTCACACGGCCTAGACACGCCCGTGTTCTCACTCGTGTGAAAAACTAGGGGTATTCTATTTATGTCGTCAGCAACCCCTTAAGGAACACACGGCCTAGGCACACGCCCGTGTGGCTAGCCCGTGGTTGAAACTGACTTAAAACACTAACAAGTAGACATGGTACTCAACTCAGGTTACTATTGTTTAATCTTACTCTACTCATGTTACTTATTATTCTCATACTTGTAAAGTAAACATTGTACCTGTATCACTTAATCACATAGGTTAGTATATTTACTAATGCAAACATCAACTCAATCCTCATCTTTCTTAACTTGAATAATGATTATAATCAACTTGGAATAACTTAACTTATTATTGTCTTTACTTGCTTAACTTTCTTGTTACCTATTTTGTATTTGGCTCTTTTGCCCGATGAATTTCCCGGAATAACTGAGGTTACTCAATCTCATCAAACATGTATCTCGATGCCAATTCCATGTCGCAGACATGGTCTTACATGGGATTGCCTCGTGATGCCAATGCCATATCCCAGATATGGTCTTACATAGGATCTCTTAACTTGGTGTCGATGCCATGTCCCAGACATGGTCTTATAAGAGACCTTCCTTGTGTGTTTCATTAAGAAATTTACCATTTCCATGTCTTGACATGGTCTTACGTGGTATCCTTGCCTTATGAAACTTATCAATGGCATGTCTTGACATGGACTTACATGACATCCTTGCCTTATAAACTCTCCAATGCCATGCATTGGCTTGGACTTACATGGGACCTTTGCCTCATAATAATCTTTCAATGCCATGACTTGTCATGGATTTACATGATATCCTTGCCTTATGTCGATGCCATGTCTTGACATGGTCTTACACGGGCTTTCCTTGTCTCATGTTGTGATATTAGTATCCTCATTATTCCGAGACTTCAACCGGGACTTTCTCATACATATTCTCATTTACTTTTCTCATCATAATATCACTAATTTAACTTCATAGAAATAATGTACATTATACAACATAATAAGTAATTGAATGAAAATATATATAAAGCCTTAATTCATACAAACTTACCTCGATATTCAAAATGTATGTAGAAATGTTAGTTAGGCCTCGACTTTGTTCTTGCCTCGGTTTCGAACTAGGCTTCGTATTTTTTGATCTGTAATAACAATTTAACTTGTTAAATTCACACATTGACCACATCGACTCATAATTCACATTTTGGGAAAAATTACAATTTTGCCCCTAGACTTTGGCAAAATGACCATTTTGCCCCTAGGCTCGAAAATTAATTGTAATCATATTTCTACCTTCAACAAGCCTTGGTGAACATTTAATACTCTTATAGCTTTCATCAAAACTCAACATTTCACATAATTACTACAAATTTATAACATTTTCATCAAGGTCCAATTAGGTGTTTTCAAGACAACACCTATCACAAAAGTTGTTCATCTAACAACTAAGACTCAATTTCTTCCATAAAAATGAAGCAAATAAAAATGAAATCTCTCATAGAAAAACTCTAAACTTTCACCATATTGCATAATAGTCCCCTCATTTGAAAGCTTAAGCTTTAGGGGTCTCAAAAGTACAACTTTTATCAAGAAATGATCCCTAGAACACTTACTTGTGAAGAGAAGAGTGTGCTGAAATTTTTGAAGCTTTTAACCCCTATTTGGCTGCCAATTTTCGGTGAAAGAGATGAGTAAGGAAGATTGACAACATCTTTTCTTTATTTTAATATTAAAGTATCAATTTAATCCACCTACTATCACCAACTTTGACCAACATTGACAAATTTGTCTCCTATGCTAGTCTATGGCCGGCCAAGCATTTACAAGGGGCTAAATTGCCTTTTAAAAACCTCAAATTAAAAATATATGGCTATTTGGTACCTTTAACTTATAAAATGAAACTTTTGCACTTTATGCGATTTAGTCCTTTTTCACGATTAAGCAAGAAATCGCTAAAATTAAAGTACCAAAATTTTCATGTACTTCTAGAATCATGCTCTAACACATAAAATAACATGAAAATAATTTTCCCTAACCTTGTATTTGTGATCCTGAGATCACTGTTCCGGGTAGCCCCTAAATCAAGCTGTTATAGTTTGAGCTAAGAGCCGACTTGATATCCATCTTGGTTGAGTGGTGGTGCCTGGAGTCCCATACATTTCATTTGTCAAGTGGGGATTACACCATCACCTTAGAAGATGTTGCATTGCAACTCGAGCTCCTAGTTAATGGTGTTGTGGTTACGGGTTCAAGTAAAGTGATTGTAACAGCCCAATTTAGGGCCTAGTCAGAATAGTGGTTGCGAGACCACAAATCTAAAGATGAAATATATGTTTTACGATTTTTATGAGGTCTATGACATGCTTTCATGGTTGTGTGAAATTTTCATGAAGAAATTTTATTGTTTAGTGATCAATTTATCTTTCAGGACTAAATTGCAAAAATTGAAAAATATGAGATTCTAGAAGTTTTAAATATGAGATATCATTAGAAAATTCATTAGAGGTCCTGATTTAGTAATTACACCATTATATCTCATGATAGACAAAAATGGGCATGGAAGGGAAAATCTCAAGAAATGGCCTTAAAAGCATTTTAGGCATTTAGTTTATAAATTAATAAAAAAGGAAAAATAAGTCAAAATTGGTGTCCATCTTCTTCCCTAAGTGCTGAAAATTGAAGAGAAGACATAGTTAGGGTTTTGTTCATTTTCAAACTCAAAGTAAGTGCATCCTAGCCCCATTTTTAATGTTCTTTACATTTTTGAGATCCTCGTAGCTCGATTTAGCTATTTCTAGCCATATTTTAAGCTAGAGTTCATGTTCAAAAACTTACCCATGTACGACATACATGTATTTTGATGTTTAATGGAGGAATATGGAAGTTTGATGTGTGATGAACATCATTCTCTAAGTGATTTTTCATGGAAACACCTAAAAAGGACCTATTTGTAAAAGTGATAAAATGTGTAGTAAAAATTAGTTTTGAAGGAAAATGTAAGCTATTATAAGCTTAATATAGGTTCGGCTAGGCTTGGGTAACCAAGAAAATGAGTATATTTCATCATACGAGCCTAGGGACCATTTTGTAAATATTGAAAGTTTAGGGGAAAAATTATAATTTTTCCAAAGTTTGATTCATGGGCTGTTTTAGTCAATGTGATAATTAAATAAGAGAAATTTTTCATTATAGATCAAGAAACACGAAGTCCGGACTTAAATCAAGGAAAGAACAGGGTGGTGGACTAAATTGAACAACTATCTATATTTTGGTACCGAGGTAAGTTTGTGTGTAATAAATCAACATTATGTTATTATGTATTTAAATTCTTGATATTACATGAAATGTATTTTCTTTTGATGAAATTGGTTAATGAGGTCTCGATGAAACATATGATGAAGTTTTACTATATCAAAGTCCTGTTGAACCTTAGGAATAGAAAGGATACCCTTACCACGACATTAGATTAATAAGGTCCCGTATAAGACCGTATTTGGGATATGGCCTCGGCACCGAATTGAGATCCCGTATAAGACCCTATCTGGGATATGGCATCGGCATCGAATAGTGATTCCGTGTAAGACCATGTTTGGGACATGGCATCGACATACGATCTCGTGTAAGACCATATCTGGGATATGGCGTCGACATCAATATGTGATCCTGTATAAGACCATATTGGGATATGAAATCGGCATTTACATGTGATCCCATGTAAGACCATATCTAGGATATGGCATCGGCATCTTATTACGTGTATGACAATTTCTGAGTATCCTTTGATATTCCAAGTGGTTCAATGGGGTAAAGAATTAAAGTTTATGTTAAAGATGGAAAAAGGGCTAAAGTTTTGTAATGGAGTGATACAGGTACATATGCGAAACTCACGAGAAATGAGTCTGGTATGTGATATATGGTCGGTAAGACTGAGCATGAGTAAGACATGTCAATGATGCTTGAGAACTTTGAGTTAATTCATAATGTAATATGTGGATGTTATTCCAAGATTTTGTGTTGTTATCTATTACACGCAAACTTACTAAGCTTTATGCTTACTCCCTCTCTTTTCCCTTTTCTTGTAGTATCGCCAAGCTAGCTCGAGGATCAAAGGACGTCGGAGCTCGATTCACACTATCAAGCTATTCTTTTGGGGTATAGTAAAGTTCGATTATTTTGGGTATGGCATGTATAGGAACTTGATCATTTTGTTATATCATATGGTTAGCCAATGTGTTGGCTATTAATGTTACTTATTTCATATTGTAAATGGCCATTTGAATTGGCCAATACTAGTTAAGTTATATCTATTCAATGGTAATGAAATTCATGAAGTGCAAGCTTGCACAATTGAATAAGTAATATGTGAAGTATATGCATGATGAATGTAGTGTGAAATTAAGGTGTGGATGTCTTGATTGTGGATATTAAAAGTGTATTATAGTTATGCTATGTGTTGCTGGAAATGGTATAAGTGTGGTTGCTTTTCAGGATGGCAAATGGCTTGGTAAATAGCCTTATATTTCTCCACATGGATAAACACAAGGGCGTGTGTCTAGGCCATGTGTGACACACGGTTAGCCCCTTGGGCGTGTTGATAGACCGTGTGTCCCTTGCATCCAAATTTAGCAAAACAGAATGCCTAGTAATAAGCACACGGGTAGAGGCACAGTTGTGTTTCTCTGCCGTGTGAAGGACACAGCCTCAGGACATGGGCGTATGCCCCGGCCGTGTGAAGTCTGCACATTAATTGTGAGAATTAAATTCACCACACGGCCTGGCGCACGGGCGTGTGACTCAACCGTGTGACCCTAAATGTCTGCTGACATCATAAATAGAATGTCAAGGTTTCCACGCACGGGCTCAGACACGAGCATGTCATGGCCTTGTGAGGGACATGGGCCATGGGCACGGGCGTGTGGCCCTGTTTTGAGCAAAAATTTTCTAAGTGTCCGTAATCTTCCGGTTCAATCCTGAGCCACTCTATATGTATGTTTTGGGTCTTGTAGGCCCATAATAGGAACATTATGAACACAAATGAAAATTTTTAAGTTGGAATGAAACTTTATGGCCCTATTTTGTATGAATAAGTATGTTATGTCCGATAATGCCTCGTACCCAGTTCCAGCGTCGAATATGGGTAAAGGGTGTTACAGTGATTGAACTTGCGTTACTTTGCTATCAATTGCTTGGATGATTGTCATGTGATGGTGGTGCTAAGTTTACCAATTTGAAACTTTCCTGGTTAAAGCAAAAATCTGAAACTTTATCGAGTAGTGCCTCTGAGTTGGAGAAGATGGGAATTGCTCGGGCGTATATACTAGAGTTGATAGGGGGTACTCATGCCAAATGCATGTAATAATAAAGTCCAATTGATTTACTTGACTCTATTGGTTGATTTTCATGCTACTTGTTCATACAATTGGGGTTTAACAATATTAGCAACATTGTATCGTGAGCTTTGTAGGGCAATGACTGCCGCTAGACATGGGAACGTTTTGACTGGAAATACTGCAACAAAAAGATATAAAATTAAGCAACAAAGTCCACAAATATACATGTCAAATTATAATATAGATTAATGTTACAACGAAACACTTTGGGAAGCATTCCGAGGATCGTACCCAATGGAGGTTGAATTAAACCTAAATTAATTCTCTACACTAATAAGTCTAAATAGTATCAATTTAAAATTATATTACAACAAATCAAATAAACCTAAAAATTATTTAAATAAAAAATCAACCAATTTAACAACCGAAAATAAACCATTAAACAAGCAGGAGATCAACTCACTTTAGTAATCCTAGTTAACTTCAGAACTTGGGTTTTATTGAGTTAGCTATTAATTAGCTAATTATCACCTCTAAGTATCTAACTACTTAACTAATCGACCAATACACGCTTACCTCTCGGCCTTACTTTCTTGACCAAGATAAATTATGATTTACTCGGTAAATTTATCTCTCGATATCATTTATCATAAATTACTTCCTAGGAGCGTCACTTCCTATGGTTTAATCACACATAATTTAAGCCAACTAACCTAGATTTTAACCATTGTTCTGTAACAACCCATTCAGTAATATCGAAAATAGTGGTTTCGGGACCACAAATCTGACGAGTGAGTTCGCAAATTTTAATATTTACGAGTCAAATATTATACTATATTTAATTTTGATTTGATAAATTTTGTTAACTAGACAAATAGTTAAGTTCAAGAGGTTTGTTCATAAAGTTAAGTGGTTTTGGAAAATGAGGTATCAGGACCTCATTTCTGTAAATCGAGCTCATAAATATTTTTATTAAATATTTATGGAGTGACTATATAGGTGTATTAAATTTTGGTCTGGAAATTTTAACATTTAGATATTTAATTAACGAAAAATGACTAAATCGTAAAAACTGTAAAAATTAATCGCTATTGAGTAATAAATGTTTAATGAGAATAACATCAAAAGAATAGTGTTTTAAAATGTAATTAAACCTTATTACAACCTAGTGGATGGTTTAGGAAACGAAACAAATAAATTATATGTTAAATTTTTATATTAAAAATGTTAAATGATATTATTAATAAAAGAGAAACAAAACAGTTTGGGATCATATTCTTTTTTCTTTATAAAACCACCATTTTCATTTCTTACGAAGTTGGGTTGAGGTTTTACCTTGCATGTAATTCAATTTTTATCACATTTTTAATGATTTTTATAGTTTTGAGATCGTTGTAACTTAATCTAGCTAACTCAGGGGTCAGTTTGTAAAATTGTTAAATGTTTTGAATTATGCCATTGATGAATTGGTATTGTTTTTAAAGTTTAATGATAGATTTATAAGGTTGATAGTTAAATAGGACTATTTTGTAAAGTGATTTTGGTTAATTTTTAAGTTAAAAGACTAAATTGCTAAAATAGTAAAGTTAGATGGAATTCTTGTAAAAATATGGTGAACATCGGCTATAAGGGGATTATAGAAAATGCGGCCGGTCTTGTTTGGATTAATTTATGATTGAATTTAAAGTTTTGGGTTTAGGGACTAAATTGAATAAAATGTAAAAGTTTAGGGTAGATGTGTAAATGTCATTAAAGGGTTAATTGCATGAACTTTAGTGTTTTAAGATGTTTAAATTGGTTAATTGAATTAAAATATTATATTTAGATCAAGAAACAGATCAGTCAATTGATAAACACGAGAAAGGAAAAGACATTGAATAGACGTCATCACATGTCAATAGCTATCATATTTTGGTAACTTCATATTATGTTTATTATGTTTATAATTATTTTACTTATTACATGTTTAATTAAATGGAATTGAATGTTGTTATGATCTATTGAATGATTAATGAAATGGAGGAATAATGTTGAGTATGAAATGTACCAGAAAAGCAGGATAAACCCGTGTGAACTTAGTGAATAGCTATGATACACATGATATGTCATTAGGGTGTAGAAGGCTTTGTGCCGGTGTGTATTTATTAGGCTTTATGCCAGTGTATATCTAGCAGGCATTAGTTTCCTATGTTTAGTAACAAGCACTCTGTGTCAGTGTTTTATTTAGTAGGTACTATGTACCAGTGATGGATATCGTACAGATAGTTTGAGGTACTTCATGTGTTACGGATTCTCTGAAACTTGTGTGAGCAGCATCGCGTATCAGTTAATGTCCTTATCTTAGCTCGTATGAGCATTCCCCTCCCATGTATCCGAAGTTGATTTACTATTGTTCTCTAGACAACATAGTTAATTATTATGATGTAAATGGAATAAGATGATGCGATGAATTATAACTAGGTACATGGTTATTTGACATGGGTTTTGATGATATGAATCATCCAAGTTTAATTATTTCGGGTAGTTGGAATGATGATATACAATAAATGAATTATTAGTTTCATTATTATGTTTGATTTATATTTAAATTGATATGTATGATATGTTTGATTTTACGAACTTACTAAGCTTTATGAAAGCTTACTTTATTTGGTGTTATTTCTTTGTAGGTTGTCAGACTTTTTCCATCGATTGGAACATCATTGGAGATCACACTATCCGGTAACTCATTCGGTAGTTATTTGCTTATTTTGGTATGTTTGTAAGTGGCATGTAAATAGGGTTTTGGATATGTAAATTATAAACATTGTGGTCAAATATTGTACACTTAGAAGATTATGGTGTATTTGTTGATGTAAATCTTATTTGGTAAGTTGGTTGGTTATGGTTTGTGATGGTGAGTGCATGAATTGATATCTATGTATTATATTGTTGTTTAGTTATGTTTATATTAATATTCAATTTGAGATGTTTTGTGCTTTGATGAAATGGTCAATTTGATTACGGTAAGGTATGAACTTAGAATGAGATTTATGGGCACTTGATGATTTAGTTTATATGGTTGAACTTTGGTAATTAGTATCTAGAATTTAGGTAATGATTGATTGAATTTAATTTGTGATATATGTTTTGATTGGACGGTTGTTGTATATATGTTTGAATTGTGGTGCCAATGAGGGTATACTAGTTAGGCACATAGGTTGATTGTGAATTGTTATATTTTGGCTTGTTTTGTCATGTGAAATTGCTTGTGTTAGAATGTGTTTTGGGCACACACGGTCTAGGTTATGGTTTGCCACATGGCCGCATGTCTCATAAGATTGCATGACACGACCATGTGGCCTTTTTCATTTTTGGTGCAGGATTAACCACACGGCATTGGGGAGTAACACAGCCTGGTGACACAGTCGTGTGACCTTAAGTTACACAAACTCAAGTTATTACATGGTTTGGCCACACAACCATGTTCTTGAGCCACACAGGCTAAGCCTTGTCACACGACCGTGTGACCCCTATTTACACTTTTTACTAAAAATTTTGTAGAAGTTTCAATTTAACCCAAAAATTGATTCTAGTTTGTTTTAAATGTTCCGTAAGCTCGATTTAGATTCCAAATTGATTGATTAGAATGGAAATTATTGATAATGATTTATTTGATTGTTATAAAATGCTTTTATGAAAGTTGTTCAAAGTTTATAATCGTAACGCCATATAACTCGGATTGGGTGACCGAACCAAGTATAGGGTGTTACATTTAGTGGTATCAAAGCTACGATTTAGTCGATTCTAGGACTGAACGTAGAATGTTCTGAGTCTAGAAATACATGTCACTTTATAATATGTGATAGTGTGATGACTCCGGATCAATTTGACTTTTTTCTTAATAGATCAAAGATGTCAACTGAATCCAATAGAACAAATTTTGACGAAGTATAGAGTTATGTTCCAACCACCAAATATGTGGAATTAAATTGAGCGGTCGTAATAATTGTTCAACTAGAGAATTTGATTAAAAAATTTTCTTGAAAAATTAATTTGGAAATTCTAAGTGATTTTTGAGAAAATTAATTTTGATCAAGTAAATTTAAATCAAATTAATTAAAATTAATAGGATATTTTTGAAAATTAATTTTCAAATCAGGCAGTTGGCTTAATGAGTAATTGAATTTGAAAACTGGACCTGGGATCGTAGATTAGGCCTGAGAGCCCAAAACCGAGACCAAGACCAAAAAATTGGTTGAACTGGGCCTGGTATGTGAAATCAAGCTGATGGTCCAACCGGTGGCTAGAACAGAACGGTCGGGCCTTCACTGGCCCAGACTAAACTTGTAACAGCCTGATTTTGGGGCTAGTCGGAGCAATGGTTTTGAGACCACTAAACCGAGGTTAAGGAAAATTATTTTTATGTTATTTTATGTGTTATGGTATTATTATAAGGCTATGTGAAATTTTTGGTGCTTTAATTTGAGCGATAGCATGCTTAATTGTGAAAAATGACTAAATCACTTAAAGTGCGAAAGTTCCATTACAAGTGTAGAGGTGTCTAATAGCCAAAGACTGTCAATTGGAGGTCCTTAAAGTGATATTAGGCCATTAAACTAGTGATGGCCAGCTATATAGGGGCTAGGGGGACAAGATTTTTAATGTTGGTCAAATTTGGTGGAAATTAGGTGATAAAAATGAATAAAAGATGTTATCATCTTTCACTATTTACTCTTCATCTTCCACCAAAAATTACAAGCATAGAGGGGTTTTGAATGCTTTAAAATTTCAGCCAAGGTATCTCCCTACAAGTAAGTGATTTTGGTGGTGTTATTTGATAATTTTTGTACTTTTGGAGTCCTCAAGGCTTAAGCTAGCTAATGAGGGGACTAATTTGTGATATGGTTGAAAGTCTAGGGACTTGCCATGAGAGTGTTTATATTGTTAGCTGAGTTTTTATGAAAGGAAATGAATGTTAGGGAGATGAGAAACAACTTTTGTGAAAGGTGTTAGCATGAAAACACCTAATTAGGACTTGAATGCAAAGATTGAATTTGTGTCATAAATGCATGAAATAGTTGGAATTTTGAGTAGTTGTAAGAGAAATAATTGTTTAGCTAGGCTTGTCTAATGAAAACAATATGTTGAAAAATGATTTACGAGCCTAGGGGCAAAATCATAATTTTGTCATAGTAGAAGGGCAAAATGGTCATTTTTACGTAAGTGTAGATTTTGATGCATTATGATCATAGAATGATCTAAATGAGTAAAATTTATTGTTATAGATCAAGAAGAGCACAGAATCAACCTTGACCGGGGAAAAGGCAAGGTTACGGATTAAACCGCAAATTGAAACGTTTTGCATCGAGGTAAGTTTATGTGTAAACGATGCATTTTATATACACATTGTTGTTGCTAATTGGTGCATGGCATGATTGTGAACATGTATAATTCAAGTGGATTGAATTTGGTAGTTATTGAATAGTTTTCGTATGAATGGCAAAATAGATATGTAAATGTGAAATATCAGTACTTGACGGTAGGCTAAGTGTGATACCACCTTAATACTTAACTACGATGGGTTGAGTGTGATACCATCGTCTATTTATTATTTGGTGGGCTATGTGCGTTACCATCGTTACTACCTTTTTTGGTGGGCTATGTGTATTACCACCGTTACTACCTTTTTTGGTGGGCTATATGCGTTACCACTGTTACTACCCTTTTTGGTAGGCTAAGTGCAATACCACCCCGTTAGAGATTAATGGTGGGCTAAGTGCGAAACCACCGAGTGATTGGTAGTTTTATGAATGGTGTATTGGAAATTATGATGTGTTGTTTCATGTGGTTTTGTGATGATAAGTGCAGGGAATGTATGCTACTAAATGAGAGCATTTTGCTTGTTACATAGTGAAAATGTGGTAAGAGATGAAAAGAGTAAGCATGACTAAGGAATGTAGATGGTTTTTGTGTAGTGCATAATGCTATTTTATTGATTAGCGTATATCGTAATGCTTGTTGTTTACATGTAAACTTACTAAGCTTAAAGCTTACTCCCTTTTCTTTTCCCTTGTCTTATAGAGTTAAAGAGCCGAATCGGGATACGAAGATAATTGGAAGATCGCCCACACTATCAGCTCATCTCGGTATATCTAGACTTAGTGTGTTTGGAGTATGGCATGTATAGGGGCTAGACTAGTATATTGTTTTGTTATTTTGGCCAAGAGTGTGTTGGCCCCTTGAATGAGAAACTTTTGTGTATATAGCCATATTTGTTGGCTCTTTCTTTTATATATATATATGAAAAGATGAAGTTATTCATGAATTTATATAGTGTAAAATCTGAGTTGTTTAGTGATATGTTGAATGGTATTGTGTTGTGAGAGTTAGGGTGGTGAAAAGAGCTTGGCAAATAGCCTTGTTCTTGTCCACATGGGTAGGCACAAGGGCGTGTGTCTAGGCCGTGTGTGACACACGGTCAGTCCCATGGGTGTGTGACCAGGCCGTGTGTCCCCTGCATGAAAAACTTTACAAGTCAGTAAGGTCTGTAGTAAAATCACAGGCAAAGACACGGCCGTGTGCCTCAGCCGTGTGGGAGGCACGGCCTAGGACATGGGCGTGTTCCCAGGCCGTGTGAAGTCTGCACATTAATTGTGGAATTTAATTTGACACACGGTCTAAGGACAGGGGCGTGTGCATTGGCCGTGTGGCCATAGGGAATTGATGATGTGATAAATAGAATGCCAAGGTTTTTGCACATAGGCTAAGACACGGGCGTGTCGAGGCCGTGTGAGGGACACGGGTGTGTGTCCTGCTGTGTGAAATAAGTCAGTGTCGACCACGGGTGGTGAACACGGGTATGTCTTAGGGGCACACGGGCGTGTCCCTAGATCAACATGGGCGTGTGGCCCTTGTTTAGGTGAAAACTTTTAAATGCACAAAAAGTTCCGGTTGGGTTCCAAAACCCTCCGTATGCACGTGTAAGGCCTCGTAGATCCTTAATGAGATTCATATGAAGGTGAAAGAGGTATTTTAGGGACTAAAGTTGCATGGTCAAGTGAATTAAGTCCGGTAATGCCTCGTGCCCAGTTCCGGGGTAAGATACGGGTAAGGAGTGTTACAAACTGATAGACGTGATTGGTGGCTGTGATGGTGGCATTCCGGTGGCCAAAAAATGATTGGTACGGTGGGTTTTCGGTGGTTGTGCAATGGAAGAATTACACTCCTACTGGGACTCTACCGGAGAATTTGATTTTAGATTAACTATTCCAAAATAATATTATTTTAATAAATTTAATATTAAATTAAATTCAATGCTTATCCTAATAGTATTTTATTAATTTAATATTAAAGTGATTAAGTTTAATCATTGTTGAACTCTCTAAACTCTCCCTATATAACACACTTGAATTCAAGAGAAAGTTATAGAGAGAAAATTCTCTAAAGAAATTATTTCACAAAATTTCTAAAGATATTTTTCTTATTTATAACTTGGCCCAAAATTTTAGAGAAATTACGAAATTACTCCACTGGTAATTTTTGTGAAAAATTTTCTTATTCGAAGTGAGCCCACACTAGGTAGATGTGAGATTGAGGATAACAAAGAAGACTACTCGGTCGAAGCATTCATCCTAGATGAATTGAAAAGGTACAATTCTGATAAATTGTTTATTACTTTAGATATCACAACCAAGTTCATGTTTTGGAAAAAAAAACTTAAAACTCTAGTTTCTCCCTAAATTTATTTTCTATTGCGTTTTCCAAACCCTATTTTCCAACACAATCTCCAAGGACTCTCGGTACAGTGCACTGACAACAATAATGCAAACTTAAACTACTGTCGATTCTCCACAGAATTCCTCAGTCACCCACAATATCCCATCCCATGCACATGCATTATGACATACATTTAAGGAACAAAATTATGCTCCCAAAACAGTTTCAAAACATTGACATGCTACACATGCTTACATATTTATACCCAATTCAATTCAATGGCATACATATCATGCATTTGGTTTTACAATCAATTCAATAACATTTTTTATGCCTTGGTATCATAATCATTTCAATAGAAACTTATCATGCTTTAATAAAAAAATTTAGAATGCATGTATAACAAGCTTCAAATAAGTTCATACCATGATAACACACTCAAACATACCATACAAGCATTTCATTATTATATCATAAAGACACATGTTATACCAACAACCATTAATATTCATGTCAACCATTTTAAAACATACCAATACCAAACATACAATTAATTAGCCAACCATGCCAATTTTGGATTCATACTTTTTAGTTAGGGCTCAAAACGTACCTAGTTCGGCCACCTTAAAATCATTTATTTAGCTACTTAAATAAGTTCAGCCAGCTAGCTTAATTATGAATTTAAACAACTAATCATTTATTTAGTTAGGGTTCCTTAGAAGATTGCACTGTCTCCTTATTTCCTTTTAACCACTAAGCCAATTACTCAACCATGAAACAATTTTACAAACTTTAAACCAAAATTTTAGGATTTATAAGTCTCCCCCCTTAAAGAAAATTTAGCCTTGAAATTTCACCTGATTCAAATAGATGATGATATTAAAGTCGAATTAAGCTTTCTAGCTCCCAAATAGCCTCTTTAGTGCCATAATTCCTCAAAAGCACCTTAACTAGAGGAATCTATTTCCTTCTCAAAACCTTAA
This sequence comes from Gossypium bickii, assembly GCA_025503065.1. Classification (NCBI taxonomy): domain Eukaryota; kingdom Viridiplantae; phylum Streptophyta; class Magnoliopsida; order Malvales; family Malvaceae; genus Gossypium; species Gossypium bickii. Next base: position 36,550,189 of record CP106716.1, read on the forward strand.
CCTGACAATCCAAAATCTGAACAAGTTCTTCCTCAAACGATTGGTCTAATCTCGATCTCCTCAATTGGGATAATATGAGAGGGGTTGGATCTATATCATCTCAACATTGAGACATGAAAAAGATTGTTAATACAATCCAACTTAGGAAGCAACCAAGTTGATATACCACTAGACGAATCCTCTTAAGCATCCGATAAATCCCAATAAACCTAGGGCTCAATTTACCCCTTTAACCAACCTCAAAACTTTCTTCCATGAAGAAACCTTAAGAAAAACTTGATCCCTCATACTAAAGTCGATGTCATTCCCCTTTAAGTCAGTATAAGACTGTTGTCTATTCGGAGCTGCCTTTAATTTGTCCCAAATTAACCGAATTTTATCTTCAGTCTCCAAAACCAAATCCGACCCCAAAATCTTTCATTCGCGTAATTCAGTCCAACATAAGGGTGAATGAAACTTACGACAATAAACAGCCTTGTAAGGTGTCATCTGAATACTAGATTGGTAGTTGTTATCATAGGCGAACTCTACCATTAGTAGATGCTCCTCCCAACTACCTTGAAAATTAATCACAAAGCTCTTTAGTACTCCTGGTGCAGTGCAGTGACAACAGTAATGCAAACTTAAACTATCGCTGGTACTCTACGGAACTCTGCCGTCATCCACAATATCCCATTCCATACACATGCATTATGAAATACATTGAAGGAACAAAATCATGCTTCCAAAACGGTTTCAATACATTGGCATGCTTCACATGCTTACACATTCATACCCAATTCAATTCAATGGCATACTCATCATACGTTCAGTTTGAAAATCAATTCAATAACATTTATCATGCCTTAGTATCATAATCATTTCAATAGAAACTTATCATGCTTTGATAACAATTTTTCAATACATGTATAACGGGCTTTCAATCAGTTCATACCATGGCAACACATTCAAACATACCCTTCATTATTATATCATAAAGACATATGTTATACCAGAAACCAAAAACCAGAAACCATTAATATTCATGTCAACCATTTTAAAACATACCAATACCAAACATACAATTAATTAGCCAAACATGCCAATTTTGCATTCCTACTTTTTAATTAGGGCTCGAAACGTACCTGGTTCGGCCACCTTAAAATCACTTATTTAGCTACTTAAATAAGTCCAGCTAGCTAGCTTAATTATGAATTTAAACAACTAAAAATATAATTTAACACTCGATTTTATGAGTTAAAACCCATACCTTGTAATCGCAAAACCACAACACTACTTTACAAAGCCCGTGCTTCCTCCCTTAAACTTAAAACGTACCTAAACCAAAATACAACATTTATTGGGTTAGGATGCTATCAAACCAGCCTTAAAACACCCTATAAGGGTTCCGCCAAATCAGTGTTACAAAGTATTAATTACAAATCCAAATCGGTTAAATCATTTACTCTGATTTGGCGCAAAACGAGGGCATGAATGGTAAATGATCTCACTACTGGTTTGAGGCATTAAGATCAACACCTAACAGAAAAATAAATTTGAAAATCAGTAGCATACAATTAACTATTAACCTTAAAACAACCAGCCCACACCTCCCCTTTTTACGAAACCAAAACCACTTCATTACTTACAATAAACCGCACTTATGCTTTCTGATTAATCAGATCTGAATTGCCGAACAATTGGGATCAAAATTTCCTATAATATTCCAGATTAGAGGTTGATTAGGGTTAGATAATATGGATTTAAACCTTGCTAGAAAAGTGTGGAAAAAGTAAGAAACACCAGCAACCCCCCAATGTTGGTTTTAGGGGCAACACACCACCATTTTCGGACACAAAATGGGCTATTTTGAAAAGCACCAAAAATAATTGTTCAAAGGGGGCTATCAAGGCTGGAACCAATAGCACAATTTAGCATTAAGGCCTCAAAGTGGCAGTCGCCAATTAACAACTTTAGGGGTGGCACCACCACCAATGGCGGCGGTTTTAGGGCCGGATTTGGGCAGTCCAAGAGATGAGTTTAAAGGCTAGAAAATTACCATTTTTTTAGCAGCCAACACCAAAATTCCAAATATGGTTTGATAAATAAACCGCATGAAAAACAAAAGAAGAAGGCATTTACACTGGGAAGATGAAATGGGCGACAATGATTCTTTATAGAGGAAGAAGAGCATAGAGAGGAGAATGACTAGGAAAAAGGAAAATTGACAGAAAGGTTGAAAATGTTGTATTTATACCTAGGTTAACTAGGCTGGGCAGCACAAAAATAGGGAAAAGAGAAAAATAAGCAAAAATTAATCCAATTTGCATAAGAAGGGAATCAAACCCAAGTTCCCTTGGTAAATAGCATTGTCTTCTTGTTTCCTTTTAACCACTAAGCCAAATACTAAATCTTAAAACAATTTTACAAAATTTAAACAAAAAATTTGGGATGTTACATAGGGAACTTAGATGTATGCACAGCATCGGAATCTACACTCAACATGTGGGTTGAAGGATCATTTTGTTGGAAAAAATTAGGTTTGAAAACGATTTTCTTGCACAACAAAGAATTAAAATTTTAAAAACTAAGTCGGCTTGTGATATTTATTGCAATAAATCCTTTTATTGAAATTGCACCTATGTTTTCAGCAGAAGAATCCTGGTCACTCCCAACTTTCAACCAAACAACTTTCTCCACAATTCTTGTACCATGAACTGCTTCAAGTGTGAGCTCGATCGAATTTGAATCAAACATAGAACCAAAAATTATTTACTTTACTTTCAATGGGAAAACAAATTTCTCTTTCAAAGAAATCGGTAGAATTCTTATTTCAGAAATTAGAATTTATACTTATAAAATAAATTATCTTTATTTTCAGGAAGAATAACATTATCTCAAAGTTGTATATTTAGCCTTACTGGTGTCATCTATTTATAGGGAGAAGAAGTGAACCCCTTATTGAATTAGTAGTGTAACACTCGAACGTCGGAAATGTGCAAGTGCACACAATCATTATCAAGTAATAAAATGACAAGTAAATGTCGAGTTATCGTACCCATAGTGACTATGAAAGAAAAATATTTATAAAATATAAATCAAACACTTTGGTGATTAAAAATATTTTTATTTTGAATAAATGATTACAAACTAAAGTTTAACTAAGTAAAATTAAATTAAATAAAAATAAAAATTTCAATGCATGATTTCAAAAGATGGTTTTAGTCAAGATGATATAATTGTGTTAAATCAATTACATTCCTTAACTTAGAATTACTAAACTCATGTTCATGTTGTTACAAATATTTTCACGGCAACTTGGTAATTTGCTAACTACTGCTTATACGTATTTACTAAATTAACTGATCTCTTGAACATTTTTTTCAAAGCCAATTCAAACAATTAATCAATCATCTTAAGCACATAAAAGATTAAGTGAGGTAACAATATATTCCTACATTGAAATATTTTAATCACTATAATCTTGCAAGTTATGCAGGGCTAATGTATCGTTTAATATCGTCGCTAATTTAACCTTCAGCTGCCTTAGAAGATTAAACATGCACCAATTAAATGCTATGGAAATTAATTATAATTTCAATATGTTTAATACATAATTCATTCGTTACCTTACATTTTATAATGCAAGTATAACATAAGCATGATTTTATTTAATTGAACAACTTACCAAGGCCTATAACAACACAAATATGATTTTAATAATTTAAGTGGACAGAATGCAATCAATCCAACATGAATTAAATTTAAGCCATTTTAATTAGAACAACAACAACAACAAAACAATTATTCATACTCATGATCGCAACGTAAACAAGAAAATTAAAGATAAAGGAACTAGGAAGCAAATCCAGTATTTCTCTGAAGCCAAACTAGTGCGCTCCTCTTCTTCTCTACTCTTTCTGTTGAATCGAGGCCTCTATGAGCAATTGAATGCTACGATTCCAAGGTGGAAGAAGGCTCTTTTTCAAGAGGGAAATTGGCAAAGGAAATGGGAAAATAAGAAAGGGAATGGAAGAGAGAAAAACAAGTGAAAGAGAGAGATGTGTGGGAAATGAAGGTGTGTTGAATGAGGTAGCAAATATGGGTATTTATAGGTGTGAATGGCTGCTAAAAATAGAAAATAATTAGCAGCCACACACTCTTCCTTGGTCAGCCATATGACAAGCAAGTTTGAATGTTCCAAATTTGCTATTTTAAGCCAGGGGCAAAAGTTTAAAGGCATGAAAAATAGAGGGGTTTGAATGGAGTTTAGGGAAACTTTGAGGGCTGTTTTTTCAGCATAAAAATCAAAACAATTCAGCTGATTGGGTCAGCTTATTGGACGGTTTTGGGCTATTGGTGGATCAGTCTTCTCTTTTTAGCATTCTGGGCCAATTTCTCCTTCAGGCTTTATATTAATTTTTAACCCAATTAAATTTGGATAAAAATTAAATATAAAGTATACAAAATAATCATAATTTGGACCATCATTGGCTGGAAAAATATTTAGCATTGCTCTTGGTTCACTCGATGCAAAAATTTCTCCAACGGTTCAAGCCTTTCGAGGTGTCTACTAAGCTAATTTTCACTTTTTGCGCAAAACTGTTGAAAATAAACCAAATTTGTGAAAATTAATTATAAAAATAATTGAAATTCAATATGTTAATTATTTAAGTGCAGATTAATTATTTTATAAATAATGTAATTTAAGTGGAAATTAATTATTTTATAAATAATGTGTGAATTTCAACAAAATTTACTATGAAAATGCATGAATTAGAGCTCAAAATGTGCTAAAAAAGTTTATATATTTTTGTGTTTCCAAACACCCCTAACCCATCTCTGTCACCAAATTAGGGTTACTAAGTATTATAGTACAATTTGAATAATTTAGAATTAAACAGAAATAATTATTTGAATTAAATAAAAATAATCAAATACACAATTCATTTATACTCCAAATGCACTTACAAGTCTTAAATCGAGCCTACGGGCCCTAAAATTAGTTTGGTAACAATTAGGGACTAGTTTGCAACAAAATAGATAATTTTAGAAAAATGGGAAAATTTTGGAAACAAGGGTCATACTGTCGTGTGGCTAAGCCGTGTGTCATAGGGACATGGCCGTGTTGTCAACTGTGTGACAAACCGTGTAACTTTCAAAACAATTTCACGCAGTCGTGTGCTAAACCGTGTAACATTCGAAATATTCTCAAACGGCCATGTTTTAGACCATGTTTAACTCAATGTAAGGTCGCACGACCGTGTCACAAACCATGTGCCAGCCCATGTTCAATTCAATTTTAGGTCACATGACCATGTCGCAAGCCATGTCCTAGACCGTGTGACAAACTCTTTTAAAACACAGCCGTGTGAAGAGACCATGTGCAGCACACGGTCGTGTGACAGCTCATGCTCCAGGTAGTGTGCACCAAAATTTAATTGTAAAACATATTTCTTTAGTAGTTTCGTCATCGGCAAAGAAATGATTGAAAACCCTTTTACAAAACGTCGTAATAACCTACTAAACCTAGGAAACTACGTACTTCAGTAATAGTTCGTGGTGGTTTCCAATTTACAATTGCTGAAATTTTGTTCAGATTAACAAAATACCATCCGCAGATATCACATAACCCAAAAATCCAACTTTTGATAACAAAAATTCACATTTGCTAAATTTTGTATAAAGTTGCTTTTCACGCAGAGTTTGCAACACCATTCTCAAATGCTGATCATGTTCAACTTCGTTCTTCAAATAAATTAAAATGTCATTAATAAACACTACCATGAACCGATCCAATGTGGCTGAAACACTCTATTCATTAAATCCATAAATGTGACAGGGCCATTCATCAAACCAAATGGCATAACCAGAAACTCATAATGGTTGTATCGGGTTCTGAATGCTATTTTTGGAACATCTGGTTCTTTAACACGTAACTGATAGTAGCCCGATCATAAATCAATCTTTGAAAATACAGTCGCTCCTTTCAGTTGATCGAACAAATCATTGATTTACGATAACGAATATTTATTCTTCATCATCACTTTCTTGAATTGCTGGTAATCATTACACAACCTCAAAGTGTCATCTTTCCTTTTTACAAATAAAACAGGAGCTTCCCAAGGTGATTGTAACATCCTAGATTAGGGGTTATGCGTTTGGAGCATAACTCAAGTGTTAGTAGGCTTTAAGTGTGGTTGAGCATGTTTTAAGGGTTTTGAGAATCCAAGGATGTAGGAGGAAGTCTTGGAAAAGTATTGGAATTTTATTTTTAAAGGAGAAGTTAGGTGAAGGAGGCCTTAAGGAAAATTTTTAGGAGTTTATGGACATGAAAATGGGCTTGTGCATTCTTGCTTAATTTTATGAAATAACATGTCTATTGTGATATGAATGCGTTATGTGAATTCTAGAAACCTTGGAAATGTATGGAAAGTGCATATTTAGAAATGTTGGAAATGAAAGGAAATGTCTTGGAAATGTAGGGAAATGACTTGGAAATGTAGGGAAATGATTTAGAAATGTTAAGTTTCAAAAGAGGAAAGTGAACATTTTGGAAATCTGGAAATGTATGGAAATGTTAAGTTTAAAAATGGAAAGTGAACATTTTTGGAAACTTGGAAATGTAAGGAAATGATTCAAAAGAGGAAAGTGAGCATTTCTGGAAACTTGGAAATGTAAGGAAATGTCAAGTTTACAGAGCCGAACGAAAATTTTTGGAAACTTAGAAATGAATTAGAAATGTCGAGTTTTAAAGTTTAAAAGAGGAAATTAAGGCAAGGTGGCCTTAAAAGAAAAAGTTGGTGAAATTTGACACACAAACAGGCTTGGAAAAGTGGCCTGAAGATGTCACTTAGGGCCTCTGGAAATGGCGCCACATACAGGGGTAGTGGGCCAAGGTTCGAGCTGCAGGGGAAGCAAAATAAAAGTTTTATTTTGTTACAAGGATGGACAGAGGTGGACGACACATAGGTTATAATTTAGGAGCTTTTATTCTTTTATTTTTAAGAGATAAATAGTGGATAAATAAGGGATAAATAATGGATTTATTTATCATTATTTTCAAGAGATAATTGTTGGATTAAATTCTTTTAATTTGAATAAAGAGATAAATGAGGAATTATTCTTTAATTAGGAAAACAAGGGAGAAGTGATGGCCAAGTAAGGGATTTGAGTTTAATAATTTCGGCTAAGTAAGGATAGTTGCTGAATTATCTTTTATTTTAGTGATAATTAAAGAGATAAAGCTATCAAAATAGAAGAGTGATGGCCAAGTAAGGGATTCTAAGTTAGTAATTTTGGCTATAAAAGGAAAAGAGAGGCCATTCTGCATTATTTTCTGTTCTTTGAAAGCCTCTGCCGAATTCTCTTCACCAAATCTTCTTCTTCTTTTATTTTTGCCAAGCCGAAATACCTTGTGTGCTAGCCGAATCCTCCATCTTTATTCTTCATTCTCTTTTCTTTCTAATCCCTCCAAAACCAAAAGTTGTGAGATCATCATCTAGCCATAGCCGAATCTCTGAAGGTTGAAGTGAAGGTGCAATCGATTTCTTCAAGTAAGGAGATCTTTCGGGATCTACTAAGTGTCGACTACAAGGAAGGAGAAGTTCTTTTCCCGAAAGTACACCATAGGCCACATGTACCCTAGTTATTCGGTGAGTTTCGGGATTTCTAAGATTGAGGTAAGACATATGTATATTCAGCCAAAGGCCATGTTTTATGTTTTAATGGTTAGATTAAATCTAACGCAAGGTTATAGGAATTTCGACATTCCTAGGAAAACAGGGATCAATTTCGGGATTTGTTGGTGTCCCAATCGGCAACAAGGTAAGTTTAAGAATAATAATCCTACTAAGATTTGGATTTATGGCCGAATGGCTTTTTATTAAATTAGTAAGTGATTAATCAAATGTAGGGATTAAGGAATTAAGCGGTAGATTAGATTTTGAAATCTCAAGGAATTTGCTAAGCAAATCAGGTGTGTACCCCACACTAACTCTTAATATGTTTTATGGCATGCAATATATATTTGTATATGAAATTAAGAATATGAAAAGAATGTGGCTAAAGTACCATGTTGTGGTACAAAGTACTCAGGTACGTTTCCTACTTCTACTAGGAATATGAAAAATATTATTCGTAACATGAGAATATGATAAGAATGTGAACTTTGGCATGTGGTTACATAATATGTTATGGGCATATGGGTTTGTTTGAAAGGGGAAGTGAAAAGTGGTGACCTAAGACCACGATGTCAAAAGTGGTGACCTAAGACCACACGATAATCTCTGAACGTGGTGACCTAAGACCACAAATGCGGTGACCTAAGACTGCAATTTGGAGTGTAGCGGAAGGAGGGTCGACTTAGTAGTCCCACGGTGTGGTAGCGGTGTGCGGGGTGTGTAGCGGATGGACAATTAGGTTTGGGTTTGGGAATGCATCATAACTTGTATTTTATGTTTTGAATGTGTAATATTTGTTATGCCTGATTCTATTATGATTTAGTGTTGTGTACACATTAAGTCTGTGACTCACACCCGTTGAGGACCATGTTTCGGTGATGAACAGTGTGGGACCGGGACGGCGAACTTGTTGTGGCCATGCTCAACATGAAGTTTTTATTTTTATGGACTATTAATTTTTAAGTACTCGAATTATTTGGATTTACTTGATGTAATAAGGCCATAAGGCCATAGTGCACTATTTTATTTCTGTTTTTATTTATTATGTTACGAAATTTTTATTAAGTTAAAGATTAAGTAATTTACTTTAAATGTATTCTATATGTTTTATCACCTAAAATTTAAAAGGGTTTTCATTATAAAATGATTTTGTTTTCTACTCGAGCCCAACCCAAAACAATATTTCTTTCAAAACACACTATTTTCCCAAAGTAACAAAAGAACTTTGAATCGGTTTACTTGAGGAACATACCAGATCCGGTCTAGGCTCGTGGGCCGGGTGTGGGGTGTTTCAATGATACACTCGGTCTAAGGAACCCGTGATCTAATAATTCATGTAGTTGAGACTTCAATTATTTTAATTCTGTTGGTACCATTTTGTACGATGCTATAGATATCGGAGCAGTTCTCGGTAAAACATCAATTACAAATTCAATTTCTTTTCCTGGTGGTAATCTTAGTAATTCTTCCGGAAAAACATCCACGAACTCACATATAGTTGGAACCAGATCTATTTTTGATTCAGGTGCCCGAGTGTCTAGTATATAAGCCAGAAAAGCTTATGCACCATTACGGATCAACTTCTGGGCAGTTAAAGCTGATATCATACTAGATGCACAATCAAATCGTTATGTTTCAATACTAACCAAATCTCCACTAGTACGTTTTAAAACAATTTGTCTCTGCTTGCAACTAAGAATTGCATCATGAACTATTAACCAATCCATTCCCAGAATAACATCAAATTTGTCAAAGGGAAATAACATCAAATCAGTAGGAAATTTATAACCTCAAATTTTTAGTGGACAATTTTTACAAACTTTATTAACTATTACACTTAGACTTATCAGATTTGACACTTAAACATCAAATTCAGCAAACTTTATTGGTATTTTCTTTTCTGAAGCTAATGTTGTGCATGTATAAGAATGTGTGGATCTAGGATCAATTAAAGTAATAACAGTAACATCAAAAAGAGTGAAAGTACCAGCAATGACGTCAGGTGTCGTGGCTTCCTCTTTACCTCGATTCGCATAAGTTCTGGCTGGTGCTCAACCTTCGGATCTAAAAGTTGTATCATGTGATTAAATGGGGCTCCCTCTATAAGTATTTCCAGTTCTCAGTTTTCTACCCCTTTAAGACACAATTGTAGACTTGGCAACTTGCTCTAAACCATATTAAGCCTTATCCAAACATTCCTGTTGTAACGCCTCAAACTCAGCTTAGATGCTATGACTGAATCTCAGAAACTACATTAACAATGTGCGAAATTATTTTTTTATCTGAAAAATAAAGGTTTGAGTTTTGAAAACATAAAAATCTCTAAGATTGACAAATTTTATCTTTTCAAAAAGTACTAAGTAAAATATATTTAATTTAAAAAGAAAAGCTTCATTTATTTGTAATGTTGTTTGAAAACATTTAAAAAAGGAAGGATCTTATATTATAAATATGAAAATGATTTTTATAAAGAAGCTCACAATCAATTTTCATAAAAACTGTTAGGATCGACCCGATTAAGCAATGAACAAGTAAAAAATAGCGGAATAAATTGAGAAATTAGACACACAAATTTAACGTGGAAAAACCCTCCAAAGAGGATAAAAAACCACGGGCAAAGATAATTTTACTATAATGGCAACAGAATGAAGAGTACAAAAGATGGAGATAAAAACTAACCCCGAAAACGCGAAAATAAAGAACCCTCAAAATGTAAATACAAAATTCTCTAAATGAGTTATGAGTTCTAATATCTAATGGGTGTATTTTCTAAGGTTGTAAAAGAGCCTATTTATAGGCTAAATTCATAGGTCAAATAGTTACAAAATAATCTAAACTAATCAGTGTTTGATTGAAACAAATAAACAGAGTTTAACTAGAAGATTACTTCTCAAATTTGACTGAAATAAGAGTCATAATTAACAAATCTCCACCTTGACTCATATTTCCACAATGCCATCTTTGCCAAAGCCCGTCACGAGCCTATCTTGAACCATGCAGGGAATTAACTGAGTCGAATCTGTGCTTAGAAACTGAAAGACTTCTAGCCTTCGACTTGTACACTGCCAAATCAAAACTAACCCGAGTTTGATTTTCACGAACACAGTGCCCTAACTTTTCAAAACTTGCATCCAAAAGAGAACCTCTCTTCAACGAAACAGTCATACCTTTTTCCCTCCTATGACTAAGTTGCCACCGCTTTAAATGAGTTGACTTCGACTCTGTAACAGATAAGGGACGTCTGATTTCACCGGTCACTGTAGAACCTTCCAGAATATAAAGACTGTCAGTTCTTTTACCTTTTAACAAAACAAGAGCTCCACGAGATACTTTAATGCCGCTCGACTCGATGTTGATTCTGCATCCTTTCAAGTCTAAAATACTCAAGGAGATGAGATTCTTTCGTAAATCAAGTACATACCTGATATCTAAGAGTGTCCTAATCATCCCATCGTGTATCCTAATTTTAACAGTATCAATACCAATTACATTACTAGATGAATCGTTTCCCATGCACACAACTCCACCTTCAACCGAACTATATGTGGAGAACCATTCTCTATTGGGGCACATGTGGAAAGAACATCCCGAATCTAGGATCCACTCGGACGTGAGCTTGGAGTTATCACTCATTGACACTAACAAGAAATCATCACCGCTTTCATAGGCCAAATTAGCACCAGCTACATCTTTATCGTTACTCTCAGCAGCTCTTTTCTTTCACAGTTTATAAAAATCTGCTTTGACGTGACCTAACTTTTTAGAATAGTGACACCTTTTGTCTCGTTTCTTTGATGCTATCAAAACGGAAGCTTGCCTATCTGCCTTGCTATCCAAATGAATCTCATTGTCGAGTTTGTCTCTACTCAACAAATGACCCTTCACATCTTCGAACGAGAGTTTGTCTCTGCCATAAATCTGGGTCTCCCTGAAAGACTTGTATGAAGGGGGCAAAGAGCACAATAATAGCATAGCCTGATCTTCATCGTCAATATGAACCTCAACATTCTTTAAATCATTTCAAAGAGTAATGAATTGACTGATGTGATCTCTAAGAAGCTCACCTTTGTTCATGTGAAACGTAAATAGACGTTGTTTCAACACTAAACGGTTAGCCAGAGACTTAGTCGCATAAAGAGTTTCTAACCTTTTCCACAAAGCAGATGAGGTCTTCTCCATCAATACCTCCTGTAATAACGTTTTTACGAGGCACAACTGGATTGCAGACAAGGCCTTTTCATCAAGCTCTTCCCATTCTGTTTTATTTAGATTCTCAGGATTTTTCCCAATAACAACCTTTTTCAAACCTGATTGAACTAGAATTGCCATCATCCGAACTTGTCACAGATTGAAATTTGTCTCACCATCGAACTTCTCAATTTCAAACCTTGTTGCTGCCATATCTGAATGGGATGATCTATGAAAATTGAAATAGCTCTGATACCACTTGTTAGGATCGACCCGATTAAGCAACGAACAAGTAAAAAATAGCGGAATAAATTCAGAAATTAGACACACAAATTTAACGTGGAAAAACCCCTCCAAAGATGATAAAAAACCACAGGCAAAGATAATTTTACTATAATGGCAATAGAATGCAGAGTACAAAAGATGGAGATAAAAACTAACCCCGAAAACCCGAAAACAAAGAACCCTCAGAACGTAAACACGGAATTCTCTAAATGTGTTATGAGTTCTAATATCTAATGGGTGTATTTTCTAAGGTTGTAAAAGAGCCTATTTATACGATAAATTCATAGGTCAAATAATAATAAAATAATCTAAACTAATAAGCATTTGATTGAAACAAATAAACAGAGTTTAACTAGAAGATTACTTCTCAAATTTGACTGAAATAGGAGTCATAATTAACAAAAACTATTTAGAAAATTTACGAATTATTATTTCATTTAAATTTTAACAAAACATAATCAAAAATACTTAAAATCCCATAATTTTTCATGGATGCATGATAGTTTAAATGTCATAAAAATATAAATCACAAGTAAAAAATAAAGGTAAAGTCCACAAAATCTGAACCCAAAATCTAAATAGTTAAAAATCCAATAAATATCCATGACGTGAAATTTTTCGAGAGGATCCATCGAGTGCTGAATCTAAGTCCTATGTTTGAGTGTTACCTAAGAGGTTGAAACACTACCGGGGTGATCTTTTTAAGCCTAGTGTGAGATTAACACAAACTCATTCACAATATAAAACATATATGATACAAAGTCATAAAATCACATATCTCAATATTTCATAAGCATATCATGCATGATCATGTCGATGTAGATTTTAGGAAAATGGTCCTACCTATCTCCGCTACATGCCATAATCAAGTTTTCCCAGAACTCGTTCAACCAACACATCAAAATGTGAATAGTGTCATAGTAACGCAGATAAATTGTCATATAAACAAAATTGTGGAGAAGCCACCAGAGTCGCAGATAATCTACCATATAATCAAATCGTGAACAATGTCACATTAATGCAGATAAAATTCCAAATACTTTCACCTTTCACATATCCTACCCCATACAAGTGATATTGTAACGACCCAATAGTTAGGGGTGTCGGAAAGTGTATTTTCGAGACTCCATTTTTGTAAACCAGATGCGTAAATATTTTTATTAAATATTTACAAAGTTAGTTTAGAGATGAATTAATTTTTGGATTAGTAAATTTCGTGAAATTAGGAGTTGTTAAGGTACAGGGACTAAATCACGTATGAGTTAAAAGTTAAATTATAGATTGAAATAAATAAAAAAAGGATTAATATAGCAATTGTACCATTAATTAAATTGGTTGGGAGGTGGCCGGCCATAGTTTAATGATATATATGCATGTTTATATATTATATATATTATATTTATAAGTTAAATAATAATTATAATAGAAACATAATAAAAGAAATAGAAAGAAAGTTGAAAGAAAGAGATGAATGCATACAATTTAGAATTAAAAGAAAGAAAAGAAAGAAAGAAAAGAAAAAAAGAAAAGAGAAAGAAGAACGCACAGCTGTGGGGACCTTAGGGTTCAAGCTCAAATTGGTTAGTGCAATTTAGTCTTTTTCTTCTAAATTTTATGTTTTTGGAATTCCGATAATTAGAGCTACCCGACCTGTAACACCCTAAACCCGGCCTGGATGTTATGGCTGAATCTGGTGATGTCATATTGAAGTGTTTTTCATAAAACAAGTTGTCGTGTAAAAACTCTCTTTTCTATTCAACCTCTTTTTATTATTTTCGAAGACATGTCGTTCATTTCCAAAACGTGAATCATTATCAAGAAGTTGTTACTTCCAGAACGATATTAAATTTCCAAAACGTTATTAATTTCCAAAATGTCACTTGTCGCGGAAGATTTTAAAACAGTTTGCGTATTTGTGTGAAATTTGTTAAAACGCCTGATTCTTTTGAAAACCCGATTAACCCTACTTCTAGCAGTTATAAAACAAATCAGTAAAAATCCCAAATTAAAATAAAAATCTAAAAGGTCCATTATTACAGGAAAATAATACCCCAAAATAAAATCAAAAATTGTAAATAAATATTAAGCATATAAAGGAGTTGTGTGGCCACCGCAGAGTCCTCCGCCGCATCGATCCGCCTATTCTAGGGATTACCTGTATAGATTAAACATAAGGGGTGAGTTTACGTAAAATCAGTGTGTAATCCCATGCAAACAATCAGACAGTCTCAGTTTGGGCCTAAGCGCTTTCCAATATCAGTAATAATGTCAAACTAGGCTTTAGCCCATCTCAGTGCAGAACAGTCATGTACTTGGGCCTTGGCCCATTACAGTATCATTAATCAGTGCGGTAACAGATAAATCAGTATACAGATCCTACCCATCTAGCCTCTACACTCCATCTCCATCCAATCCTACACTCCATGTGGGGATATAATCAACCCACCCATCCCTACTTTCCAAAGAGTACCAAATGCGGCACTATACAGTAATATGCAGCTGGGCTGCCAGTAATTTAGGCTCAAAGCCTTTCAGTACACTTCCTCCGATCAATATAAAACCCACCCCCATGCAATGCATCATGCAATCATGTCAGGTCATATCAGAATATCATACATGTATACACTGTAGTCAAAATAGCATGCTAAAGTATAGTCATGCATGTACATAAGTCTATATACATCACACAGGGGCATAACGTTCATTCAGTCAATTAGGGGTCTAGGTAAGCTTACCGACCCAACAGTAGGTCTACAGTCGTTTTGGGCGACCCGTGCAACCTTAATAGTCAAACAGTGAAAATGGGCCCACAGCCTATATTGCTGGCCTATAGGGACCCACACGTCCGTATGGCCCACGCGGCCTAAAATGGCCTTGGCTGTGTAGATCACATGGCCTGACCAATGTCTCCACATGTCCATGTGATTCGCCTGTGTGGGGCCCACACACCCGTAGGTCCCACGTGGCCCAATTCGGCCCAACAAATAAAATCGCACATGGATGGCCTTGTCGATCTCATGCCCATGTTTAGCCACATGGACTACCACACTAGCGAGCGCACGCTCGTGTGGCATCGACGTTCCGTTATTCCAACTTTTGCCGATTCCCATAGTCTAAATTGTATTACAAACTTGGTTATGGAAACACGCACACAGTCCTTCAGCAATCCAAATCTAAGTCCACCACAAACTTTCGATTAGTCACCTGTCAACCGAAATTAAAACAACCCTAATCGAAATACTTAATCACTTAATTGTCATTCACTTACCACGTTGAACAATCGAGGCCTGCCCACTTAAACTGTCAAAACCGAATGACAACTAATTCCTGTAATCCAACTGAACACTTATTAACAACTATTCATATGACAGTTGAACCAAACGAAAATAGGTAAGCTTTGAAGCAACACCAAAAGTATTTACTTATAACTATACTTACCAACCTCGACAGAAGAGAACTAGAGGTTTCGGCCAAGGAAGAACAAGTGAGATCCTTTGTTCACTACAATGCAAGAGTGGAGAAAACAACCGAATGATCAGCAATCAAAGAGAGAAGAACGTTATCATGAGATATGGCCAAACCGAAAAGAATTAGATTTTGAAACCAAAGCACAAAACTCACCAAAAATTTGGCAAAAAGGGAAATAGAAGATGAACAATAGTCACTCGAACAACCGAAAGAACCCAATGCCCAAGTCGCAATTTTTGGGTAGGAAACTAAGAGGAGGAATTCGACACAATGGAAAACAAAATCTATTGACGGAATTTTTGAAAAGAAATCTCAGAGACGAAAAAAATAATAGAATAAAACAATTTGATAGAGGTGAAAACGACATAATTTCGGTAGCAGTACAGAGATTTTTGTGGAAGCAAACGGCGGCAAAGGGGAACAAAATTCAACAGAAACAATCTTAGAAAAAAAAAAGAGTTGGGGAGGGGAATAATCGGCAGAAAAACAAAACAAATAGAGAGAAGAACCACTCAAAGCCGAACTCTTGAGATACCAGAGTTCAAGTTCGGCACTAACACTACCATATCCTTAAATTCCCTTATTTTTCTCCCCTAAACACTCCCCAAATCGTGATAACCTCCCATATCCCTCTATTTTCTCTTAAAATTTGGCAACTATAGTTCCCCAAACCTCCAAAACCTAGTAGTTCGATCAAGCACGACTCTATCACTGCCACATTGTAAAAACAAATCCCCTTGCTAGCGCTAGGACTTGAACTCCAGACCCCTTGCACATTAACACTCCACTTAACCACTAGAGATAGGGGTTTATTCAATAAAAAGAAAAAATTTCCCAAGCCAAGGCTTGAACTTAAGACTTCTTTAGACACTCCCAGAACACATAACCACTGAAGCAGACAGATATTTATGCCACAACATACGAAAATAAAGATTAAGAATTATTGGGACGTTACACGACCCATGTTGTAATTTTTAATATTATTCAATATTGAAGATGTTATCGTTGTTGCTTAGTTAGAGTTTTGGGAATTAAATTGATAGATTTTTAAGTTAGAAGTGGAAAAGGACTAAATAGTGAAGATATTTGTTGATTTTGAGTAGTAGGGACTAAATTGTGAAAAATTCAAAATTAAGGGGTAGAATTGAAAGTGGGGAGCTAAATTTAGCTTAAAGTGAAATTAGTATAAAAATTTAAGGTTAAATGTGGAGATTAAAATTAGTCTCGATTTAAGGACTAAATTGAAAATTAATCAAAATATGGTGTAAAAATTGAAAATTTAATGTGAAATTGAAGTGTGTAATATTAATGTAATTTAATTGTTTTATTTCATAGCTAACGTCGTACCGAAATCCTTAAGTAAAAAGGGGAAGGATAAAATCGACGTCGAATAGCTCGGAATGCATGGTTTGTGTTTCTATAATTCGAATAATAGTAGATTGTTGCATATTTAATTGTTTGCATATAGTAAACATTTGAGGTGAGTACTTTGGTACTTTCGGATTGAATTTAATTTATAGTGGGTTTGAAAGGGATTGATTTTGTGTATTATGGAATATGTTGATTATATGAATATTGAATTGACTATATTGTTAATGTGTATATATGTGAAATTGAGACATTCTTTGTATTGAAAAGTGAAATGAAACCCTATTAACTGTATCGAGCTGAGTCAGATATAGATGGTATACCATAGGATAGAAAGAGTTCAAGGATTTCTTCGATCTCGAGTCGATGAGGCACTGGGTGCCAATTTGCTTTGGTTTAACGATGAGACACTGGGTGTCAATCTATATAGCACTGGACGTAGTTATTACTTTGGATTTATCCAATGAGGCACTGGGTGCCAAACTGGTGTGTTGGTTGGATCCGTGTATCCATCCGAGTCTAAGTTGTGTTAATAGGGGAAATTAAAGAAATATTGAGATGGCAAAGTTGAGAAATGAATATGAAATGAGAAATGAAATATGAAATGATGAAATGAGATGTGAACATTGAAATGAATTCAAGTATTGATCAAAATGATGAATCATGTCATTGTATAAGTTGGACTACCAAATGCTATATATATAGAATATCATTGATATGTGCTTGAACACATGAAATATTATTGTAACACCCCTTACCCGTATCCTACGCCGGAATTGGGCACGAGGCATTACCAGACTTAACTCACTTAGTCATACAACTTTAGTCTATAAAATTTCATTCCAACTTAAAATATCTCTATCACCATTAAAACATTCTCATTAAGGACCTATGAGGCCTTAAACATGCATACGGAGGGTTTCGGAACCCAACCGGAAACTTTTGTACACTTAATTTTTTTTACCTAAACAGGGGCCATACGCCCATGTCCCCAACCCGTGTGGGATTTGTTTTCATTTCGAACCTACAGGGATTTTCACACGGTCGGACACACGCCCGTGTGCTCCAAATGGCCTAGATATGCCCGTGTCCTCGCCCATCTGTAAAAACCTGGGTATTCTATTTGTGACATCAGCAACCTCATATGGGACACACGGCCTAGGTACACGCCCGTTTGACTAGCCCGTGGTCGACACTGACTTACAACACTAACATGTAGGGGACACACGGTCTGGTCACACACCCATAGGGCTGACTGTGTGTCACACACGACCTAGACACATGCCCGTGTGCCTACCCATGTGAACAAGAACAAGGCTGTTTGCCAAGATCTTTTCACCACCCTAGTTCACACAACATAATTTCATTCAACAAATCACTAAGCAACTCATATTTGCAGCATATACTTCCATGAATAAATTCATCTTTTCATTAACTAGTAATAATGAGCCATCAACTATGGCTATATACAAAAGAGTTCATCTTTAAAGGAGCCAACACACTCTTGGCCAAAATAACAAAACAATTCACCTAGTCTAGCCCCTATACATGCCATACTCAAAACACTAAGTCTAGATATACTGAGTTGAGCTGATAGTGTGGGTGATCTTCCAATTATCTTCGTATCCTGACCCGACTCTTTAACACTATAAAACAAGGGAAAAGAAAAGGAGTAAGCTTTAAGCTTAGTAAGTTTACATATAAACAATAAACATCATAATATGTGCTAATCAATAAATAGCATTACATACTAAGCAAGAACAATCCACATTCCATGATCTTGCTTACTCATTTCATCTCTTACCACATTCCAACCATATCACAAGATAAATTCTCACATTATTTAACATACATCCCTGCACTTATCACCACATAATCACATGAAACAACACTTAAAAATTTCAAAATAAGCCATTCCTATTAATACCAAACACTCGGTGGTTTCGCACTTAGCCCACCATTAATCTTTAACATGGTGGTATCGCACATAGCCTACCATCGAGAATATTTACGGTGGTATCGCACATAGCCCACCAAATGATATTATAAACGATGGTATCGTACATAACCCATCGTGAATAAGTAATAAGGTGGTATTGCACATAGCCTACCAACAAGAATTATTAAGGTGGTATCACACACAGCGCACCATTAATTACTACGGGTAATATTCCACACTTACATATCTATTTCAACGTTCATACGGAAATTACTCATTATCTACCAAATTCAATCCACTTGAATCATATATGATCTCTAACATACAATGCACCAATAAGTAACAACATGTGTATTTAAGATGCATCGTTTACACATAAACTTATTACTAAATCCAACTATTTCGTGCACTTATTACTAAATCACAACATTTACAACTTCGTCCCATTTAGGTGTTTTCATGATAACACCTTTCACAAAAGTTGTTTCTCATCTCAATAACATTTATTTTCTTCCATAAAAAACTCAAAAAAAAAACATAAACACTCTCATGGAAAGTCCCTAAACTTTCAACCATATTACAAATTGGTCCCCCCATTAGCTAGCTTAAGCTTTAGGGGTCCCAAAAATACAAAAATCATCAAGAAAGACCTCTAAAATCACTTACTTGCAAGGAGATAGCTTGGCTGAAAGTTTGAACTCCAAAAACCTCTATTTCCTCTTCAATTTTCGGTGGAAGAAGAAGGGTGAATAGTGAAAGATGATATCTTTTCTTTTTATCTTATTTTATTCATCTTTTCATCACCTAATTTTACCAAATTTTGACCAAAAATTTAATGCCCTAGTCTCCTTGTCTCTATGGTCAGCCAACACACCTATAATGGACTAATTGCACTTTAAGGACCTCTAATTTAATATTCTATGGCTATTAGACATCTCTACCTTGAAATATAGAGCTTTTGCACTTTATGCGATTTAGTCCTTTTTCACAATTAAGCATGCAATCATTAAAATTAAAGCACCAAAATTTTCATATAGCCATATATTAATGCCATAACACATAAAATAATATCAAAATAATTTTCCTCAACCTCGGATTAGTGGTCTCGAAACCACTATTCCGACTAGCCCTGAAATCGGGCTGTTACAATTATTGCCATGTGCTAAATTTTGTAAACTCTATTGAATGTGAATAAAGGAGTAAGTTGGCATTATTGATTAGATACATATGTTTTATAACATTACTTACAACATCTTTATATCTTATCGATTCATATCAATTTTAAATTGTTCAGATTATAGAAATACCACTAAGTTATACTCAGCATGCAGTTTTGTTTTCCGTGCGCAGGTTAGCTACTTTTTAGCTTATCATCAACTCAGCATCCAACAATTAATTTCGGACTCAACTGTGGTGATGTTATATTTTGTAATGGCATGTACCTAGGGGGTCATTTGTTGATATCTTTATTATGTGATGATATTTTGGTTTCTTATTGAAATGATGGATAATTGTATATATATGTGGTTATGGTTGAGGCAATGTTGGTATCATAGCTTAGCCTAATGTTTGTATGCGTCTTAGTTTAAGCTTGGTAGCCTAAATAGCCAAAACATTAGTTCAATATTGGTAAGATTAGCATGGATAAAAGCTTTGAATGGTTGATGCCTTGCTAGTATGTTTGATGATATAAAATGTAGTACCAATGAGGATACATTGGTTAGGCATATTAGATGATTGTTATTAGATGATTGTTTTGGCATATTTTGAGTATGTTTAATTGTGTTTTGGATAGTTTTAATGGTTGGTAATTGAGCTTCTCAGTGCTCAATCAAGTAGGAAATAGAAAACTTGAGTTTTAAGGTACATTTAAGTGCACACGGCCTGAGACACGGTCTGTCACACGGTCGTGTGTCACACACGGGCAACACACACAGGCGTATTCCCTGAGTGTGTTCAACAATAGTATAGGTGTAGTTTCCACATGGGCTAACACACGACCTGCAACACTGCCGTGTGGCCCAAATTAGTGAGTTACACTTGTTAGGACACGGCCGTGTGTCTCAAGTCAGTGAATTACACGAGCAGGGACACGGGCTGGGACACGGCAGTGTGTCCTAATTTTGAAAGTCACATGGTCTAGGGCGTTCCACAAGGCCTGACCACACGGTCGTGTGTCCCTTTTTTCTAAGTATTTTTGAAATTTCCTTAAAACTTTCAAAAATGTTCCAAATTACTCCTTGTTCATTCATAGGCTATTTTTAGGGATATATCTACTCAAATTAAGGTCTCTAAGAGTATTTATACTTTGATTTGGAATGAATTAGCAAACCTGAATTAGGTGAAGTAGGTCATTCTACTAACATCATCGAAGGTAGTAGTAGTAGTGGTCGGAGTATGGTTCAATACTCTAATTCTAATAATTGGAATAGCCTTGTATGTATCCAATTTCTAGCTTTCAAGAGGGAATAAATAGTTATAAGAGTGTAGACAGTAGAAGACCAAGTTTAGCAATGTATAATAGTGATAAGAGTGTAGACAGTGGAAGATCAAGTTTAGTATTGCATAGCATGATTCGTTATTCGATTTTATAAGATTCTAGTATGAAAGTATTAGCTTGTCATGACCTACCCTGTATATTATAATGTTAATGGTTAGCTTACATGTTTAATTATGATTGATTATTTGTTTTGATTTGTTAGTAATGCATGTGACCCTAACCTGACGACAAAGAGGGGTTAGGGGTGTTACAGATATGGCCAAAACACTCGAAATCATGTAGGCATATTTAACATGCAAATCACATACGTACTCAAGGTACCAAAATTTCACATCTTATTTTTATGCGAATATCACATATGTCATATAATCACATAACATGAGAATGAGATGTATATATTTTTCACATTATTAGCAAACATCAATATCACACAACATACTTTTCACAAGCATATAGTTTAGGAAAAACACTTACTTTATAAAAATCCATAAGGATGACTTAACTCACTTTATATATACATATAATATTCCTATCAAACAACATTTTTATTCAATAATAGAATTGATTTATTTCATGTTACACATGATCGTAGATCTTATGTGCAATAAAACTCTCAAAACACCCACACGTGGATCTACAATTAGACTACCCTTAAAAGATCTCTCAAATTAGAGATTAAAACCCAACGATTAACGGTCTCTCGAGTTGATGTCGATTGGCCCTTTCTCACTTGAATAGAACGAAGGATCAACAAATCAAATGGGTCACAAATCGGAGAAGGAATGCTTATCAGTGATGTTGCTAATATGATAGCTGGAGCGTTGACGGTCTAGCAATGGGGGCAGCGATTCGGCAGAGAAGGAATAAACAATGATTCAATCACTTTTTTAATGGAGAAGAGAAGAGAAGAGAAAGAAAAGAAGGGAAAAAATAAGAAAAATAAAGTAATTTAGTGGTGGTGCATGGTGGTTGACATAGTGGACGAGGGCAGCGTAGGGGGCGGTGCTCGGAGAGAAAAAGGAGAGTGAAAAGGCGATGGTGGTGGTTCAGTGGTGAAGTTTTGGTGGTGCACAACTAAAAAGGGTGGAGGAAAAAGTGAACGAAAAGAAAAAAAGGGAAGGTTGAGAATTAAACAAAAGAGAAAAAGAGAGAAAATGGGGAGGAGAGGAGGGTGGTGTAGCAATGAGAGTAGGAGAATGGGAGGTTGGATGTGACACATCCCAAAATCTGGGTTAGTAGAAATCAGGCTAATTAACCGAGAATGATCACGTCTAAATTTTTTTCTTAGATGATATTTTACTTATTTGATAATAAATAAGTATCAAGTATAGTGAATAAGTAGTGGTAGAGTTGTCCTTAATGACCTGTGTTAGAATCCCTTCCCTCACATTATTTTCTATTTGGTGCAAATTTGTTTCAAACCCTAGCAAAGGTTACACCATGTTTTGAAAATAAATGTTGTAGGAATCATAACAAGGAACTGAAGTGGTCTAGTGGTTTAATGCTCCTTAGCTATCCTAAATGTAACACCCCCAGACCTGGCCCAAACGTTATGGACGAATTCGGGAATGTCACATCGAAGGCATAATTCAAAATGAT
This sequence comes from Gossypium bickii, assembly GCA_025503065.1. NCBI lineage: Eukaryota > Viridiplantae > Streptophyta > Magnoliopsida > Malvales > Malvaceae > Gossypium > Gossypium bickii. The sequence continues at coordinate 36,573,197 of CP106716.1, forward strand.
TTTGCTAAGTTAAAATTTAAGGCCTAAAAGCCCAAAATCCTTGAATCTTGTTAAGTAATGATAAAAGGCCATATTTTTAGGTATTTCGAAAAGCATGTTTAAGAAAATTTATTTAAGTTTAATAATTAAGTAAATAGTTGAACAATGATAACAAAACACAAAATCTAAAGTCAAATTGGAGTACAAGGCCTTATTACAACCAGCGAAAATAAAGTAATTAAAATCATGTCCTTTGAAACAAATAAACAAAACTCCTAAGTATATTGTAGTGTGGCCATCTCCGAGTCCTCTCCCATGTCGAGCCGTCTACTGAGGGTCACCTGAAACATTTAATAAAAGGGTGTGAGTTTTGAAACTCAGTGTGTACGACCTTGGTAACCAATCAACATGCAAATATCACATTGGGCCTAAGCCCTATCAAATTCAGTGGTCTTAGGCCTTAGCCCAAATGACCTCATATCACATCAATATCACATGAATGCAATGCACCCATCCCAAATCCAACCCTGCATTCTATTTCCCTTCCAACCCTACACTCCTGTGGGGATATAAATATCAACCCACCCATCCCTACACTCCAAAGGTAGCACCAGCAGCGGCACTACTCAAATGTTGCAGCAAAGCTGTTATAATGGGCTTAAAGCCACTAGTGGATCCACGGTCGTCAAGTGACTATACAATCCTCAAATCTTCCTCCGTATCATCAAAACCCACCCAAGTGCAACATATATTTCATGAATGAAACATACACATTTCCACACATTCAGCACCTAGGGGTATTTTAGTCATTTCACTACCCAGGGGTATTTTCGTCAATCTACTCTACAGGGGTATTTAGGTAATTTTGCAAAATAGAGGCATTTTGGAAATTTTGTAAATCAGGGATATTTTGGTAATTTTCAAACTAAGGGTAATTTGGTAATTTTCAAATCAGGGGTATTTTGGTCCCTCTCGGGTTTTAGTTATGAACTTTGGCCCATTAATAAGTCCTTGCGGCTAAAGTGAACAGACACTATGATACAAACCGGCTCGGGATGAGTCGAAACATATATGAGTTGCCCAATCGTCTATGAGGAGGAATCAAGCCTTCGAAAAAATAATTAGAAAATATGAAAGAGTTTGCAGAAGCTTTAAGTGAATAAATAGGAGTTGGTTCGTTTTGATAAAAAAATAAAATAGATAAAAGGATAATTGGATGGAGATGGATAAAAGAACTTAAACGAGACTCGATTCAACACTAAAGAGTGTCACCCTGGGTTCTATATTGTTTAAAGTGGAAATATGAAGATAGGTTGATGGAAATGGAAATACGAACTTAACTTAAGAAAGATTCAACACTATATAATAGTGTCACCCCGTTTCTTATATCGTTAAGGTGGAAAGATGAAATTCGAAGATGGACCAAGACCCATTATCTAAAAAGATAAGAACCTATGGTATAAATAAATGGATGAGAAATGACTGATGCCACAAGCAAAGCTTGATAAGTCGAAATCAAAACTCGTACGAAAGATAGAGAAGAGATAAACTCACTCAAATGAACAATTGTTCATAAAATTTCATTCATAAAAATTCTTTCCCCTTCAATTGAAAATTGAAAAGCTATTTATAAGCCTCAATAACTCACAAAAAAAAAAAAACAATGTCGTCCAACACCTTTAATTTAGCACATGTTGCATCCATGCTCCCAATAGTTTTTAACTTCATTTGGCCGTCCATACTCCTTACATGTTTGTGTTTTTAATTCTTCATGCTTTATGCTTCATGCTTCCACTTGCTTCATCATGTTGATTTATTTATTCCAAAGCCACATGCCTTATTTTATTAGCTTGTGCCGTCCATGCATTTACACATCACATTTGCACATTTTAATTTCATGCATCCAACATGCTTTCAAGCTTGTGCCGTCCATGCATTTCCACAATCAACACACTTGTACATTTTTAATTTCATCATGCCATGCGTCCTTCCAATAAGAATATTCCCTCATCAAATTGAATTCACCCATAACATTCCTTCAAAGTTGTTTATTCTTTACTTCTTCATATTGCCGTCCATGTCTCCACTATCACACACATGCTTTATTATTTAATGTCTCACACACGTACATTCCTTATTTCTTGTTCCCACTAACGCACATCACCATGTTTAAGCTTCCACTCAGCATTTCAATACACTTACAAATTTGTTTATTCACCCTTGCCGTCCAAGTCCATGCTCCAGTTAAAAGATAAAAATTTAGCTCCATACTTCTAATCATGCTCATGAATTTTTCAAATTCCACATGCTCTCTATCATGCTTTTGCCTTCCATCCATAGATGAGTGGTTTCATGGTGCCTTGTATTATTTTATCCATCATGGCTCCCAATTGTTATTTATTTAATTCAAGGCTCCCATTTTTGCTTCATAATTTTCCATGTGCCGTCCATACCCAAGATCCTTCCTTCATCAATTCATTCTTTATTTTTCCAACAATCTCAAATCCACGCTCCCACTTGATTCATGCTACCTACAACACATTAAGTCAACTTATTAATTTATAAAATGAGTACATTACAATGGGCAATTAGACATCAAAAATTCGGCAATCACTAATTAAATTAATTAGTGACACATATTTATTGACACAAACTAATGCATGAAAGAAAAACAAAATAATTAAAGCTTGGACAAATTAATTTAGTCAATAATTAAATTATTAGGCCGCATTAATTTGCTGTACTAAATAATTAATTTGAGGATGCAATTTATTTAAAACAGTAAATTAAAACAATCAGCTCAATGAGCTAGAGTGAGCTCAAATTGAGCTCATTTAAACTAATCTGGCTAGATTTGGAAGTGCACCAAAGTGCATATCAGCTTTTCGGCACTTAGGGCATGGAATTCGAGTTCCAAAAATCTAAAAATTGTTGGTGCCCCGGGCGTGCTCATATCACACTACGCACCAGGTAGGATTCCAGAGAAGAGGAGGTGGATCGCTAGGACCGCTTAAGTACCAAGCTCTCCCTAGATCCAATCCTAGACATGCAGATGTCCATTGCCACACTAACCCAGCTACTTGTCCCTGAACATGTTGATTATTAACTTAAGTCTTATGCGGTTTAAGAGTTGTTCAGAATGAGGCCTAAAGTCCATTAAACCCTAGCATACTTGTCAACGTCCCCATAAAGCCCAATTCAAACCCATTTCACGTTCATATAACCCATTAAGCCCAAATCACATCCTTATGGCCCATTAGGCAAAGATCAATTCCAGATCATATAACATGCATGACTAACTCAATTCATATAACCAAATCAATCAATTTTATCAAACTTAGCCTCAGGGCCCACCGGGCCCAATTAGCCACTTTCAGCTTTTCGGCATTGCCGATATCATGTGTGTGTAGTGTATGTACACACCTGGTTAATACGACGTGCGATACTATCCTTGGTCTTGAACCTACAACCAACCAACCTTCAATCAATCACCCATACTTAATCAAAATATTTACCAAAAGCCGAAGCCTTATCGTAACCTTACCATGTGCCACCGTGTTCTAATAGCCCTTCCTTAGTTACTAATCACGAGTATCCCTAGATCTGCACTCACACATACACCATCAAACTTCTAGTGACTCATAATCCACACAAGTCACCCCTACAGGTCATACTTACATTCGGTCATTTACTTAAACCATAATCGAGTTGAGTACACTTACACTTTGCTAACGATCCTTACCACGTTTGCGACCTCTCAACCTTACCCTTGTTAATACAAGATTAACAACAATGAGAAGTTAGATAGCCCTTTGGCTTTTAACAAAACACACTAAGGGGTTAACTGAATACTTACCGAATCCACTTTCGATCCTGCGGCCTAGATAACTACTGAATGGGATTCGGCTTTTAACCTTGACTGATAGTAGATAACAATCGATTTGTGATGGAGGAAAACCACAAAGATTCGACACTAATAAGGATTTCGGCAAGAGAAGATGATGCTACTTCAGCAATAAAAGAGTTTGGCTATGAGAGAATTCGGCAAAAAGGGATTCGGCTATAGGAGATTTCGGCAACAAGGCAAGGTATTTTTGATTGTGGAAAAATAAGGTTTTGGCAAGGAAAAGAAAAAGAATGGAAAATTCGGCATTACCTAGGACCCCAGATTCGGCACACACACATTTATATAGCCTATAGCCGAAACTTAACCACCCCTAAAGTCCAATTCAACACCACTTCATCCACTGCTTATCTCTTAATTTTTCTTCATGATATCTCCCTTATCCTTCTCCTAAATTCTCTCTACTGATCACTTCTCCTTAGAGTCCCTCTACACTCCACTTCCAGCCTTCTAGAACCCTAAAAAAAACTCCAAAATAAAACTAAGCTAGCACTCGAACCTCAGACCTCCCTGCATGCATATGTCGCCACCTCTCTACACCTTAGTGGCGTCACGTAACCACTTCACCACAGGCTTCTTTGTGCCATTTTTCACTTATTTATTTAAAAGCCCACTACTCATAACCCTGATTCCTTAATTAATTAAATTAAGAATCCTCTACCACAAATACTCGAACCCAGAGCTTCTCCAACACACCTAGACACTCCAAATTCATTAAACATTTAAAGTCATCATGTCATTTGTTATTTTCTTGCTCACTTAAAAATTTTATGAGACCCAAAGCCCAATAGGCCTAATTCTTCTAGGCCCAAATTCGGGGCGTTACACAAAAGGTCCTAAGTTAAAGTCCCTTTGTTCCCATCATTTTATTTAATTTTTTAACACAATTCTCATGTGCATAATGTACTTGTCATCCACCCAATTGTTACAATGTTTGGGAGGATTCTTTTCCATCTTTAGGAATTAAACATACCATAAGTTGAGGTAACATGATCCCTTTTTCGCTCCATGTCTCCTTCTCTTGCCATTTCTTCCCACCATTGCCATAGAAGTGGTTCATTGAACCTAGACTAGGTTGACCACCCTTTCCCCTCGCTCCCTACCTCTTATTGTCGTCCCCTCCTCCCTCTCTTCCATATTTCCTTTTCCCTCTCCTATCTCATCCATTTCTTTCTTTTTCTGCTAGCCACCACCTTTTTCCTTCTTCATTTTGCTTCCTTCCTCCATCGTGACCGACCCTATCACCACCAATCACCTCACCCTTTTAGCCACCATAGCTCCTCCTCGTCCTCCTCTTTCTCTTCCCCGTCCCCGCCGTTGCCATCGTCGTCGCAGATGGTTGCATTTTTCCTTGTTTTCTTCCCATTTCTTTGCCATACTTTTTATTATGGTTAATCTTATACACTATTTGCTTTGGTGATTCTTCTAGATCACCAAACTCTCTAATCTCATATCCTTATTAATCCTTCCACTGTTCCAAATTGATCAAGTTGTGTAAGTGTGGGTTATGTAATCATTAGCTCCTCATTTTTAGTATTTCCTTCTTTTAGCCGAATGGTAGATTAGCAATGGAAGTTATTTTTATTCACATGTTAACAATATTCCTTATTCTAAAGGTCCTATCAATAACAATAGGAGAGATCCTTAACTTTGGATCAGTGATAATCAATTCGAGTGTGCAAATCGTGGGATACGTCTATTGGGTTTAAATCCAGGCGAAATCACTACAAGGGGATTTTGGCATATCAGATCTACGAAAAATGTGTGGGTTCAATACCATTTAGATTAAATATAATGTTGCGATAAACATGTATGTTAATATTAAAATTGTGATTAAATGCGAGTACACTAAGTACTTCAAAAGAGAGTTGAAAAACTCATCATAAAAAATTACCAAGTAAACCTAACCAAACGATTCTATGAAAGCATGATTTATGATGTGATGGTAATTGTGATTGTGATATATGTGTAAATCTCATCCTTATGATATGTGATACATGGCATGTGTAACTTTTGACGATCTAAAGCATGTGATATTTATATGTGTATGTCTAAATTTGAAATCCATGATATAATGTGAAAAGCATGTTAAAACATGTTAAAGTGATTATAAGTGATCAATAAGTGACAAGTGATTATGAAAGCATGTTTACATGCCTAAGTGTAAAAGTGAATAATATGTGTTAAAAAGTGAAATTGTCATATCACATGCATGGGGGGGTTTGTGAAAGGTGGAAGTATGTGGCAGTTTATCTACAAATTAGTGGTGGCTTGTCCACAAAGTGTTATCAGTGGCAGTTTATCTGCAAATCAATGGTGGCTTGACCACAAATGGTGTTTTGGATGGACAAGTTCTGGGGAATTCTATTATGGTATTGTAGCGAAGATGGGTAGGAAATTTTATAAAATGTGCATCATTTTAAAGTATGCATCAACATGTTCATGCATAAGTATCAGTGATTATTATGATGATTGATATGTTGAGATTGATATTTTGATATCTATGTGATTGTATTTGTGTTGATCTCACTCTGGGCTTTTAAAGCTCACCCCTTTTTAAATACTGACTTTTCCTATAATAATCAAGGTTAGGACGGGCTTAGCTTACGTAGGTTCTCTCAGTCATTTTCAGAAAAATATACTATTTTGGTACTCGATATTTTAGGGATGTGTTTTTATTAATGTGGACTTTTGTTTGGGATTTTCTTTTAGACTTGGATTATTTTGGTTTTGGATTTTTCTGCATGATTTGGGTTTTAAAATTATCATTTAAAAGATTGTAAAATTCACAATTTACGATGGATTTTTCATAACTAAGTCAAATAAGTCCCAACAAGGGTGTTTTCAAATTCAATACTTTGTTTTCAAAACTCAGCACTATCTTTGTTCACAAAATTGATATTTTACGAGATATATATTAAATCTATGTTTTTAAAATGACAAATGTAACACCCCATGCCCGAGTCTGAGGCTAGGACTGGATACGAGGCATTACTATGCTTGAACTCACTTAAACATACACTTTCGGGCTGTAAAATTTTGTTCCGACTAAAAAACTTCCCTTTCTTAGTCAAAACATATAGTTCGTGCGCCTACAAGGCCTTAATCGCGTATCTGAAAACTCTAGGAACTTAATTGAAAACTTTTCTTTGAAGTAGGGTTCACACGCCCATGTGAACTTGAGACACGCCCGTGGACCCTTAAACATGCCCATGTCTTCTAACCGTGGGGAGGTATTGACTATATTCACACGGCCTTGACACGCCCGTGTCTTCCAACCGTGGGGAGTTACTGACTATATTTGTAACAGTCTAGTTTATACCCTAGTCGAAACAGTGTTTTAGGACCACAAATCCGAGTCTGAATAATATTTTAATATTATTTTCTATGCCATTGATATGTGACTAAGCATGTGGTAAATTTTCGTGAGTTAATTTGTCCATCTGTGTGTTTAATTTGACAAAAGGATTGAATTGCATTAAATGCAAAATTAGTATGCTTTCCCCGATTTAGTCCACAATTTTATCCTTTCCCCGATTGAGGCGGATTCTTGTTTCCTCTTTCTATATAATAGCAATTTAGCTCATTTTAATCGCCACATTAACATAAATATCTCAATAATCATGCTTAAGTGAAATTACCATTTTACCCCTAGATTTTGGCAAAATGACCATTTTGCCCCTAGGCTCGGAAATTATTTCTAATCACATTTTTATCCTCAACAAGCCTAGATAAACATTTAATGCTCTTAAAGCTATCATCAAAAATCAATATTTCACACACTTACTACAAAATCTATAACCCTTTCATTGAGGTCCTACTTCGTGTTCTCATACTAACATCCCTTTTCAAAAGTTATTCATCTAACAACTAAGACTCAAGTTCTTCCTTAAAAATGCAGCAAGTAACTAAGGTAGCTCTCATGGTAGAACTCTAAACTTTTCACAGCATTGCATATAGTCCCCTCATTTGAAAGCTTAAACTTTAAGGTTCTCAAAAGTACAATTATTTTCAAGAAAAGTTCTCTAGAACACTTACTTGAATGGATGAGAGCTTGCTGAAATTTTTGAAGGTTTCTACCCCTTATTTGCTGCTAATTTTCAGTGAGAGATGATAGCAAGAAAAGTGATAACTTTTCTCTCCTTATTTTATTAATACATGTCAAATTAGTCCACCTACTACTACTAACTTTGACTAAACTTGAAAACCTTGTCTCCCATACTCTCCTATGGCCGGCCAAGCCTCTTCCAAAGGCTAAATTGCCTTTTAAAGACCCCCAATTAACAATCCATGGCCATTTAGTACTTTTAGCATATAGAATGGAACTTTCGCACCTTATGCGATTTAGTCCTTTTTTGTGATTAAACATGAAATCTCTAAAATTAAAGTACCAAAATTTTTCATGCTCGTATGCTATCATGCTCTAACTCATAATATATCATGAAAATAATTTCTCAAATCTTGGATTAGTGATCCCAAGATCACTATTCCGACTAGCCCCTAAATCGGGCTGTTAGAATTCTCCCCCTTAAAGATTTTCATCCTCGAAAATCTTACCAGTGAAAAGATTGGGGTATTGGTTTCTCATCATTTCCTCAGACTCTCATGTAGCCTCTTCTATTCCGTGCCTTTTCCATAGGAATTTCACTAAGGCTATGTTTTAATTTCTTAACTGCTTGACCTCACGAGCCAATATTTTAACTGGTTCTTCACCATAAGTCAAATCTGGTTGAATCTCTACCTCTGTCGGCTCTATAACATGTGAAGGGTCCGAACAGTATCGGCGCGACATGGATACATGGAAAACATCATGAATCCTTTCTAACTCAAATGGCAAAGCTAGCCAATAAGCTACCGGTCCTATCCTTTTGGTAACTTCATAAGGTCCGATAAAGCGCGGACTCAATTTGCCTTTCCGACCAAATCTGAGGACTTTCCTCCAAGGTGATACTTTCAAGAACACTTTATCACCAACTTTGTATTCTATCTCTTTCCTCTTTAAATCTGAATAGGACTTCTGTCTATCTGAGGCGGCTTTCAGGCAGTTACGTATCACTTTTACTTTTTCATCAATTTCTTTAATCAAATCAACTCCGTGTATCTGTTTCTCTCTGAGTTCTGACCAATACAAGGGTGTTGGGCACTTACGTCCACATAATGCCTCGTAAGGCGCCATTTTCAAACTTGACTGAAAACTATTGTTGTAGGCAAATTCCACCGATGGTTGGTATTTCTCCCAACTACCATGGAATTCCAAAATGCAACATCTAAGCATATCTTCTAGTGCCTGAATTGTTCTCTCTGACTGCCCGTCGATTTGGGGATGGAAGGCGGTACTGATACTCAATTTCATGCCCAAAGCTTCCTGCAGCTTTTTCCAAAACCGCAACGTAAATCTCAGAGCTCTATCCGAAATGATTGACAATGGTACACCGTGAAGTCTTACTATCTCATACATGTACAAGTCTGCCAATTTATCAAGTCAGTAGTCGACTCGCACTGGTATAAAGTGGGCTGACTTAGTGAGTCTATCAACCACTACCCAAACTGCATCTTTCTTCTTGGGAGTCAACGGTAAACCCGTTATGAAATCCATAGTAATACGATCTCACTTCCACTCAGGAACCATAATAGGCTAAAGTAAACCCGAAGGTACTTGATGTTCAGCCTTCACTTGTTGACAAATTAGGCATTTTGATACAAACTCAGAAATATCTTTCTTCATACTTAGCCACCAGTACCATTTCTTCAAATCTTGCTACATCTTTGTGCTGCATGGATGCACATTCAAACATCCGTTATGTACTTCATGCAAAATTTTGCAAATAAGCTCATCATTCCTGGGCATGCAGACTTGATCTCGAAATGTCAAACATCCATCAGGATTTACTCGAAAGTTTGACTCAACACTTGACTCACATAAAGTTCTTTTGGCTTGCAAACTGTTATCGCTCTTCTGAGCTTCGCAAATCTCTTCAAGGAATAATGCTTTAGCCTTTAACTTGGCTAATACGGAACCATCATCTGACCAGGTCATCTGGGTGCTCATAGCTTTTAATGCAACCAATGATTTCCTGCTCAAAGCGTCGACGACTACATTTGCCTTTCTCGGATGGTATTCAATTACTAGCTCATAATCTTTAATCAATTCTAACCATCTTCGTTGCCTCAAATTTAATTCCTTCTGAGTCATCAAATATTTTAGGCTTTTATGGTCGGTGAAGATCTGAAACCTTTTACCATATAAATAATGCCTCCAAATTTTTAATGCAAACACGATAGTGGCCAACTCTAAATCATGAGTCGGGTAGTTCTTCTCATGCGGCTTCAACTGTCTAGAGACGTATGCAATCACTTTACCCTCTTGCATAAGTACACAGCCCAACCCGTTTAAGGACGCATCACTGTAAACCACAAATTCCTTTCCCGGTTCCGGTTGCACCAAAATAGGAGCCTCAGTCAACAGTGTTTTCAGTTTCTCAAAACTCTGTTGACACTTTTCCGTCCAGTCGAACTTTCCATCTTTTTGTAGGAGTCTAGTCAGTGGTGTAGCTATCATAGAAAATCCTTTGACAAAACGCCTATAATAGCCTGCTAGGCCTAGAAAACTCCTTACTTCAGTTACGCTCCTCAGTGGTTTCCATTCGACAATTGCCGCGACTTTACTCGAGACAATATGCCCCAAAAATCCTACTTCCTTGAGCCAAAATTCACTCTTACTGAATTTGGCATACAATTGTGAAAACCACAACAAATCTATCCAAATACGGTCAAAAAATGCGGTTCATCAAATCCATGAAGATAGCGGGGGCATTCGTTAGGCCAAAAGGCATGACCAAAAATTCATAGTGGCCGTACCTAGTTCTAAACGCAGTCTTTGGTACATCCGAATCCTTAACTTTCAGCTGATAGTATCCCGACCTCAAATTTATTTTGGAAAATACTGTAACTCCCTTCAATTGGTCAAATTGATTATCGATCCTCAGCAACGGGTACTTATTCTTCACTGTCACCTTGTTGAGTTGCTGATAGTCTATACATAATCTCATGGAATCATCTTTCTTCTTCATGAATAGAATGAGAGTGCCCCATGGACAAAAACTCGGCCTCATGAAACCCTTATCCATTAATTCTTGCAACTGTGTTTTTAGCTCTTTTAGCTCGGTTGGAGCCATCCTATACGGAGCAATAGAAATAGGGGCAGTACCCGAAACTAGATCAATTCCAAATTTAATTTCTCTCTCCAGAGGTAGCCCTGGCAACTCTTCTGGGAAAACATCTAAGTATTCACATGCTACGGGTACTGACTCAATTCTCGATCCGATCTCTTTAGTGTTCAACACAAAGGTAGGATAAGCCTCATACCCCTTCCTTAGATATCTCTGAGCTTACATGATTGATATAACTATGGGTGAACTATCCAATTTGTCTGATTCAACATAAATAAGATTACTATTTTCGTCTCTCAACTTGATATGCTTCCTCCCACAATTCACAATTACATTATGGGTAACTAACCAACCTATCCCGAGAATGACATTAAACTTGACAAACGGTAACAACATAAGATTGACAGGAAAACAGTGACCCTTAATCATCAAAGGGCACCCATTACAAACTCTATCAACTAACACACACTTCCCTAGGGGATTTGACACTCTTATAATAAATTCGGTAGACTCTATAGGCATTCTCATGCTAGAGACTAATTTCATGTGTATGTACAAGTGGGTAGATCCCGGGTCAATTAAAACTATAACACGAGTATTATGGAGAGAAAAGATACCAGTGATTACGTCGAGGGAAGATGCCTCTTCACGAGCACGAATAGCATATGTCCTCGCTGGAGCTCTAACCTCAACTTTAGCAGCTCGCTCTTTAGGTGGATTCTTATTTCCCATCTCAATCCCTAGGTTTTTCAATGGTCTTCCCTTTGTGGTACTTCTCGACCTCGCATTCTGAGGCCTTTCTTTCTCGTCTACCTCGGGACAATTTCTAATAAAATGGTCTAAGAACCCACACCTGAAACAACCTTTCTCATTAGCTCGGCACTCACCAAAATGGTGCCCGCCATACTGAGGGCATTCTGGTCTATTTGGACGAATGTTGCCCACACTAGCAACTGATGTAGTTTGCCCTTTTGATTCAGAGAATCGTCTGCCCTTATTTCGGGTTGAAAACCCCGTTGAAGTGATTGATCGAGTAGTGAAATCCTTCGATTTCTTAGATGAGGATTGGTGAGACTTGTTCAATTATCTCTTCCTTGAGTCACGTGATTCGTACTCAGCTCTTCTCTTATCCCTAGCCAACTCTTCGGCTTTACAGGCCCTATTCACCAACACTACAAACTCTTTTAACTCGAGAACTCCCACGTATAGGCGGATATCTTCATTTAGTCCATCCTCGAATCTCTTCCACATGATGGCCTCGGTAGGTACGCACTCTCTTGCATACATGTTAAGCCTTACGAACTCTCGTTCGTAGTCAGTCACTGACATACTGCCTTGTTTCAGTTTCAGGAATTCCTTTCTCTTGTGGTCGATGAACCTCTGGCTAATATACTTCTTCCGGTATTCCTCTTGGAAGAATTCCCAACTAACTCTCTCCCTTAGTACTAACGATGCCAAGGTGTTCCACCATCGATTGGCTGAGTCTCTCAGGAGAGATACCGCACACTTTAAGCACTCCTCAGTCGTGCAGGATAACTCATCGAATACTTGAATAGTATACTCGAGCCAGAATTCTGCTTTCTCCGGGTCATCATCCTTATTTTCCTGAAATTCCTCGGCTCCCTGTTTCTGGATCTTATCCACTAGAGGTCTTTCTCTCCTCACCACCTCAACCACTTGAGGAGCTACTGGAGCGGGTTGAGGAATAGGCGGGGGCGGAGGGGGTTGATCATTGGGATTTGCTCGGGTATACTCAGTATACCAGTTGCTCATCATGTGGAGAAAAGCTTCTCGTGCCTCATCTCCCTGACCCAAGGTCTCGAGTCTACTATTTACTGGCGCGGTCCCTTGAGCGGGAGCCGGCGCAGTACTCGCAGCATCATCAGCTGCAGTTCGGTCCGGATCTAAATCCATCTACTACATACACAATTTTATACGTCAGGAGCCATCACACTATCATTACTCAGACACTCTTACATGTGGCATGTATAGCTAGACTTGTACTTACGCTACGTTAGTCCTAGAATCGACTAAACCGTAGCTCTGATACCACTAAGTGTAACACCTCATGCCCGAGTCAGAGGCTAGGACTGGATATAAGGCATTACTATGCTTGAACTCACTTAAACATACACTTTCGGGCTGTAAAATTTTGTTCTGACTTAAAAACTTCGTTGTCTTAGTCAAAACATATAGTTTGTGGGCCTACAAGGACTTAATCACGTATCTGAAAACTCTAGGAACTTAATTGAAAACTTTTCTTTGAAGCAGGGTTTACACGCCCATGTAACCTTGGGACACGCCCGTGGACCCTTAAACACAGCCATGTCTTCCAACCGTGGGGAGTGACTGACTGTATTCACACGTCCTTGACACGCCCGTGCCTTCCAACCGTGGGGAGTTACTGACTATATTCACACGGCCTTGGCACGCCCATGTCTTCCAACCGTGGGGAGTTACTGACTATATTCACACGGCCTTGACACACCCGTTCTTCCAACCGTAGGGAGTTACTGACTATATTCACACGGCCTTGACACACCCGTGTCCAAACCTTGTGTCCTACACGGCTCATACAAATGGTCGTGGGGTTTAACCGTGGCCTATCCTAACTTAAAACAATAAGGTGCAGGGTAAGCACGGCCTAGACACACATCCGTGTGTCTAACCGTGTGGGCACTTAAAGGCTATTTACCAAGCCGTTTGCCATCCTGGATAATCAAGACCAACTCAAATTCAATTCCATACATTTTTCATAAACAATACTACATGCTTCCTTGATCTCAATAAACATACATACATAGACAATTTTAGCTAATCGCTTAGCCAATTACAAAAGAATAATAAAAGAGACATACACTTCATTAAATTCCATCTTCATTGATAATAAAGAGTTTGCCAAATATTTGCCTAACTCAAGAAACCATTTACAAAATGACTTATGGCCAACACTTTAACTAACAATTACAACTTGACAAAATACCTAAGTTCTATACATGCCATATTCAAAACAAGTCTAAAATTGTTATACCAAAGTGTTGTTGATAGTGTGATTCCCGAACCCCTGCGTCTACGATCCTCGAGTTATCTTGGCAATAAGAAAGAAGGGCAATGAAAAGGGTAAGCATTAAGCTTAGTAAGTTACATGGAAATAGATAGCAATCATAATACTCATAAAAGAATAATTCATCCATATCATCCGCTAATCATACACAAGTCAAGACTTCTTGACAATAGTTACTCACAATTGCCTTTATCTAACATTTACCGTAACACATTTAGAGCCAAATCCTCGTGACTCATTCATTAGTACTTGTATTCATTCACCTCTCTACCTTTAAATTCATCTGTTTATCCCACCATACAATGGAATCTCCTCTGGGTACCGATGCCATGTCCCAGACATGGTCTTATAGGGATTTACCCCTTTGTGCTATTGCCATATCCCGGATATGGTCTTACATGGTCTTACACTGCATTCATAATGTGGTCGATGCCATGTTCCAAACATGGTCTTACACTGACCCTCATAATATGGCCGATGATAGCATTTTTCGTATTCATCATAGTCCGTTAAGACTTCAATATCATATTCACATTAATTCCTCAACTTATTGAAGTATCATGCATCAATATGACATCAAGCATTTTCAATTATGCTAATATAATATTACATTAAGTCTCATACAACTTACCTCATTTTCAAAATGAGCTAGTTCTTCGGTTTAGTCCACGATTTTATCATTTTCCTGATCGAGGTAGATTCTCGTCTCCCCTTGCTCTATAATAGCAACTTAGCTCATTTTAATCGCCACATTAACATAAACATCTCAATAATCATGCTTAAGCAAAATTACCATTTTACCTCTAGATTTTGGCAAAATGACCATTTTACCTCTAAGCTCGGAAATTAATTCTAATCACATTTTTATCCTCAACAAGACTAGATAAACATTTAATGCTCTTAAAGCTATCATCAAAAATCAATATTTCACATACTTACTACAAAATCTATAACCCTTTCATTGAGGTCCTATTTGGTGTTCTCATACTAACACCCCTTTTCAAAAGTTGTTCATCTAACAACTAAGACTCAAGTTCTTCCTTAAAAATGCAGCAAGTAACTAAGGTAGCTCTCATGGTAGAACTCTAAACTTTTCACAACATTGCATAATAGTCTCCTCATTTGAAAGCTTAAACTTTAAGGGTCTCAAAAGTACAATTATTTTCAAGAAAAGTTCTCTAGAACACTTACTTGAATGGATGAGAGCTTGCTGAAATTTTTGAAGGTTTCTACCCCTTATTTGCTGCTAATTTTCAGTGGGAGATGATAGGAGGAAAGGTGATAACTTTTCTCTCCTTATTTTATTAATACATGTCAAATTAGTCCACCTACTACTACTAACTTTGACTAAAATTGAAAATCTTGTCTCCCATACTATCCTATGGCCGGCCAAGCCTCTTCCAAAGGCTAAATTGCCTTTTAAAGACCCCCAATTAACAATCCATGGCCATTTAGTACTTTTAGCATATAGAATGGAACTTTCACACCTTATGCGATTTAGTCCTTTTTCGCGATTAAACATGAAATCGCTAAAATTAAAGTACCAAAATTTTTCATACTCGTATGCTATCATGCTCTAACTCATAATATATCATGAAAATAATTTTTCAAATCTCGGATTAGTGATCCCAAGATCACTATTTCGACTAGCCCCTAATCATACTGTTATAACAAATGAGTTTTAGATATTCAAATTATCCGTTGCAATGTTTTAATTGAAGTACAACGTTTTCTGAAAAATATCAAAATTTGAGTTTTCTAAAGATAAGTTGTAACACCCCTTATCCGTATTCTATGCCGAAACCGGGTACGAGGCATTACCATACTCAACTCACTTGGTCGTACAACTTTAAGTTATAAAACTTCATCCCAACTTAACACAGCTCATTATAGACCCTCAAGGCCTTAAACATACTTACGGAGGGTTTCGGAACCCAATCGGAAACTTTTGTGCAGTTAAAATTTTTTGTCTATACAGGGGCCACACGCCCATGTGAAATGGGACACGCTCGTGTGGGCAGGCTATGTGGTCACACACGCCCATGTCCCAACCCCGTGTGGGATTTATTTTCATTTCAAACCTACAGGGTTTTCACACGGCCGGACACACGCTCGTTTTCTTGTCCCATGTGCTCCACGTGGCCTAGACACGCCCGTGTCCTCGCCCGTGTGTAAAAACCTAGGCATTCTGTTTATGAAATCAGCAACCATATAAGGGACACACGGCCTAGGTACACGCCTGTGCGGCTAGCCCGTGGTCGACATTGACTTGCAACACTAACATGCAAGGGACACATGGCCTGGTCACACACCCATGGAACTGACCGTGTGTCTCACACGGCCTAGACACACGCTGACCGTGTGCCTCACACGGCCAAGACACATTCCTTATGCCTACCCGTGTGGACATGAACAAGGCTGTTTGCCAAGCTCTTTTGTTAGCCTAGCCCACATAACATGATCCTATACAACAAATCATCAAATATGTCAAATTGTGCAACAACACTTTCTTGAATAACCTCATATTTCATAAATTAATCATACTGAGCCATCAACTATGGTAATATACAAAAGAGTTCATCCTTAAGGGAGCCAATACATTCTTGGCCAAAATAACAAAACAATTCACCTAGTCTAGCCCCTATACATGCCATACTTAAAATGCAAATTCTAGCTATATTGAGATGAGCTGGTAGTGTGGGTGGTCTTCCAATTGTCTTCGTATCCCGACCCAACTCTTTGACACTATAAAACAAGGGAAAAGAAAAGGAGTAAGCTTTAAAGCTTAGTAAGTTTACATGTAAACAATAAACATCATAACATATGCTACTCAACAATTAGCATTACATACTAAGCAAGAACAATTCACATTTCATAGTCATGCTTATTCGTTTCATCTCTTACCACATTTCAACCATATCACGAGCATAATGCTCACATTCATTAACAATCATCCCTGCACTTATCATCATAAGGTCACATGATACGACACATAACAATTCCACAATAAGCCATTCATAGTAATACCAAACACTCGGTGGTTTCGCACTTAGCGCACCATTACTCTTTAACAGGGTGGTATCGCACATAGTCCACCGTCAAGAATATTTACGGTAGTATCGCACATAGCCCACCAAATGATAACATAAACGATGGTATCACACATAGCCCATCGTAAATAAGTAATAAGGTGGTATCGCACATAGCCCACCATCAAGAATAAATAATAAGGTGGTATCGCACACAGCCCACCGTTACTACAGACAATATTCCACATCTACATATCTATTTCAACATTCATATGGAATTTATTCATTTTTTACCCAATCCAATCCATTTAAATCACAAGTGCTCTCAAACATACAATGCCAATAAGCAACAACATGTGTATTTAAGATTCATCGTTTACACATAAACTTACCTCGGTGCAAAATGCGTTAATTTTGCGATTTAATCCGAAACCTTGCCTTTTCCCGGTCAAGGTTAATTCCACGCTCTTCTTGATCTATAACAACAAAATTTCACTCATTCAATCATTTTATAATCATAATACATCAGAACCTCTATTTAGGCAAAATGACCATTTTGCCCTATACTATGGCAAAATTACGATTTCAACCCTAGGCTCGTAAATCATTTTTCACCGTATTTTCTCATTAAACAAGCCTAGCTGAACATTTATTTCTCTTACAACAACTTACAAAACCATTTATTTCATGCATTTATTACATAATTTCAATCTTTGCAAACAAGTCCTATTTAGGTGTTTTCCATGGCAACACCCTTCACAAAAGTAGTTTCTCATCTCACTAACATTCATTTTCTTCCATAAAAACTCAGCTAACAGCATAAACTCTCTCATGGAAAGTCCCTAAACTTTTAACCATTTAACAAATTAGTCCCCTCATTAGCTAGCTTAAGCTTTGGGGACTCCAACAGTACAAAAATCATAAAAAAATAATCATCAAAATGACTTACTTGTAAGGATGAGATGTAGCTGAAAATTTGAACTTCAAAAACCCCTATTCTCTCTTTAATTTTAGGTGGAGAAGAAGTGTTAATAGTAAAAGATGACAACTCTTTTATTCATCTTATTTTATTCATTTTTATTCACCTAATGTCACCAAATTTTGACTAAAATTAATGCTCTTGTCCACTTGCTTCCTATGGCCGACCAACACACTCTATATGGCCTAATTTAACTTTAAGGACCTTCAGTTTAATATTCTATGGCTATTAGACACCTCTACCTTGAAAAATAGAACTTTCGTACTTTATGTGATTTAGTCCTTTTTCACAATTAAGCATTCAATCGTTCATATTAAAGCACCAAAATTCCCATGCATTATTAAAAACATGTTATAACACATAAAATAATACCAAAATAATTTTCCTCAACCTCGGATTAGTGGTACTGATACCACTGTTCTGACTAGCCCCAAAATCGGGTTGTTACATAAACAATTTTTTAAAAAAAATTGGTTTTTTTTCAAACAAGTTACAATAACGTTTTTAGCAACAACGGTATTTAAGACAAAATAGCTAAATGATTTTCTATGCCATCAATATGGCTAATGTGATCTTCGAGATTTAGCAATAACTTTTAGGCTAGATTTAGGGGGTTACATTTAATGGTATCAGTCCCTAATTCAAAAACTCGGACTACGATTTATTTTTCGAAAATGCATGCATTTTTGTGAAAAAGGGTATTTTGGTAAAATCCAAGCCATAGTCAAAACTCAATTTAAATAAAGTTTTGATTCTGTTTTGAAAATTTGAGACTTCGAAACTTGCCTTGGTAAGCACTTCTGACTTACTGAATTTTTATTGTGAAATTGTTGATTTCTATATACTATGAAACTCTAGATTTTGAAAACTATAGATACTGATAGTATAGTGACGAAACTTATAGAACTGAAAAAAAAATTTGATAATGAAAGCTCTTTTCTAATTTTCAGATAAAACCTTCATAAAACTTAAGAATTCAATAAAAAGATGAGTACACAAGTCATTCGTACTAAGGGTGTGAGAGCTCATGGAGAGTTGGGTCTGGGAACCCAACTAGATTCGTCTACGTCACGAGTGCGCACACTTGAGCCCGTGACTGAAACTTAGCCAGTGGTTGACCAAGTTGAAAATACTCATACCATTGAGGAGGATCATTAGGAGCCTACTGATGATGATGTGTCGCAAGCCATGCTTAGGGTGTTACAACGTGTTGCTGGGACCTAAGGTGGATCAGGAACTCGTGGGACTATTGTAGAGAGGCTTTGATCTAACCGAGTCAAATTTTTTAGGGGCATTACTGGGATGACCCCTACCATAGTAAATACTGGTTAGAGTTCACGATGAGAATTTTAGATGACTTCGAGTGTACCACAAACATAAATTAAGGGGTACTGTATCACTGTTTATAGATGAGGCTTATTGTTGGTGGCAAGCCATCATGTGAAGTACTCAAACTGAGAAGTTGACATGGGAATATTTTATGGATGCTTTCCAGAATAAATATATAGGTACTCAATATGTTGAGGACCATAGAGTGGAGCTCATCTAGCTTAAATAGAAGGATAGATTTGTAGCCGAATATGAGTTTGAATTCTTAAGACTGAGTCCTTATGCTCAAGGGATAATTGCAACTGAGTAGGATAAATGCTTCAGGTTCGAAAATGGATTGAAATATGAACTAATGGTTTTGGTAGTCCCTCACCAAGAAAGATTTTTTGAAACTTTAGTGGAGAAAATCAAAGATTGTTAAAGAAGTTAAACGTGTCAAGAATATGCCTATCAAGAGAGAGATACTGGTCCTACTACTCAGGAAGTTAAGGAAGTTAAACGTGTCAAGAATGGATAAAGCAAAAATCCCTATCAAGAGAGAGATACTGGCCCTACTACTCAGGCTCCACGACCTATGAAGTAGGCCAGAGAGGACAAACCACAACAGAATGCTGTAAAAGCTAATACTAGAGGTTATATTGGATCAACAAAAATTTTTTATATGTAAGTATTGTAATAAGTACCATTTGAGTGAATGTTGGAAAAGTTAGGAATATGCCTGAGAAGTGGGTCCGTTGAGCACTTTATTAAAGATCGGTCATGTCATTATTTTAGTTAAATTCAAGCTTTGACTCAGAAACAGAATCAGATATTGGTTTATGTTTCTAGGAATCGAGAGTATCGAGAGTTTCGAGACACATCTGGCATTAATGAAGGTACTTTTACCATCCATTCTAATTGTTCCTTGCACTTATTGAAGATTGGTTTTACCTAAAAGTTTATTGTTAATAGTGTATTTGTGAAATTGAGAACTTGGGAATGAGGAAATTGTTAGTGATATTTCTATAGAAAGTCCCATGAGATAATCCATGTAAGTAAATAGGAAATCCATTAGAGATTTAAGGTGAAGTATTGGAACTACATTGGAATCAGAGTTGCGCAGTGGAAGCAGGGTGATCAATTTGGAAAGAAGATTTGTGAATTTTGTAGATAATTGAATTGGCTTGACAATAGGAATTTCAAGGATGAAATTTTTTTAAAGAGGGGATAGTTGTCACATCCCAAAATCTGGGTTAGTAAAATCGTGATAATGAACCGAGAATGGTCGTATTTGAATTTTTTTAAATGATTTTTTACTCATTTGATAATAAATAAGTATCAAGTATAGTGGAAGAGTAGTGTTAAAGTTGTCCTTGATGACTTGTGTTCGAATCCCTTTTATCACATTATTTTTTATGTAGTGCAAATTTCTCTCAAACCTTAGCAAAGTTTACACAATGTTTTTAAAATAAATGTTGTAGGAATTATAATAAGGAAGTGAAGTGGTCTAGTGGTTTAATGCTCCTTAGATATCCTAAAGGTCCTAAGTTCAAGTCCTTTTGTTCTCATCATTTTATTTAATTTTTTTTAACACAAATCCCATTTTCATAATGTCTTTGTCATCCACCTCATTGTTATAATGTTTAGGAGGATTCCTTTCCATCTTTAGGAATCAAGCTTACCATAAGTTGAGGTAACATGAACCCTTTTTCACTTCATGTCTCCCTCTCTTTCCATTTCTTCCCACCATTGCCATAGAAGTGGATCATTGAACCTAGACTAGGTTGACCACCCTCTCCCCTCACTCCCTACCTCTTACTGTCGTCCCCTCATCCCTCTCTTCCATATTTTTCTTTTCCCTTTCATTTCTCATCCATTTCTCTCCCTTTTTGTTAGCCACCACCTTTTTCCTTCTTCATTTTTGTTCCTTCCTCCACTGTAACTGACCCTATCACCACCGACCACAGTACCTTTTTAGCCGTCGTAGCTCATCCTTCTCTTCTTTCTCTTCCTAGTCCCCATCGTCATTGCTGTCACCGTCGGTGGTTGCATTTTTCCTAGTTTTCTTCCATTTTTTTGCCATACTTTTTATTATGGTTAATCTTAAACACTATTTTCTTTGGTGATTCTTCTAGATCACCCAACTCTCTGATCTCATATCCTTATTGATCCTCCCACTGTTCCAAATTGATCAAGTTGTGTGAGTGTGGGTTATGCGATCATTAGCTCCCCCTCTTTAGTATTTTCTTCTTTTGGTCGAATGGTATATTAGCCATGGAAGTTATTTTTATTCACGTGTTAACAGTATTCCTTATACTCTTTAAAGGTCCTATCGATAACAATAGGATAGATCCTTAACTTTGGATCAAAGATCATAAATTCGAGTGTGCAAACCGTAGGATACGTCTTTTGGGTTTAGATCCAGGCAAAATCACTACTAGGGGATTTTGGCATATCTAATCTACGAAAAAGGTGTGGGTTCAATACCATTTAGATTAAATATAATGTTGCGGTAAACAAGTATGTTAATATTAAAATTGTGATTAAATGCGAGTACACTAAGTACTTCAAAGGAGAGTTGAAAAACTCATCGTAAAGGATTCCCAATTAAGTAAACCTAACCAAACGATTCTATAAATGTATGATTTATGATGTGATGGTAATTGTGATTGTGATATATGTGTAAATCTCATCCTTGTGATATGTGATACATGGCATGTGTGATACTTTTGATGATCTAAAGCATGTTATATTTATATATGTGTATGTCTAAGTTTGAGATCCATGATCTAATGTGAAAAGCATGTTAAAACATGTTAAATTGATTATAAGTTATCAATAAGTGATATGTGATTATGAAAGCATGTTTACATGCCTAAGTGTAAAAGTGAATAATATGTGTTAAAAAGTGAAATTGTCATATCACATGCATGGGGTGGGTTTTGTGAAAGGTGGAAGTATGTGGCAGCTTATCTGCAAATAAATTGTGGCTTGTCCACAAAGTGTTATCAATGGCAGTATATCTGCATATGTGGTGGCTTGTCCACCAAGTGCTATCAGTGGCAGTCTATCTGCAAATCAATGGTGGCTTGTCCACAAGCGGTGTTTCGGATGGACGAGTTCTGGGGAACTCGAAACTGGTGTGTAGCAAAGATAGGTAGGAAATTTTATAAAATGTGCATCATTTTAAAGTATGCATCGACATATTCATGCATAAGTATCAGTGTTAGAACTTGTGATTATTATGATGATTGATATGTTGAGATTGATATTTTGATATCTACGTGATTATATTTCTGTTGATCTCACTCTAGGCTTTTAAAGCTCACCCCTTTTTAAATTCTGACTTTTCATATAATAATCGAGGTTAGGACAAGCTCAAATTATGTAAGTGCTCTCAGTCATTTTCAGTAAAATATATTATTTTGTTTATCGATATTTTGGGGATGTGTTTTTATTACTTTGGACTTTTACTTGGGATTTTCTTTTGGACTTTGGATTATTTTGG
The DNA here is from genome assembly GCA_025503065.1 of Gossypium bickii. Taxonomy (NCBI): domain Eukaryota; kingdom Viridiplantae; phylum Streptophyta; class Magnoliopsida; order Malvales; family Malvaceae; genus Gossypium; species Gossypium bickii. The sequence continues at coordinate 36,596,137 of CP106716.1, forward strand.
TTTTGGATTTTCTACATGATTTAGGTTTTAAAATAATCATTTAAAAGATTGTGAAATTGACAAATTACGATGGATTTTTCATAACTAAGTCAAACAAGGCCCAACAAGGGTGTTTTCAAAATTTAATACTTTGTTCTCGAAACTCAACACTATCTGCTTACAAAATTGATATTTTACAAGATATATATTAAAGCTACATTTTAAAAATGACAAACGAGTTTTAGATATGCAAATTATCTGCTGTGATATTTTAATTGAAGTACGACGTTTTTTGAAAAATATCAAAACTTGACTTTTCTAAAGATAAATAATTTCAAACAAAATTTGGTTTTTTTTTCCAAACAAGTTACAATTACGTTTTTAGTAACAAAAATTTTTAAGACAAACTCGCTAAATGATTTTTTGCGCCATCAATATGGCCAATGTGATCTTTGAGATTCAGTCATAACATCTTGGTCGGGTTTAGGGGGTTACAGGATGTCAAAAAATGGTCAATGTAACACCCATAACCCATCTCCGTCGTCAGATTAGGGTTACCGAGCATTACTGTACAATCGAAAAACATGTATCATTATAACATTAAATAAATTAATCTTATTAAAAACCAATCAATCATATACATTTTGTCCCTAAATCGAGCCTTCGAGGCCTTAAAAATAGCTTAGAAGAAATTCAAGACTAATTTGAAACAAAACAAAAGATTTAAGAAAAAGTTTCAAAAATTGGAAAATAGGGGTCACACGGCTGTGTGACATAGCCCAGGTCGTGTAACAATCGAACAAGGGACACATGACCGTGACCCAGCCCATGTCCTCACCCGTGTAACTCACTGAGTAGGGTCAAACAGCCGTGTCGCAAGCCATGTGACAAGCCGTGTAACTCTCTGACTTGCCACACACGACCGTGTCGCAAGCCATGTGCTAGGCTATATAACTCATTGACTTAAAACACTAGGATTTTACAAATGACACACGATTGTATTGCCAAGTCGTGTGTGTCACACGGTAGTGTGACAACTCGTGTCCCAGGCCGTGTGATTCATAAACTGACTCTAAATTCAAGTCATTTCAACACCAAATCTTACCTAACTAACCATTCCATTTTAGCACACATTCAAGGGATTTAAACATCATTCAAACACACCTAAACATGTCATTTCAAACATCCTAATTCATCTAACCAATATGTCATTCAAGGGCACCACAATTGTATCAAAACATCATGGATCAAACCAAAGCAACATAGCTACTTTTCAAGCATATAACCTAGTTCAAATATCCGCCAAGTCATGTCACAAATGATCATTTCCAAGCCATCACAAACATACCAAAAGATTCTAATATACAAGTACTTAAGAATGGCCAAAATGACCTAACTTGAACAAGCATTAAAAGTTCATTAAATCTAAACATAAACTTCACAAGCATAAACATACTAAATACCATTTACACATTCATGAACTACCATTACAAAAGGTCCTATACATGCCATATATATCCTTGGCCAGAATACCCAAAAACTATCGAAATGGTTTCTGGATAGTGTGATTGATCCCTGACAAGCTTCCAATCGATCAAGCTTCCAATCAATCGAGCTTCCTATAATCTATAAAACAAAGGAAGGTAATTATGTAAGCAACTAGTGCTTAGTAAGCTCGTATAAATTCAAACATAACTTACCATTTCTTTAGCGCAAATTATAAAATATGAATAATTTCATTACCAAAACCATAAGCTTATTATAAGCCTATACAACCACCATCAAACTCACAAGTTAGTATGCTTGTCCATCATACAAATGAATTCAATCATATAATAAATAAGTTTCATATACACATCATTTAACTCATCAACCTTTTCATATGATCATGAACCGTTTCATTTGTATACTTACCGTGCCATTTCTTTTACTTACCTATTGGATCATCTAGAACTACATTAGATACTTGAGAATGCTCACACATATAGTGTTCCTTTCCATATAACCGTAAGCTTTCCATTTCAATAATGCTCACACGAGCTGTGAAATGGGTATGCTCACAAAAGCTGTGGGTTAGAATGTTAGCTACACGATGCTCACACGAGCTGTGGAGAATCTGCAACAAATGTAGGACCTCAGCCATCATTCAAGACCAACACTAGAAAAATGAAATCCCTAATGACATGTCATTTGTATCCTAAGAACTCTTAAGGTTCAAACAGGACTTGTTATCCATCAATTATTCATATGTCAATACATTTACAATTTCAAGTCCATTTATATTAACAGAACATAGCAAATAATCAATTTAACTAACATTAATACGATCATTGTTCATACGAACTTACCTCGATAACTAGTGTCGTAAAAGTAAAGTTGCAAACTAATCCAAGCTTTAGCCTTTCCTCGATTTAAGTTTGATTGTGGTTTATCGTGATCTAAATAGATAATTTCATTCAATTAAGTACTTCAAGTATTCAATTCAATCCATATTTCATGTTTATGTAAAATTACAAAATTACCCCTAACATTTTAACTTTTCACAATTTAGTCTTTAAGCTCATAATTTGAAATTTAACCATTTTAATCCTCCATACAAGCTAGCCGAATTTATTAGGGACTCATACCAACCCACTTAAATCATCATGTCATAATTTTACCATAAAATTTTACTATTTTCACAAATAAATCCCTAAATGCAATTTCATCAAAAATCACTTAACAAAACATCTTTATTTTACAACCAAGATTAATAATCTATTAAATAACTTCAAAACCTATTCAAAAACAACCATGGAAAGTCCCTCAACTATTAACAGTTTTGCAAATTAACCCCCGGGCTAACTAGACTAAGCTAAAATGAACTCAAAAACATAAAAATCATTAAAAATGGGGCTTGAATTCACTTACATGCATCAAAAGGAGCTTGGCCGAATACTTCTTTAGCATAACAATGGAATTTTGGCAATGGCAAGGTGAAAATGAGAAAGGTGATAGCTAATTCTCATGTTTAAGAATTTACTTATTAATTTACCATTTTAACCTTGGTTATTAACTTTACAAAACAACAAATTCATGTCCATATTTGTCCACTAACTCCTTAAATGCTATAATTACTATCTTAGTCCATTGGTTAAAAATTTCATAGCCATTTGACCCCTTTAACTAATAGAATTAAACTTTTACACCTTTTACAATTTAGTCCTTTTTACCAAATTAACTATTTAAAATTCAAATTTTCTTAATGAAACTTTAATACGACCTTAATATAATCTCGTAGACATTAAATAAATATTAAAATAATAATTCACTCATCAAAATTGTGGTCCTAAAACCACTATTTTCGACATGACTGAAAACGGGTTGTTACAGTTAACCTAGTCTAGGTTCATTGTACCTTGATAAAGGAAAAATGGAGGAAAAAAGGCAACAAAAGGGGACAATGATGTGAAAAAGGGATCATGGTCTCCTCACTTAAGGCATTTTGACCATAAGAAAATGAAAGAATCTTCCTCCCTTTATGGCAAGCTAGGTTGGACGGCAACACATATATCACATGGGGAAAATTACAAAAAAAATTAATTAAAGGTTGCTAATGAGGATACTTGAACCTAAGACCTTTAGGAAACTAACTAAGCACTTAATCACTTGACTACTCACTTACTTGTTATCATTTTATCAGAAAATATTTAAAAACATGGGATGACCTTTTCTGAGGGTTTAAAACAAATTTGCACCAAATAGAAATTAATGAGAAGGAAGGGATTCGAACTTAGAGCATCAAGGACAACTCCTTCACTACTCAATCACTGTAATTGATATTTATTTATTATCAAATGTGCTAAGGTCATCTAAAACAATTTGGATGTGACTATTTTTGATTCGTTAACCCAATTTCTACTAACCTGATTTTTGGGATGTGACACCCGTATTAGATGCTCACGTGACCCACAGTGAAAACATGCCCCTGATTTGAATCTACACTCACCCGGATGAATTTTGCCATAGTGTTTGCAGACAGGTATATCAGTATTCTTAACACTGCCAGCACTCGCCACCGAGGTAGCTTGAGTCTTTGAAAGAAACTGTCTGAACGTATTTTTTGTTGTATTCCCAACAATAGGAATAGATTGGCTACTATAATCTCTCGGTTTCTTCGATGGAAGTGCAGAAGAATTTTTAAATTTGTTCCACTTGCTCGAGATTTCCTTCTTGGCTATAGTTCGTTCCACTATGAATTATTTAAATTCAAGCATTCCCACCATTGTTCATATGTTTTCATTCAATCCTCTTTCAACCTAGCACACATTTCAGCTTTAGAAGTTAGTTGTTCCTGAGCATGCTTACTCAGATTCACAAACTTACGCTCATCCACTTTAAATCCAAAATCTCACATTTCTTGTCTTCCAAATATAGTTGACTGACATATTTCTTTCTAAACCCAGTCTAGAAAAATTCTCACGGCACTCGATCTTTTGGAACCACAGAAGTTAAAATAACCCACCATTGATAAGCATCTTCTTTCAAAAGTGAAATAACACATTTTAGACTGTCATCAGGCAAACAGTTCAATTTATCAAAAACACGTTGAACATTTTCTAACCAAAACTCGACTTTTGTCAGCTCTTTATTATACAACCCATGAAATTATTCAGCTTTGCATTTACGAATTTTATCAGTAGGTGGTCGATGAACAGATACCTGATTTATATTTTGAAGATGAACAGATACTGGGGGAGATAGAGGACGGGGTGGAGCTTGTGAAGCCATCGGATTATTTAGTACAAATTGTACAAATCACTCGTTCATCATTTGAAAGAAAGTATTACAATCTCCACTTCATGGTAACTAAGATCTAGACATATCCTGACTTGCTCCCTCATCGGAGGCTAGAGCATGACTTTCAACCTCATCATTTTTGACAGGATTATTTCTGTCTACCATTCAAAAATCTATAAAAGAAAACATTGTCAGATCGGATCATGAGCATCACACAGTTTGCAGGTTAATATGGCATGTAATTCTAGAATCAAAACACACTACGTTAAACAAAAATAATTATTTGAATTAAATAAAAATATTCAAATACATAATTCATTTATAGCCTAAATGCACTTACGAGCCATAAACTAAGCCTACGAGGCCCGAAAAATAGTTTGGGAACAATCAGGGACTAATTTGTAACAAAACAAAAAATTTTAAAAATAGGGGTCACATAGTCGTGTGGCCAAGCCGTGTTACGAGCCTTAAACTGAGCCTACGGGGCCCTAAAAATAGTTTGGAAACAATTAGGGACTAATTTGTAACAAAATTTTTTTTAGAAAAATGGAAAAATTTGGAAATAGGGGTCACACGGCCGTGTGACAAAGCCCAGGCTATGTGTCACATGGACAAGGTCGTGTGGTCAACCGTGTCACAAATCGTGTAACTTTGCCGTGTGCTAAACTATGTAACATTTGAAATATTCTCACACGGTGGTGTCACAGTCCGTGTTAAACCGTGTTTAACTCGATGTAAGGTAGTACGGTCGTATCACAAACCGTGTGCCAGCCCGTGTTCTATTCGATGTTGGGTCACACGACCATGTCGTAGGCCATGTGATAAACTATTTTAGAACACACAGCCGTGTGAAGAGACCGTGTGCAGCACACGATCGTGTGATAGCCCGTGTCCCAGGCCATTTGCACCAAAATTTGCTTTTAAAACAAGGCAACTTTCACACCTATCTTGGGTACCAAGCCAAGCCTAAAACTAACCTTTATATACCACCAAAAACACCTTCAAACAAGTCAAAACATGTCAAATATATACAACTTATGTGCCTAACCAATATACCTTTATTGACACCACAATTCAAGCATCATTTAAATTTGCATTCAACCTTAATCAAACCATACATTCCATTCATTCAAACATCAAGAACCATCAACATTATCTTTACAACATCATACCATATATCAACCTAATTCAACTTGACTTATAACATACACTTCCAAAAGAACCAAATTTATAAAACATATATCAACTACAGATACACAAGCTAATACAAAACATCTCTAAACATTCACATAATAAGCATCCTATATACATGCCACATATAACCCCCAACCAAGACTTCAAAATCTATCGATGATAGTCCATGATATGTGTGAGCTCCGATGATCCGATCCACCCGTTCCATAAGTTCAAAATCTATAGAAAATAATAACAAAGTAAGTATGTGTATTACTTAGTAAGTTTTCGCAATTACTTATTAACTTACAAAATTCATTTAAATGTTATTTGCACATAGCAAATAATCTTCAACCTTATTACACAGAATCCAACAATTTCATGTCAGTGACATTTAAATGTACGGATAATCAAAATTCGTAACTCACTTGTTTCATTAAAGTAATTTCGTATCTATTAGTCTTTATTCATCCGGTATATCTTTGTAAAAGTATTCAAATAAATGAGTTCAGAAATAGATAATGCTTGTAAAAGCTAATCAGATACAGATTAAATATGTCAAGTTACTCATCCGGGCTAAACCAATAGAAACACGGATAAACTAGAGTGGTCAGGGCTAGGTATACATGTAAAACGACAATGGATTACCTGTCTAGGCTAAATTCAAGTTACATGTACATCCGAGTCCGCAACACATGCATGAACTCAGTCCACATCAGAATTTCAGTCAGAAATCTCATGTAAGAAACTTTTACTCGATCCATCGAAATTTATTTAAAAAATTCAATATAAATTATATAGATCACTTTGTTTCAACAATCTTCAAATATATATATACATCAATAACAACATTTATTAACTAATTATAACCAAACTAACTATAAAAACTTACCGAATTGTGATAGCTACCTAGAACCGAAGATGATTACTCCACGACCTTCTCTTTCCTATAATTTATAATCGATCCACTCGTTTCTTGACCTAAATGTAATAAATTAATTCAATTAATTAATTCAAACACTATACAGTACTAAAATTCAAATCATTCCACCTTTAATTAAATTTTACTCATTTACCCTCAACAATTAACTTTTATACAATTTAATCCTTACTTCAGAACATAATCAATTAACATACTTAAGCCAAAATCCCAACAAACTAAATTCCTTATAACACTATAACAACCCATAAATTTCTCAATTTTACAAAAATTCCATGAACTTTTATAAATTTGACATCTAAATCCCTAATCATCAAAACCACCAAAACTACTTAAATTAATATTGCTTAAATATCAAGCTTACAAAACCATCACAAAACTTCAAAAATGTCATAAATTCAAAAATGATACAAATCAAAACATTTAATAATTTAATGAATTAACACCTGAGTTAGCAAGACCTAGATGTAACGATCTCAAAAACGTAAAAATTATTGAAAATGGAAGTAAAAAACCTACCATGCATGCCTCCCTAAGCTTGGCCGAAAGTTCTTCTACTTCATCTATGGTTTTTTTTTCGATTTGGAAAGGGTGAAAGAAAGAAGATGATGAAATTCCATCATGTTTTCTTTAAAATTCATTTATTTACTCAATTACAATTTTGCTCTTTTATTAATCATCAACATTTAACAAATTTCAAGCCCATACTCATCCCCTATAATTAGTGATGGTTTAATTACTAATTAAGCCCATCACTTATATGTCTATAATTATTTAACATATTTAATTATTAGAATCAAATGCTACAGCTTTTACAATTTAGTCCTTTTTAGTAAATTAACTAATTAAACATTAAAATTTCTTAACCGAAATTTAATATGACTCAATATTAATTCTCTAAATATTAAATGAATAATATAATACTAACTCACTTGCCGGAATTGTTCGACACCACTGAAAAACGGGATGTTACAAGTAGAAGATTATTTCAATAGAAAACTAAATCCTAGTCTAACTAGGATTATGGAGCGGCAACTCTAGTTAAATAAACTAGGGATTGTCATCCCATATATTAACATTAAAGGCTTTTTTGTCTTTCCCGTATATAGTCCAATTATAAGTACTTCCTAAACTTTAACCAATACTTTATAATTCAATCTAACCCAATACTTGTTTTTCTATTTCTAAAATAAACATCATAAATTAATTAATTTACCATTTAAATAATTTTCTCAACCCAATTCTAATTTCGTTAGAATCATGACAGCTTTACCATAAAAGAATCTATGAGAAAATATATTTACTATTTGTACATTCAATATGAATTATTTAATTCAAAAAACTATAAATTAATTTTCAAGTCATTTCCATTTAGAGAAAACCATATTCATTTTCAAATGTTTCTCATTTCTCTAACCTTACCATTTCTATTCATTTTTGTTCGTTTGATTCAATATGCAATTCATTTATGATTTTAATGAACTAGTGGAGGGACAAATTGGACATATGTGATTAGGGCTAAAATGATTTATAATTAAGTTACAGATTTTTTCCTATTAACTATAAACTCATTTAGTCACGATGATGCAAGTCTCAAGGCACAATTTCAGACCCATAAATGTGATGGTTGCACGCTACCTCAAGGCCCAACAATAATGTCAAAGGCTAAGCAAATCAAATCAGGATTTGATCAAAGACAAGGTTTGAGGATGAATATTTTTGATGAAAGGGAGAATGATACATGCACGGTTGGGATGAAATTTATTAAATTCCAATCACCAAAGCTGCCAATTTTCAGGCTTGAGAAATCAGCAAACTTGCGATGATTTTTTGGATGGGATCCTGGAATTTTTGGGTTGAGATGTCTTCATGGAGTTTGAAGATCTATCTCTTAGCTTCAAAACATATTTTTAATCACTCGATTTTGAGTTCAGTAGCTCAAGTTATGACCATTTTAGTGAAGACTACGCAAGCAGAATTTTTGAATGGGATTATGATAGGAATTATGACTTTTGGGATTTTAATTCAAGTTTAAATCATATTGGATTCTGGTTTTAGGCTTAATGTTTATTATATATGAGCCCAATATTTTATTTATCTACTTTTATTATTTTATAATTTTATTCCAGATTTTTTATAATTATTAAGTATTTTAAGTTATTTAGGAGTTTTATGTTAACAAGAAAGTTTAATTTAAAACTACTTCTTGTTTAGATTAAATTAGAGTTCTAGTATACTTAAGAGTTTTATTTAGATGTAACATCCCAAAATTGGGCCTAGGAGAATTGAGCCCAATGGGCCTTAGGCGTAGTAGCGTTTAAATTTTCAGAGAACAAGAGATCGGCTTAAATGCAAGTTAGACTTATTAGATAAGTGATTTTGGAAGATTAGAGGGCTTCTATGAAGTCCCGGGATCAAATATTGGCTTTGGGGAAATTTTGGTTTTAGGTGAAAAAAACCCTGGAAGTTGGCAGATAGGCCTTAAGAATAAAATATGGAGAAAAATGACACAAGTGGAGTGTGTGGTGTAGTGGCAAAGTGACGCCACATAAGAGACAAGGGAATGACGCCACAAGGAAGGAAGGAGGTCCAAGGTTCAAGTCTTGGCTTTTGCATTTTGGTTTCTTTTTGCTTAGACCTTAGAATTTGGCCCATAGTTTATATTTAGTTGCGCATGGTTTAAGACACAAGAGGAGCTTGTGGCCAAGTGGTTAGCAGCGTGGATTATGCTACAAGGGAGCACAGGTTCGAATCTCATGAGAAGCAAGGAGTATTTATTTTATGATTGGACTACAAGAGTTTCATTGAATTTAAACTCTCTTGTGAAGGATCCCACATCGGAAAGACACAAAGAATGAAGGTGAAGAGCTAGCTATATAAGGAGCATCCTAGGAGGAGAGTAAACACATCTTGGAGGGCGTTTGGGCACAAGAGTGGTCGGAGCGCGGATTAGCCCCAGAGTCCTATCAGGTGTGTAACTCTCTCTACTCTAGTTGTAGAAGCGGCAAAATGCCGAAATGCCTGCTACATGGCATTAGTAGCCACCACGAGCGTGCGAGCGCATGTGTGGGGCTTCGGCTGACGCGATAGTTGAGGCCATCGTGAGTATTCTCGTGGGTTGGGGTCGCTTGGGGCCTCGATGGGCGAAGTGGGCCCAATGGGCCCGTGGGCCCATATGAGTAAATTGCATGATTGGTTAGTATATGTTGAACTAGACTAGGTGGAACATATATATGTGGCTAGATTGTGCTAGGTGGGCCACACGAGCATGTGGGCCCGGATGGGTCGAAATCGAGTCTTAGGCCCAATCGTCCGGTATGACCGGAAATGGTAGCTGAGTCGCTAGTGGTGACATTAGGCCTTCGGAAAGGCCATTTCAGTTGTGAATTTACGAAAATACCCTTAGTAGGTAAAATTACGATTATACCCTTAGAGGTTGATTAGCATGATTATGTTGTTTAGTTCTGGCCGATTGTAGGGGAAGGCTTGATCTCGCATATCTCGGGTTGTGGCTAGTGCTCGAAAAGTGTTAAGGAAGGGGGATCTAGTGCGTTAGATCTTGATCTCCGGGATTTGATAGTCGTATTAGTAACCAGGTGTGTAAACTAACACACTTCTTGCTTTGTATATGTTTGATAAACTGATTGATTGGTAAAATCGAAGCAGTATGGTTGAGTGATATGATACCCTATGGGGTATGTGCGCACGGATTCGAGTAAGTCCATTTCATTATGAGTACTGCGTTATTGATACATGATGTCATGATTTATGATGTATGTGCTATGAGATGCAACGTTAAACATGTTTGCATGATTTGAATACTATACATGAGTTGGTATAATGATGGGTGATATGAGAGGAGAGGGCAGTGATATTTTGTGCTGACGAGCACCAGTGTTTTGGTAACACAACTTTGTGACTTTGGGTCACCAGAGGTTTGGCACCTCCAGAGGTTTGGCACCTCAGCGTCTCATCCCCGTGGTTTCGCACCACAGTGGGTTGGCCCCACAAGGCGGTATTGAGGGATTGACGCCAAATGATTTGGTATCACACGATGGGTTGGCCCCATCACCCGATTATGTGACTTCGGTCACCAAAGTGGTTTTAGTACCACATTTGTGTCTTTAGGACACCAGAGGTTTGGCACCTCATTGCGACTCGTCCCTGTGGTTGGACACCACCGTGGGTTGGCCCCACTTGAGAGATACGGGATTGTCGCTAGTGATTTGGTATCACACGATGGGTTGGCCCCATCATCGAATTTGTGACTTCGGTCACCGGTGATTTAATTATCACAAACGTGTCTTTGGCACCATGGTTTGGCACCACATTGACGGATATCGTGTCTTTGGGACACCGTTGTTTTGGTAACACATTGTGACTATATGTCACCATGGTTTGGCACCACCAAAGGTTTGGTACCACACGGGGTAGAAAAAGGTGTATGGATGGTTAGGATTGGGTGCATATTGATTGGATGCATGATGGTTATGTTTATGTTGCATATGATATTTTGCTAATCCGGAAAAAGGGTGGCACACTGAGTCTTGGTGACTCACCTTTTTCTTTAACATTTTCAGGTGATGCGTAAAGATGGACCGGGTTTGAGAGGACACAAGGTGGCCCATGCAGAAGAAGATATTTGGATTATTTTAAGCATTTTTAATATTGAGTATTTTGTTTTAAGTATGGGTTGTAATAAGGGCCTTACTATTATTTTGGTATTATTTTAATTATGGCTTGATTAAACCGAACCACTATGTGAAGAGGATTTTATCTTAGCAACTCGCTTATTCAAAATAGTATTTAATAAAGTTTAAATTCGCACAATTTTATAACACTAAGGTTTTTCATATTACTTTAAATGGACATGGTTTTCAAAAGTTAACAAACTTTCATGATTATTCTAAGTCAAAAAGATTTTCAACCGTCTTTTCCGCAGTTGACATAACCAGATCCGGTCAAAGGCTCGTGGGCCGGGTTTGGGGTGTTCTGATTTGATATCGAGCCCCTGGTTCAAAACTCGGCTTTGAGGGTTTTGGGCCCAAAACACTTTTTAAAAAAAGGGGCTTTTTCAAAATATGGGCTTTTAAGAAACTTTTCGAGTTATTCTCGGCATGGCACTGTACCTCAGGCAGAAGTCCACCAGTAAGTACTTGGACTTTCTTGAAGTGATTTGTTTGTATGAATTGATTTATATGTGAATATTATGGGCTTTTATGGGAACGTAGATTAGTGAACTAGGATCTGTTGAACCCTAGGACTAGTCTACTTAAACACATGCATAAGACTTAAGGCTACTAAACAAACCTCGTGAAGTAAGTCACCGAGTTAAGGTGTGGTAACCATCATGCGCATGTCGAGGATTGGTATTCGATAAGAGCTTGGTATTTAAGCGGTCCTAGCGACTCACCTCCTCTTTACGCGAATCCTACACGGTGTGTAGCTACGGTTCACCTTAACCAGAAGACTTGTTCATAGGCTAAACCAAGTATTAAAACCCGAAAGGGATTAGCCTTCTTGTTTTAAAACCCCTAGTTTTAAAATTTTCAAACTTACCCCTTTGGGTTGTAAACCCTAAATCGATTTTGAAAGACGTTTTCTCGATTTACCAAAATTTCCAAAATGCCCCTAGTGGCAAAATTACAAAAATGCCCTTGTATTGTAAAATTACTGTACTACCCTCAACTTACATTAAAATGATTTTACTTTGCAAAATACCAAAATCTCGAAATTTCAAAATGTTAAGATACCTGGTATGGGAAATTACAAAAATACCCTGTGTTAAAAATTACTAAAATGCCCCGACTTTCAAGATTTTCGGTTTAACTCCAATTTTAATAAAATTTCCCTACTTTGCAAAAGTATACAAAAATGCTATTTTCAAGATACCCTGATTTGAAAATCTACGAAAATACCCTTGGTTGATAAAAATTACCAAAATGCCCTTGGTTTCTAAATTTTCTCGACTTTTACTAAAATGTTGCTACTTTACAAAAATGCCGAAAACTTCTGGTTTACAAATATCAAGATATCCTGATTTGGGAAATTTACGAAAATGCCCTTAACGTCCCCAATTACTGAAATAACCCCGATTTCTGAAATTTTTTGCAACACATCTGGTTTGAGAAACAAATTTTTCAAGATGACCCCTGAGATTTTGTAAACTTTGAAATATCTTTAATTTGAAAACTATTTTCAAATTGACCCTGAATTATTACCGAAATACCCTTATAGGAAAATGTCGAAATTACCCCTGGGTTGGGAATGCTCAAGAAAGTGACATGGATGAATGAATGTGTCTTTAAAGAAGTATGTGAATGTTTGAATTAGAACAGAGAACTTGAGATGAAACTTTGATTGCTCGAAAGAACGACTTCCAGAAACTTCTGTTTATAAAATTTGCTCGTGGATAAAACAGTGGAACAAAATTTCTAATGCATAAAACTTTTAATCAGATTAAATCGCGACGCTAGATATGAGATCTAGGGGGCGTGGTTGTCGCGACGTGGTCAAGGTGGAATGACACTTTATTAAGATCGAGTCTGCGCAGCAAGAGCGTAGTGTGGTAGGTTAGGATGTGCGGTTTGTTAGTTAGTTCGAAATTTCGAGGACGAAATTTCTCTAAGGAAGAGTAGATTTGTAACATCCCAAAATTGGGCCTAGGAGAATTGAGCCCAATGGGCCTTAGGCGTAGTAGCGTTTAAATTTTCGGAGAACAAGAGATCGGCTTAAATGCAAGTTAGACTTATTAGATAAGTGATTTTGGAAGATTAGAGGGCTTCTATGAAGTCCCTGGATCAAATATTGGCTTTGGGGAAATTTTGGTTTTAGGTGAAAAAACCACGGAAGTTGGCGAGATAGGCCTTAAGAATAAAATATGGAGAAAAATGACACAAGTGGAGTGTGTGGTGTAGTGGCAAAGTGACGCCACATAAGAGACAAGGAAATGACGCCACAAGGAAGGAAGGAGGTCCAAGGTTCAAGTCTTGGCTTTTGCATTTTGGTTTCTTTTTGCTTAGACCTTAGAATTTGGCCCATAGTTTATATTTAGTTGCGCATGGTTTAAGACACAAGAGGAGCTTGTGGCCAAGTGGTTAGCAGCGTGGATTATGCTACAAGGGAGCACAGGTTCGAATCTCATGAGAAGCGAGGAGTATTTATTTTATGCAGTTGGACTGGCAAGAGTTTCATTGAATTTAAACTCTCTTCGACGAAGGGATCCCACATCGGAAAGACACAAAGAATGAAGGTGAAGAGCTAGCTATATAAGGAGCATCCTAGGAGGAGAGTAAACACATCTTGGAGGCGTTTGGGCACAAGAGTGGTCGGAGCGCGATTAGCCCCAGAGTCCTATCGGTGTGTAACTCTCTCTACTCTAGTTGTAGAGCGGCAAAAATGCCGAAATGCCGGTTACATGGCATTAGTAGCCACACGAGCGTGCGGCGCAGCGCATGTGGGGCTTCGACGCGATAGTTGAGGCCATCGATAGTATTCTCGTGGGTTGGGTTTGCTTGGGCCTCGATGGGCGAAGTGGGCCCAATGGGCCCGTGGGCCCATATGAGTAAATTGCATGATTGGTTAGTATATGTTGAACTAGACTAGGTGGAACATATATATGTGGCTAGATTGTGCTAGGTGGGCCACACGAGCATGTGGGCCCTGGATGGGTCGAAATCGAGTCTTAGGCCCAATCGTCCTGGTATGACCTAAATGGTAGGCCGAGTCGCTAGTGGTGACATTAGGCCTTCGAAAGGCCATTTCGGTTGTGAATTTACGAAAATACCCTTAGTAGGTAAAATTACGATTATACCCTTAGAGGTTGATTAGCATGATTATGTTGTTTAGTTACGGCGATTGTAGGGAAGGCTTGATCTCGCATATCTCGGGTTGTGGCTAGTGCTCGAAAAGTGTTAAGGAAGGGGATCTAGTGCGTTAGATCTTGATCTCCTGGATTTGATAGTCGTATTAGTAACCGTGTGTGTAAACTAACACACTTCTTGCTTTGTATATGTTTGATAAACCGATTGATTGGTAAAATCGAAACAGTATGGTTGAGTGATATGATACCCTATGGGGTATGTGCACGCGATTCGTAAGTCCATTTCATTATGAGTCTTTGTTATTGATACATGATGTCATGATTTATGATGTATGTGCTATGAGATGCAACGTTAAACATGTTTGCATGATTTGAATACTATACATGAGTTGGTATAATGATGGGTGATATGAGAGGAGGGGCGGTGATATTTTGTCTTTGGAGCACCGTGTTTTGGTAACACAACTTTGTGACTTTGGGTCACCAGAGGTTTGGCACCTCCAGGTTTGGCACCTCAGCGTCTCATCCCCGTGGTTTCGCACCACGTTGGGTTGGCCCCACAAGCGCGGTATTGAGGATTGACGCCAGTGATTTGGTATCACACGATGGGTTGGCCCCATCACCCGATTATTGTGACTTCGGTCACCATGGTTTGGTACCACATTTGTGTCTTTGGGACACCGAGAGGTTTGGCACCTCATTGCGACTCGTCCCGTGGTTGGACACCACCGTGGGTTGGCCCCACTTGAGAGATACGGGATTGTCGCTAGTGATTTGGTATCACCACGATGGGTTGGCCCCATCATCGAATTTGTGACTTCGGTCACCGGTGATTTGGTATCACAAACGTGTCTTTGGGACACCAAAGTGGTTTGGCACCACATTGACGGATATCGTGTCTTTGGGACACCAAAGTTTTGGTAACACATTGTGACTATATGTCACCGGTGGTTTTGGCACCACCAGGTGGTTTGGTACCACACGGGGTAGAAAAGGTGTATGGATGGTTAGGATTGGGTGCATATTGATTGGATGCATGATGGTTATGTTTATGTTGCATATGATA
This sequence comes from Gossypium bickii, assembly GCA_025503065.1. NCBI lineage: Eukaryota > Viridiplantae > Streptophyta > Magnoliopsida > Malvales > Malvaceae > Gossypium > Gossypium bickii. The sequence continues at coordinate 36,611,896 of CP106716.1, forward strand.
TTTTGCTAACTGGGAAAAAGGGTGGCACATCTTTGTCTTGGTGACTCACCTTTTTCTTTAACATTTTCAGTGATGCGTAAAGATGGACCGGGTTTGGAGAGGACACAAGGTGGCCCATGCGAGAAGAAGATATTTGGATTATTTTAAGCATTTTTAATATTGAGTATTTTGTTTTAAGTATGGGTTGTAATAAGGGCCTTACTATTATTTTGGTATTATTTTAATTATGGCTTGATTAAACTGAACCACTATGTGAAGAGGATTTTATCTTAGCAACCTGCTTATTCAAAATAGTATTTAATAAAGTTTAAATTCAGACAATTTTATAACACTAAGGTTTTTCATATTACTTTAAATGGACATGGTTTTCAAAAGTTAACAAACTTTCATGATTATTCTAAGTCAAAAAGATTTTCAACCGTCTTTCCGCAGTGACATAACCAGATCCGGTCAAGGCTCGTGGGCCGGGTTTGGGGGTGTTACATTAGATTTATTTAGCTAGCCTATATATAGGCCTTTGCATTGTACACAATTCATACAATTCATTATTATTCAACTTCTCTTTTGAGTTTATAAATTCTCTTTGAGTTTTTCTTGTTTAAAGAATTTCTTTTGAGTTTCTTTTAGAAGAGTTTTAATAATCTTTTTAGATTGTGGGGATCATCTTCAAACTTTTTCTTGCCAAGTTTTCTTTCTTGGAGGGGAAATTAAAGCCGCTCGAAGGGGGTTATGGATTCTTAATGTTTCCAAGGCTTCTTAGGACGTCATCTTCTCTTTTCTATCATTAATTCATTTTTTTTTGCTTATTTAAGTTAGTTCTTGCTGTTTTGGCTTGCTGATTTTATTGATTTTCGTTCTATGTTAAAGTTTATTTAAGAAATACGTTCTCCTATCTTGTTCCATCGAGAAACACATCAAAATTAGGAGTTTTGATCTTTTCTTGTTGTTTCAAGCATTCTTGCAAAAAACAATTTGCTTTTTTCTTTAAAATCACTTCTAACAAACCTGTTTTTGTTTTGTTTTTTTTTCAAATATGGTCGGGGCATTTTATTGAGGTCCAATGATGGTTTCTTTCCATCCAAGAAACCCTAATTTGTTCTCTCTTGGACTCTTTACCAGCCGGTTCATCTTTGTTTAGTTTTAATTTCGTTTGACTCTCATTTGTGACAACTAATCTATTTTTGTTGTTTCTCATTTCAATTTACGTTCGTCTAGAGATTTAAGATACAACCGTAACTTGAACAAACATTATGATCCGCTTCCACATTCATCCACATCATTCTTTATCACACGAAGTCATTCCATTATAGTATCATGACTGAGCTCTCCCTAATAACATACCATTATTAAAGCAACTCGATCAATACTCGTTTAATGACCTTGTCATAAGTGTGTTACCTTCATAGGACATCCTTAATGTCTTTGGGATGTATCCGTACTCCCAATATGATCCTATTTTATCTCAAGGTAACCATTACATCTTCCTTCATAAAAAGTCAATTACTATCAAATTGTAATCAAGTCATTCATCACAAAGACAAATGACCCATGACCATGTTAACTTTCCATTTATCATATAATGCCAATAAGAGGATATCATTTACCCATCTCTTGGGCTATGAATTCCACTGTTGTAAATGACGCTACATACTACAGAAGTCATATACCTCAAGAACCAGCTTACAGCTCCTTATCTATTTGAACTCAGACTTTTACTTAAATCAAAGTATTTGAGTCACATATACATAGCCTATCATCTACTCAGGATTAAGGTGTGCGACATTTTGAACATCACAAGTGCATAAATCCATAAACAAATTCAGGATCTATTTTTCTTGGGTCCAATTTGATGTATTGCAAGTCCAGTCAGTCACATCTATGTCTCTATCTTCTAAGAGTTATCCACTCTGATGCCCAAGACAAGGCATCTCCCCAATTAGACTTGATAGATGGCATATTAGTCTTTCAATCAATTTTCTCATTTCTGATTAGACTAAGGACATGTTTAGGTTCGTCTACTAATATAAGTTGTCTTTCCGTATTATGACCTGACCACATAATACCGTTTAGTATTAATTTAAACATTAGACAACTAGTGAGCCAATATTTGCTTCTATTTTGCTTTGCATACAAAAATTACATGAGGACATCATACAAACTATATAAATGTAATCCATGAATTATTTTATTAACCAATAAAATTACAAGTGTTCATAGACGCAAATACTACACTTAGGGCATTAGATCCAACACATTCTGTATAACAAAGCCATGAGTTGGGTTCCTGAGCGAAGGGGTGTATACATTATCATCATCATCGGCGCCTTCCTTTTCGATATCATTCGAGACCTTATCAAGATCGAGGTCACTAAAATCTTCACCTTGGTGACCAGAACCACCATCATTATTGGACACTTTCTTACCATCAGCATCGGTACCAATCATCAATGGATGTATCTGTAAACAAGGACCCGAATTAGGGTTGTTATAGACAACTGGGCCAATATATGAATTGGCACCCCATGTCGATATCGCTCCATAATTGCACGATTCTACTCAACCAACATCTATATCAAAGTCAAACATGTGTAAAGAAGATCATCTATCGACAAAGGCTTTTGGAACTTTTGTATACAAGTCTTCAACTCCACATTGTTGATTTAATGGAGTGACATTTTGACTGGGTTCAACATTCGCTAACTCAGCGAACAACTCAATTGGTTCAACGCTCCTAGGCAAGTAATGCAATGCGACCATAGTCTCCACGTCATCATCATCTACAAGTTCCATTTCCCTATATTTTCACGAATTTGATAAAACTAGAAATTTGTAAAAAATTTGGACACCCTCTTCCTACAATGTTGAGCAATTTTTGCGCTAATTTTTTGTTTCATTTCATCAAGTTTTACATTCTTGTTAAACCTCATTTCTATTTGATGACGTGTGTCGAAACCATTTTTTTTCAGGTTTGAAAAACAACGGGATCAATTTTAAAATGACTAATGGAGTCACCACCGATATTTTATTCGAGGTGTGATCGGATCACCTTAAAATGGATTATTTTAATAAAACATTTTAATTTATTAAAACAATAATTTTGGTCTACGAAATCTAAGAAAGCAGGTTCGGGAGTCGGTTACGTTCGAGGAAGGATTAGCACCCTTGCAACGCCCAAAATTGGTACCAGATTGATTAATTAATGTCCTAACGTTGAGAATTTGAAAGGATTTAGAATACGACGACCTTTTTTAGAAAAAAATTAAAGTGGAGATTGAAATTCTCTTATTCCGAAGGAATGAAATCTCACGCCCAACACGTTAGGGTATGACATTTCAAACCCACGGTATCAAGATCATCTCGTGATTTCCAAAATTCATGCATTGAGAAAAAAATTTTAAAAGGATACTCGAGGGTCTGGTCATACGGAAAATTTGAAACCCAGCACGTTAGGACACGATTTCTCAGATTTCCAAACACAAGATATTTCCTTATTTTTAAAGCTAAGAAAACACGAATGAAATCTTAAAAGGATATTCGGTTATTTGGTCAAACGAAAAATCAAAACTCAGCACGTTAGGGCACGATCTCTCGGATTTCCAAACACGATATATTGCCTTGTCTTTAAAAAGGAAAACAGGGACAAAATTACGAAAGGGTACTTAGTTATTTGGTCAAATGGAAAATCGAAACCCAACACGTTAGGGCACGATTTCTCAAATTCCCAATCACTAAATATTGCCTTGTTTTGAGGAATTTTTAAATGGGCTATTTTAAAATAAAATCAAAAGAATTGATGGTTTAATTAAGAGGTAATTGATTGAACTAAAACATTTTAATGGCTATTCATAATGAAAAATTTTATAATATGCATATGAACTATGACATATTATCGCCAAAACATGTTAACGAAACATGGTATTGGAAAGCATAAATGATCGAATATGATATAAACGAACAATATGAAAACAGTGAATTCAAATTGCGACATACAAGACAGATAATCATTCGACCTATATTATTCCAACATTCATATTAACAAATTTTGAAAATGAATTAAACAATATATTACCAACAATAAGAAATGAATCTAAATCAAATTAAAAATAAATAGAATGTAAGCATTTAACAATAATAATAAACAAATTTAAAATAATGTAAGAAGTAGCTTTAAAAATCAATAATATGCAATAATTTAAAACAAATGATATATAAAACATTTAAATATATATATAAAAGTGCGAAATAATATTGAAACATTTTAAAATGAATAAATAGAATCTAAAATAAGGTATATAAAATAATTTAATATACAAAATATAAAAAGTTTAAAACAATATATACGAAAGCTTAGAATAAGCAATATGTATAAAGTTATTTTAAATAAATAGTAAAACAAATTTTAATAAACATTATATTAAAACAAGTTAAAATAAATAATATATAAAAATAATTTAAAATAGATAGTATATAAATATTTTTTAATATCATGTAATAAAATAGTTTAAAACTAAATAAATAAATGAATTAAATTTGATGAAAATGCAAAGATTGTGTACGAAAACAAAAAAAGTACTTAATTGAAACAAAACAAATTCAAAAGACAACTTTATAATAAAGAAAATCATTTAAACATATGCGAGGATCAAACGGAAATGCGTGTAAATGATCAGGGGCTAAACCCGCAAATATTTCCAAGGCGCCGAAACGCAGCGTTTAAATTGGACTAAAATGAAAGCGTGCGTGAATTATAGGGACTAAATAAAAAACAAAGAAAATGCACCTAGGGTCTAATCAAATAACGATGCAGAATAGGAGGGCTGATTGTGCAAATATCCCATCACCGTAAAAAACGCGCGGATCCCATGGGTATCGGGTCGGACGAATCGGGTTGTGATCTACACGGCACCGTTTTAGAGCCACTAAAACAGGCCCTAAACTGTGCCGTTTCATACACATCAATAAAACGATGGTATTGACAGATAAGTATTCTGACTTTTATTTCTTTTGCATGCAATAGATTCGAAAAGAAAAGAAAACAAATCGAAAGTCCATATAATAAAATCAAAAATTTGAAAGAAAACTCAATTCGGAAATCACCTTTTTTCCTTCTTTTCTTTTTTTGTATTCTGTATCTGTTTGTATATCAAAAATGAGGATCCTTTTACATTGAATCATATTCGGCCTTTATAGCCAAATCCGAGAGCGAAAAAATAAGAAAAATCCATAAAATACGTCTTTCCCCCGTATTATTTTGCTCGTTTCCCCCTTTTCTCTTTCTGTGTTGTACTGCTTTGTTCTTCGTTCGTTTGTCTTTTTCGCAGGTGTGTGACGCACAGTGGATGCCCGAGCGCGTGGTGTACGCGTGGGGGGGGAGCCCAAATGTTTGGCTGGCGCGGGGCTACGGCGCGCATGCGGGGCTGTTCGTGGGGTTGCGGTGCTAGAGTATTCTGGAAACCCCTAGGGTTTCTAGAAATTTTTTAAATAATGGGCTTAGTGGGCTAGGTTTAGTTGGGTTTGGGCTGCTGTAATCTGTTATTGGGCTTGTAATTTAGACCTATTTCATTTTTTTTTTTTTGAATTTGGTTTAATTTTTGACAGGCCTGGGCGAAATGGGCCTTCTACAACGTGATTCAAATATACAATCAACTGCTATTTGTAAAATTACTCCATCAAAATGAACGTATACAAAGAATTGATTATTTACCTTCAATACTAAATCTATAAAATAAATTTAAAAAAAAAGAATTTAGTTCCTATTAAAACAATTCATACAATTTTAAAGTAACAAAAATACTTTTTATCAAACAATATAACTTGCATCTCATACTACTAATTTTTAATATAAAATAAAATAAAATAAAATTATATACAAATATTACAAACTAATATTATCAACTCAAACTTGATTTTTGAAATCGAAAATGAAAAGCAAATATGTTGATCTTCAATTTTAATTTCTAACAACTCTTTTTTCTCTCTTTTGTTTTGTTAAACAAACTATTTTTCTTCTCTCCAGCTTTGGTAAACAATTTTTTCTCTCTCTTTTTTTTTTGTTAAACAGTCGAAAATCGTTTTTTTGGCGGGGAAAGGTGTTAATATAGGGAGCTAGTGTTAGCTGATAGGGCGACACCCATTTAAACGATCATAATTTTTTTAATTTTTAAATCTGTGCCGCCTGACACGTCCGCAACACCATTTGACATCAACTACTCTTTTTGTCCTCTCTTTGCTTTTTTTTTTTGTTAGGCTTTTTTAAAAAAAAAAAAAAAATTTACTCGTGCTGGTGCTGCCAATATGTCAAGCTATACCACTTTCTTTATCTGTTCAATAACTTTTTTTAAAAAAGAATTAAAGTGGTGTCAATAGTGTGTCAAGCTGCACAAATAAAAATATTATTATTTTTTCATATTTTTTCCTCTCGTGGACACTAAAATATACAAATATTTTTTAAGGATCTATATTTACACCGCCAATGTGGAAGATCCTTTTTTTTAAAACACATTAACGATGATTGATGAAGATAATTCCACCAGCCAATCAAGCCACATCAGTATCCACCGCTGAAAACGTCCCATTTTTATAATTAAACCCGGTTTTCAAATTTAACCGACTGTGCAAGTCCCATGTTGGGAGAATGATCGGAGGCCGACAAACTTTGCCTTATTGCCTATATAACAGTCCGTTTTTGGTGCTAAACCAAATATAATAAATAAATAATTTGGTTCAGGTTCTGTAAAGAGATTTGTGCGCCTAAATCTTTCATGTGCGAGATAGTTAAAAAGGTGGCGAACAAGAAAGAGAAAGCATTCGTGGAGAATAGCAGGGGAGGTTTCGACCAAGAGCAACACAACCAATGGTTGTTCATGTATCAGCCGATGATGAGAGAAGAAGCGATGCTGCTACCAGAGGTTAGTAGGGAAAGGGAGATGTCAACCATGGTTTCAGCTTTGACTCATGTCGTAGCTGGCGACATCCCTGAGGAGCTGCCACCAGATGACAACTTGGATGGTTTTGATTCAACTACAATCGTTGATAATAACAGTATTACTTCTTCATCATCCGGATTTGGCGGGAAAAAGAGAGAAAGGGAAGAACAGGAGGAAGGCGGTGGAGTAATGGCGGTGGAGGGTTTAGGCCCGTTTTCTTCTGATGTACGAGGTAAGCAACATGGTTGGGGTTTGAAAATGTTGTTTTCATATATTATAAATCCAATTTCTTACAATACTTCAAGTCCTGCTAAATAAATACAGTGCTAGAGGGTAACAACCCGGCAAAATTGATCCGAGTATATGAATACAAGAGCAATGAGAAGTACAGAGAAGAGCCAAGGAGGAGATACAGGGGAGTACGACAGAGACCATGGGGGAAATGGGCAGCTGAGATAAGAGACCCTTTCAAAGCTGCTAGAGTTTGGTTAGGCACATTCGAAACCGCGGAGGCCGCCGCCAGAGCCTACGATGAAGCAGCCCTTCGCTTCAGAGGCAACAAAGCTAAGCTCAACTTCCCTGAAAACGTCAAGCTCATTTCACTCCCGCCGCCGCCGCCTCCCGCCATTAATCCAACAACAACCCACTTCCCTATTTCAGATTCTCCCAACACCCTTTTCTCCATTCCATCATCTCAAGTCTCCGGCCAATATATCGACTATACTCAGTTTTTTCCGGGTTCCGGGAATTATTTTCAAAGTCAATCACAACAGCAACAGCGGCGGCTAATCGTTTTGTCAACTTCATCTGGTTCTAGCGGACAATCTTCGTCTTCTTCTTCAACACCGACTTCATATCCTCTCGTTTTCCCAATTCAAACGTCAGGTCAGAACCTCAACTTGGGCAGCAGCAGTGCAAGTCAAGGTGGCGGTGTTGGAGATTTTTGGGTGCATGCTTGGCCATCAGATTCTGGTGATTATTATACATCAACCTCAAGATAATGTCTTCCTTAACTAATACTAGTAATTACTGGGTTTTTGGTCATTGTATGCCCCGTTAATATAGGATGTGACTTCCTTTTAGTGTTTTTTTAGGGATTAGAGATATTTTTTTCATACTCTAATTTTATATTTATTTTTCTTTAAATTATTAGATTGATTATAAGTAGAAACTATAATTTAATTTTATATTTTTATGATTACAGGTAGAAACTATAAATTTTTTTTTTCAATCATATTACTTGATTAATATTTTAAAAATTGTAATATTGTTGGCATGAAATATATAATAATAAGAAATCTACTATATTTTTTCACATAAATAGAATTATATGCAGGAAGAGGCCAAAAATTTATTTTAGGAGGTTGGAATTAAATTTTAACTTTTAATGGCTTATATCTTTATAAATTTAAAAGAATTAAATTAATATTTTATCATTTTAGAGGGTAAAGTTTAATTTTACCTTTATTAATTTAAAATTTTTAAATTTTTAAAAGACCTAATAGACAATTTTCTATTTCAATGTTCGGTCCTACTAATCCTAGATACATTACTGATTATATGAAGAAAAGTCTAAACAACATAATATTTCTTGATGATTACACCAATTTTTATATAAATTATACATAAAAATAAGTCTACAGGTGGTTATACTATTTTTCTTACATAAAATAAAGTTATATAACTAAAAGAAGTCTAAATATAATTATTTTTGAACAAGAAATGAATTTTAATGATTTTATTGTTATTATTTATTAGATTTTTATTATTCCAATCTCATTCAAATCATCTAAAATTATTTAATTAACTCATATGGTTGATTTTATTATTTTCTAATAAAAATTTAAATCAAAATTCAATACTCAATTAATGTCATTAATATTATTTAAGTAATTCATAGAAAAATAATTTATTTTATTTGGTATTATATTTTTAAGATATATCATTTTCATTATATATAATAAACTACAATTAATTTGCATTAATATTATTTAATTAGTGTTACGGTTATATATAAATTAAAATTAAAATTTTATTTATTTATAAATAGCATTAAGAAGTTAGACATTTTTTATAAGTCTATTTCGAAGATAGTTAGATTTTAACGATTATTTTTTCAACCATCATTAGGCACCGTTTGTTTCACTAAAAATTTCGAAAAATAGTTTTTAGAAAATGATTTACTTTTTTAAAAAAATTTAATATTTTATGGTGTTTGGATGAATTTATGTAACATATTTTCTATTGTTTATAAATTATTAAAATATATGTTCAATAATATTTAAAATTATAATATTTTATTTTAAATATTTTAAAAATAAAAATAAATTTTATTATCAATATAATAAATTTTATTTAAATTAATTTTTATATAAAAATAAAATTACCCATAGAATGAATCTTTCCTAAAAAATAATTTATATTTTTCAAAATGATAAATCATTTTACAGAAAAAAATTTATTTTCCGTTGACCTATAAATTATTATTTATTGACCAAATTATTTTTTACGAAACAAATAAAAGAAAATATAGAAAATATTTTTCATAAATTATTTTATGATTAAACAAACAGAGCCTTATTGTATAAATTCGTAATAAAAGTAAAAGTAAAGTTAAAACAAATAAAATCTTAAGACTAAAAGTCAAATTACCCAAACTCCGAGAAATTGTAACCAATTTAAATTTTTAATTATCGATGTGGACGTTGTACCTCCACAAATAATAATGAAGAAGTTTGCGCTTTAAGTTCACACACTTGAATTTTTTTTATTTATTATTTGTTTCATTTTTTATTTCAATGTAAAAAGAACTAAATAAACTTAGAAAAAATTTTGGGTCGTAAAGAATAGGTTTGCCCCAATTTCAGGTCAAAACAACCCAATTTCGGTATGAAAACAGCTTTGGAAGGCACCAAACAAAATTAGCGAATATCAAGATAATTAAAGAAGCATGAGTTTAGGATATCGAGAAGCTTCAAATATCAAATGATGGAGGATGAACTTCGTATGCCCATGATGTTGTTTCTAGGCTCAAGGGATAGTTATTTAATACGTCAGAAGATATATCAATTTCAAAATACTTGAATCTCATTTTTAATTTGTCGATTGAATATTATTATTATTAATGTAATAGGATATGAGTTTGAATATACTGAAACACATTATCTTCCTATTTATAGGTTGGTTTTAGACATTGTATCTAAAAAAAATATATTATGATTAAAACTTATAATGAGATTATTCAAAAAAATATATTAAATTTAGAAAGATTTGAATCTCATTTAAAAATGTGTTGTAAGTCAACTGATTTTTCAAATTTAAAAATTAATAGTTTTGGTAAACTTAATTGAATTTCACCCTATCTATACGTATATCAAAATTAATATATACAATGTTCATATATTGTGATCCATAAAACTAAAATAAATATAGAATGAAAACCCACACATGATTTAAATTGTATAAGAATGAATAATATTTTTAAATTTTTAAAGCTTTTACCTTGACATTATGCTGCAGTAGATTTATTTTTTTAAAAAAATATTGTAATTGGTAATTATATTTTGTTTCTTCTCTTGTACTTTAAAAAAATTATTTTTTTATACAAATACATATTAAATATTTAGATTTTAATTTAATTATAATATTAATTTTGAAATGAATTTTTTTTCTTTAGATTTTTCTTTTATATTTTAATCATTTTCTTTTCCATTACTCTAATTAATTTTACATAAAAGAGTTTAATGAAATATTTTAAGGTTAATATGTAACTAAATCAAATAGAAATTTAAGATATTTAATTTTAATTGAAGTCAAGTATATTTTTTATTAAAGAAATCAAATGCATTTAATTTTATAACACTTTCAATATGTAATTAACTTTTTATTATTTTTCTATAAAAAATTTTGTTATTATTTTGTAATTAAAAGAAATTAATAAAGTAAATAAATAATACATAAATAAATAATAACAAGAGTATTATAATATTTTTATTTAAATTTTTTTATATATTTTTTAAAATTTACTTAATATATAAATTTTATGAGATTTTTTTCGGAGGTAAGCGGTAATTCTTGAAATCATAGTAGGTATGTGTATTTTACTTTAAACGTGAGAAAGGTAACTGCCTTGAACCCTTATAATATTAATTTTTTTTTATGTTACTTATTGAAAAAACCTTGGTTTGTAGTCGAAAAGAAGTTTTGTTCCAATTGCTAGAATAGAACTAAAAAAAAATATTAAATGTAAAGTAACACAATGAGCAAAGTAAGGAGAGGATTAACACATGATATTTACTAATGCAGTTCAAATGCAACGGTATTATGTTTATGAAGCTATGCTCAGTGAATGATTTTTTTCAACAATCATGTGAGTCACCTATTGGTTTAAGCTAAATTTACTCTTATACATAAAAGTAATTGCAGACTTAATGTCAACTTAATTGTCACAAATCACTCACCCGAATACCTCATGATACAATCAATAAACTCTCTAATGAATAGTTAAAAAAGGTGTCACAAAATAACCACAAGAAAACACAATGAAGTTGACGACAAAGACATTCCTAAACAACACCACAAATAACACCATAAGCAACCTATTTATAGGCTGATACAAGAGTCCATCCAACAAAGTTTTGATAAACTTTTAACTCCAATTTTAATGTTGCAATTATCCCATTAATTATCTTAAATATTTATCACATAAAAACCTTTATAAATTAACCTTCCAACCATTCTAAAACTCTCTTGAAAGATAAGGATAAGGATAAGGATAAATAAACAGTATTATTTTATAGAACTTGTCACTTCTTAGTTAAAAAAAGAGAGTCAAACACTAATGGAGTTGAAACAACCCATGACCCAAGCAAAAAGTTCATTCTCGTACTAACACAATATGAAACGAACGGGTAAAAACCCCAACACTTATAACATGAATATAATGTATATGTAATCTTATATTTTTCAGTCGTGTACTATTAAATAATTCTATACGTGTTGTAGTTACCTTGTTTAGATAATAGTGTTTTTTTTTTTTTTTACATTTAAACATTAATTCCTACTAATATTTTTTTTTTACATCTACTCGAGTAACTATTGGATGATAAAAAGAAATTAGTTATAAAATGGTACATAAATTATACTTTTTTCGTAAAATTTATTTTTATTATATTTTTATGGTCTACAATTTTATGGAATGATTTCGTGAAAATTTCGTTCGAAAATTTTGACGTTTGGGTACTCAATTTAGTTAAAGAGACTAAATTACAAAAAAAATGCAAAAATTAAGTTCTATATGTTAAAGGTGTCCAATTGTTATGAGATCTTAAATTAGAGGTCCTTAGATGGTAATTAGACCATTATAGTTTGGTATGGACAAAAATGGACATGGTTAGGTGAAATTTTGAAGTTAGGCATTAAGGGCATTTTGGTCATTTGGTAAATAAAGACTAAATAAAACAAATAAAAGATGTTCATCTTTCTAATTTCATCCCCCATAGCCGAATTTCAAGGTTCACCATAGCTAGGGTTTTGGCCAAGCTTTCAAGCTTGATTGTAAGTCCGTTGTTGCCCGGTTTTTCATGATTTTTATGTTTTTGAAGTTGTCTCAACCTATTCTAGCTTTTTCAAGGACTAATTTGAAAGAAAATCAAAGTTTAAAATTTTACCCATGTTAGATATTTGTGTATTTCGATGTTTAATGATAGAAAATGTATGTTTGATGTTAGATAAACAACATTTATCAAGTGATTTTTGATGAAAATGCCTAAAAAGGACCTATTTGTAAAAAGTTGTAAAATGTGTGTAAAAATGTGAATAAATGAAAAAAGTGGGCTGTTATGAGCATGAAATAGGTTCAACTAGGCTTGGGTGTGAAGAAATTCGATATATTTCATTTTACGAGCCTAAGGACTAAAATATAAAATGTCAAAAGTTTAAGGGAAAAATGTAATTTTTGCCATAGTGTGTTTTTGGGTTGAATTGAATAACATGATGATTAAATGAGATGAATTTGCTATTATAGATCAAGAAAAATAAGGTTCGGACCTAGATCGGGGGGGAACAAAGTATTTGACGATTAGGTCCATTTTTACTATTTTTGTACCAATGTAAGTTCATATGTTAATAATGCAACGTTACAATTGTATTTATAATGTTTTGATATTGCATGAATTGTATGATTGACTCTATGGATGTAATTAACAAAGTTTCGACAAGCGAGAAAATCCCAGTTGAACCTTAGGAATAGATTAGGATACAAGTGACATGTCACTAGGAATCCATGTGAATATGTAATTATGTGATTTATGTGTCCCGGGTGCTGGTCCTGTACGTTCTACCGGTGGCTGGGTATATCGAAATATGTTGCGGATACCTGACAGCTTGTGTGAACAGCACTGCGTAGCTACGTCTCGATTGAAAGCTTGTATGAGTAGGCCCGAGGATAGCTCGAGAGCGAGCCTATATGTGTTATGAGAATTGTGGTAGTTGGCTACATATGTGGCACTTATGTGCAAATATTTCCATGTATTTGATAGTATTCCAAATGGTTCAACGGGTATGTCAAAGATGAGAAAGTATGTGATTATGTTACGAGTTAGTACAAGTATGTACGAAAAACTCAAAGAAAAATAGATTCGGTATATGATGAACTATTGGTAAGAATACGATTGAGTATGTTATTGATGCGAACTCGATCGCATCATGTTATGACTCAACTTGACGTCACCGAGAATGGTCTAAGCTCGAGGGGCCTAAGTGCAAAACGAAGTTTAATTTTAATTTGTTAATTTTTGTGCAGGCCTTAATTAAGCAAGTTTGGGTGGAAACCATTACTGGAAAAATCGAACAATCAAATAAGTCTGATTTAAGTGTTCTATGCAATTTGCTACAAGCTCATTCAGATCGTTCATAGCTCATCCAAGCTCATTGAGCTCAATATTATTCAGTTTTAGCTTGTACATCAATTTGCTGGAATATCTAACTCGATTTCAGCTCAAATTTAGCTTTACTTAATCTATGCGTTTTTAGCTCACCTAGTTGATGGAATAAATTTGAATAATATTTAGTTTAAGTAATTAAATGTGTCTTAAGCTAATTAACATGTCTAAGAATATTCGGCATTAATATGCCTAAGTAATTAAATATGTTTTGATTACTACAGCCATTTAATATGTCTTAGCTCCTACAGCTATTTAAAATGTCCTAAGTTTGTACAACTTAAATAGAGCTATTGAAGGTGCCTTAACCAAATTTATTTGGTGCTTAAAGGTGTTCACACAAGCTGATTTTAGCTAGCTCAAGTGCATGGAACGACATTAAAGAGGAACATGTATTTGGCTAGAGCATTAAGTGGAAATAATTCAGCTACTATTTTGAGTTTCTCCAGAAGTCTGTTCGTGGAGTTCAACGGAAAGATACACATTCAAATTAGTCCACTCAACTAACAAAATGATTTCACACCATTGAAGCTTTTTTTAAATTCGTTGGCTCACACTTGAAAGCTGATTGAATTCAAGTGTTCACACATTTGGGCTGTTCGTATGCTTAAACCGCCATTAATTTGGCTGCTGCTTATTTGGTTGCCCAAAGAGGAACTAAAGACTGCTCATAATGTTTTCAGCTAATCAAACATGGAACAAACTCATTTCAGCTCATTAGTGCCAATTATTAGCTGAATTGGAAGATTAAAAAAACCTACCTATTGGTGTCACCTATGCATAGAAGCTTCCAAATGACTTTTTGGTTATTTCAACAGCCATTTGAGTTCAATTAAGTGTAATTAAGCTGATTGCTTTGAGTCCATTCGGCTGGAACATATTCAGCCTATAAATTGTTGTTTTTGTAATCATTTGAAGGTTACTCAATTTTAGACTTTTGATCAATTATGAACTTTTGTTCATTGGTAAGTGTTTCAACTCGCTTTGTTCTCTCTTGACTCCATTGACTTATCAAGACTTTCTTGTGGCGTCAATCCTGTCAATTTCAAACTTATCACTTTACTAAAGTGTGGCGTTCAATCTTATATCGTTGGTTCCTATCTCTCATAGATAGTGGGTCACGATTAACTATCTTCTTCATTTCGAGCTAACATAAGATTTGGGTCGATATTGCATATAATATCGGTTCTTTCTTCAGCCTTGAAAATTAACCTACCCTATCCGTCTTTTAAACACTTAAATCTTTTCTTGTTCCCAGTCAACTTGTTCTTTTACAACCCAACTTGAAACCACAACTCATACTTCTTAATTTTACGATCGGGCAATTTAAACGACTCGAATCGTATCACCGAGGTGAGATCTCATCATTTGGTATCAGAGCTAGTAAAAATTAAGTATTGACGTTTTTAAGCTATCCTGGGTTGTAGTTAGTTAAAAATTTCAAAAAAATTCAAATAAAATTATGTAAAAAAAAGGAGAATATATATATTTCAAGTACAAATTGTGAAAAAAAAAAGAGAAAAAAAATTTGAAATTTAAAAAAAAAAAAGAAGAAGAAGCTAGCTTGCAAGTGTTCTTATTGTCCGAACCACATCATTCACTACTCTAACCATTCGGCCACACTTTAAACCACTCCAAATTTGTTTTCTAGCCTACCTTTTTGTCCCAACAATTACTCTCCATTCACGTCAAGTTTTGAACCCGACTACACAAAGATTGCTGATTCGTCTAAGGAAGTCAATTGAGAACTTAGAGAGGCGAATTGAGTGGAAAAAGGAAAGAGTGACGTAAGACTATTTGAGTGAATAAAAGCCAAAAAGTGTGTGAATTTTCTTTTTGAGCGAAATTGTGAGGATTGTTGTGAGTTAAACATTATGTCTCGAAGTTCCGAAAGGATTATTGGTGATGGTGATGTTTTGTCCAAACCAGTGTATCAAGTACTTATCCACGAGGTGGGCCAAATGATCAAAAGACGTCTAAAGCCAATACAAGAGCGGCTGGCCCGATTGAATGAACGAGTCCAACGTGAGCAAATTTTACCAAGCCGAGGGACGGAGACAAGATCATCACGGAGACACACATCCAATGACTATTCGAGAAGAGAACCATACCATGATTCTTATTGACGAAGAATTCAAGACAAAGTAAAGCAAGCTACGAATTTGAAGCCTTTCACGGTGACAAACGTGAAGGTACGAGTATCTCTTCAAGTACACCAAAGTATTTATCCATGAAGAATCAATCACGAAGAGGTGAACGTGATTCGTATGTAAATCATTCCATTCATACCCTACGGAAATCATCTCGTTCTGATTCTTTCGTAATATCGCCATCTTGTAATGAAAGGAAGAGAGAAAATGAACTTAAACGAAAAGAGAGACAAGAAATGTTAATAAGAGAGAATGAGCGAATATGGAATGAAATTGAGAGAAGAAAAAAAGAAATGAAAGCAAAGGAAATCAAAAAAGAAAAAGAGAATGAAAGAAAGTAAAAAGAAAAAGAGATTGAAAAAGAAAAAGTTTGTGAGCAAGAAAAGAAAATTGAAAAAGAGAGTGAGATTGAAGAAATAAAAGATGGTGTGAGTGAAACGAGTGAGAGTGAGTTTTCAAAAATAAAAGATACCATGGAAAAAGAGAGAGAGTTTGGAAACGAGTTTGAGAAAGAGACGAGTGAAAAAGGAGAAAGTAATCGAGCAAAAGCGAGGAATGCCCTAACTAACCCACTTGCAAGTTTGCCATGTAAATTTTCTTCTTTTCAGGTCACTTAAGAGTCAATTGACAAGTTCCAACTTCAATACATTTCCAATGAAAGACGATTCCAATTGTTCAAAAAAGGTAAGATCTGTAATGAAACCAATCTGCAAGTGCGTGAAGGTAAGCATGATACGGAATCCTTAGCAATTGAGTCGCAAAAATTCAACTTGAATGTTGTTGATAAAATTACTGATAATTTTGTTTTCAAAATATCTCCTCACTTTAAATTAGTTAATTGTCATTCTCTGGTTGTTGTTAGTAATTTCATTTTAAGTAGTGGCATAAAGAAAATTTCTTATGATAAGTTTTGTGTTGGTAATTCTGTTGATAAAGTTAAATCAAATTGTCATATACAAAACTTGAACATATGTGATAACGAGTTTTCGCGTAAGATGTTTAATCTGTTTGCTTGTGATGCTAATATGAAATCTTCATATTCCTGTGCGAAACCTTCATGTATTTGCATGCCTAATCGAACGAGATTTGAGAGGTTTAATTGTTCGAATGTCTGTATGCCTAAATCTTGTTTGCTTGGCATGTGTGAATTCTTGGTGAAAACGAAATTTTTGTTGTGTGTAACACCCCTAACCCGTATCCGGCATCGGACTAGGGTTAAAGGCATTACCGGATTGATTGGAAACATTTTCAGAAGTTCATACATTCATCCATCAATCTCAAACATAATGTCCCTTAATACGGTCAACGAGACCTAAAACATTCTTATAAATCAGGTCGGGAACACATACAAACATTCTTGAAAATTTAAAACTTTTCTAAATTTTAGGGGTTACACGCCCGTGTGGGCAGGCCATGTGCCTCCCACGGCTACTAGACACCCCCGTGTGTCCTCCCCGTGGTCGAAACTGCCTTATCTTCCACGGCCACTAAGCATGCTCATGTACCCAGGTCGTGGTCGATCCTGTCAAAAATCACACGACTACTAGGCAAGAGACACGTCCATGTGCCAAAGCCGTGTACTCTTGTGCTAACTATTACTTAGCCCACGGTCACTAGGCACGACCATGTGCCACGACCGTGTGACATTATAGGCCATTTTCAAGGCCAAAATGCCACCCACTAGGTTCACACCTACAAGCAAGATTTACTAACACATTACATGCATACTAGACAACCAAAACAACCATTCAATCTAAACATTCAATATCCATTTCAACCATGCCAACTTCCAAGACCAAAACATATGTATATCAAGTATAATTCATCCAAATGCTTACCTAAAAACTTGACCAATTCACATGCTTCAACCATACCATAGTATACTTCATATACCACATTCATTTAAACAAAATACCAACATATAACTAGCCAAATCACATGGCTAAATTCACTTCATTTGCAAATACAAAAGACTAGCCTATACATGCCATATCTAGCAAAATATATCTCCAAAATGTGCCAAAAACAAGTTGAATAGTGTGATGACGATCCTTGATGGTCCCGAGCCTTCAGTAGCTTTGACGACTTATAAAACAGAGAAATCACACACGGAGTAGCTTTCCAAAAGCTTAGTAAGTCATACTACAAATAAACTTAACATGTAAAACATTTAAGCATATAGAGACATTGGCACAATTCCTATTCATAGTGTATTTCTCACATATATGCATTAAACCATATCCTTGGCCATAATTACCACATTCATCAATTCAAGAATCATATGTATACACAAATCTCTTACATAACTATTCTTGTATCTCATTCACATTCTCATATTCAATTGTACATTTCCTCCAATCAAAAATCACTTAGGTACTTACCTTTTTATACACATTTAGTGTACATATGAAACGTACTTGAAAAGAACATACATTCACATATTTGTTCTTAGCTCGAAATTAAAATTCGTATCACAGACTTGCCCGTTGAACCGTTAGGAATCTAGTAGGATACTCAAAAAGCTCGGAATAGTTGTACAAGGTCTTATATGCACTCAGATATTGATGCCACTGTCCCAGACAAGGTCTTACACAAATCAATAAGATACCGATGTCCCAGACATGGTCTTACACGAAAAGATCAAATCGATGCCAAAGTCCCAAACGTGGTCTTACACGTAAAGCTCATGCCGATGCCTACATCCCAGACGAGGTCTTACACAAAATCTCAAATCAATGCCAATGTCCCAGACGAGGTCTTACATGATAAAATGTAACAGACCAATTTTGACCCTAATCGGAACGGTGGTTTCGGGACCACGAATCCGAGCCCGAGTAATATTCTAATAATTTATTCTGTGTCTATTATATGTGAAATAAAATGTGTGAAAGTTTCGTAGAGAAATTTTATCGTTTAAGTGCTTAATTTGATAAAAAGGATTTAATCGTGAAAAGCGTAAAAGTTGCATGCTAAGGTGTAATGTACTAATTTGCTTGTGGCTTTTTAAGTGGGTGTCCCAAAAGGGCAATTAGCCCATTAACCATATTAATGGACGGCAATGGGCCAAATTAGCTACCTATATATGTTAGTTTAGTTATATTAAATTTTTTTATAAGGTTATGTTATATATTATAATAATGTTAATGCATTTATATAAAACAAACATAAAAATAAAGCCATCATCTCTTTCATTCTCTCCTAGCCGAGTGTTAGGATAGAAAACACCATTGTTAAAGCTTCAAGTTTCGGCAAGTTAGAAAGCTTGATTAAGGTATGGTTGGTTTTTAGTTTTTGATAATTTTTACGTTTTTGAGATCGTTGCTTCGTATATTACCCGACCCATGTCTAAATTTTTGAAAATACTATGTATATAGGATTCGGCCATTAACATGCTTGGATAGTTTTGATGTTTGATGATTTTAGATTAAATATATGTTAAAGATTTATAAGTTTTATGTTGAAGTTTTTGGTGATTTTGAGTAAATAGGGCTAAATTGAAAAGAATAAATTTGTGAAGGATTAAAATGTCAAATAAATGAAATGCATGGACACCTATGGCTATAGGGAAGATTCGGCCAAGCTATGGTATTGGAAAATTTTGCATATTTTGTGTTTTGTGTAAATAGGACCAATTTGTAAAAATGGAAAACATTAGGGGCAAAATGGTAAATTACCCATTTGTGTGTTTTGGGACTAAATTGAGATGAAATGCGATTAAATGAACTAAATTCTAATGTGTTTTAGATCAAGAGCAAAGAAAAACGGAATTAGACCGGGGAAAGACGAAGGTTCTCGAATAGCCGATTCGCACGGACTATCGACAACCGAGGTAAGTTCTTTAGCTAAAATATGTCAAAGAATAAATTTTGATTATATTAAATTATAAAAATTGATGAATTTTAGTACCCGTTTATATCATGGCCGAGTGTATGTAAGTATACTAGCTTGATGATTAAAGTTGGTTATGTGGTGTAAATTGTTGGATCGTATAATGATTTTAATTGTTTAAATGTGCGCGAGCCCAATTGAGTTGGACATATGTATTTAATATTTATGAAGTGCATTGGAAATGTTTAACTATATTGATATGCTTCGGGCTATTACGCCTAGCAGGCTTCGTGCCGGTGTTACTTATCGGGCTATTGTGCCTAGCAGGCTTCGTGCCGGTGTTACTTATCGGGCTATTACGCCTAGCAGGCCTTGTGCCGGTGTCACTTATCGAGCTTGTGATTTTGAAAAATCACCAAAAATAGGATAAATTGAATTAGAAAGTGGATAAGATATATAATTAAATCTTATTGTGTCTATTTTTACATGAAAGAAACAGAGTAGGCAAAGGAATTATATATTATGAGATATTTAAGTTTTAGTGAGACTTGTTCTGAATGAATTCGTGAGTCCCTGTTCTGTATTGGAAAAATTGTTAAAAATCGTAAAAAAATAATTATGGAGCATAGTTTATATGTTTAGAATCCTTAATGAGTCTATTTGTATTGGAATAAACAAGAACATTATTTAAATTTTTTGCAATGAGATAACTGAGTTTTTGTAAAGATAGGTCAGAATTATCAAACAGTGAAATAGGGGTAACTTTGATGAATAAACTGTACTAATTAGCCACATGAAAAATTCTGGAAAAATTATGGTAAAAATTTATATGAGTCTAGTTTCAAGGAAAATTTACGGATCTAAATTTCGAGTTTTGTAACTCGAGTTATAGTCAATTTAGTCAGCATGATGCAGTTGGAAAGCTTTAAATTTTTATGCCCCAAATTAGTAGTCAAGTCTAGTAATGCCACATACTCGACTCCGGCCAAGGTTTCGGGTAAGGGGTGTTACATAAAACAGAACAGATACCTATATCATGACATAGCTAATCCTATCTATTCCTAGGTTCGTACGCGACTTCTCGGATATTGTCACTAAGTAATCCTTATCTCGGAATTCATGAACAGATCATATCATAAGTATTCATAGATAACAATAGTCTTAAGAACATACATAATTCAATATGAATACATTTATTTGCATAATGACTTACCTCGGATTCGGTTTAGTTGAAACAGAAATGGCTACTCAGTTAGTTTCGCCTTCTGGCGATCTAAGTCCGTTTTCTTTGGTTCTTAATCTAAATATATTCAGAATTAACCCTTTTATTCACTAACTCATTCAATTCAATCCAAAGACACACATTTAGGGTTATTTACAAATTAACCCTAACATTTGCACAATTTATCAATTTAGTCCATTTTTCTCAAAACATCAAATTCACAAAATCATCACACATCCAAGCTTAGCCGAATGCACATATATATCATACAAGCCCATACTTTCCATCAATTTTGCAATTTAGTCCCTCAAATTACTATTTTCTTAATTTAGCCCTAATTAGCTAAATTTATCAAAAATCCAAGAACAAAGTATGTTCATCTAGCTCAAAACTTTCCCTTAACACCATAAATCACCAATAAGCTCAACATATCATCAATGGCATATCACACAAACATCACCAATTCACAAAATTAATACATGGGTTTGTAGCTCCTAAAGAAACGATTGCAAAAATGTAGAAATTATCAAAAAACAGATCAAAAACTAACCTTGGATTAAACCAAAACTATGGCTGAACCCTTGCTTATGTTTTTCTTTTCTTTCTTTGCTTATTTCAGCTAACAAAGGATGATAATGTGGCCATTTTCATGTTTTTATTTATCATATAATCATTTAATACATAAAAGACATTTTTAACCTTTAATCAAATATATTAAAACATATAATTCAAGGTCATTTATGACCTTAGCCGTCCACTAACTATGATAGTGGCTTAATTGCCATATGAGTCCTTACTCTTAAAAAGACATAACAAATAAGCATCCTTTCAAAAAAACATGCAAATTTGCATTTTAATGCAATTCAATCCTTTTGTCAAATTAAACACACAGACAGACAAATTAGCTCACAGAAATTTACCACATGCTTAGTCACATATCAACGACACAAAAAATAATATTAAAATATTATACAGACTCAGATTTGTGGTCTCGAAACCACTATTCCGACTAGGGTGTAAACCAGACTGTTACATTGTGTAGTGGAACAAGAGATCAAAACCATGTTTTTAAGCCCGGATCATGTTTTCATAAGTTGATGTTAAGAGAAGGTGAGCAACATAAATTCTATGTGAATAAATGTGAGAACAATCTTTGCTTGTTTGATGTTTTATCATTATGTTCAAAAATAGAGTATGTGAATTTTGCTGCCATGTAAAGTCATAATCAACTTTTTGATTTCGGAGGTTGTTCTATGCTATGGTTTAAGGGATTCAAACATGTTTTGCATGCTTATGACTTTAGTCTGCTTCGTGTTCCTATCATGTTGCCAGCCAAGAAATTTTTAAGTCAAAGAGAAATGGTAAGCAAAAACCTTGTCTTTGATCCCGATGAACATTATTCTATATCATCGTTCAAGGGATTTTAACCGTGGAATTTTGATTTCTGAGACTATAACCTTCGCATACTTTATGAATCTAGTTTGTTTCCATCAAAGAAAAAGGTAAGACATATTCTTATTTTTGATCCCGACATTGGTTTATTTGTTCAAGTTGTGAATAAAATTTCAAAAAGTTCTTTTGTGTTTAACCTTCATCGTGTCACTAATTTGTTTTATTCTTTTGTAGGTGACAATGTGAAGTGGTACCCTCCTAAAGAAGGAGGGCATGTGAATGACCTACTTTCTTTCCGAGCCATTTGTGGTTCTCAAGTTTTTGGAAACAAATCTGTCAGGTTCATGAGAAAAAGGATTCGTGACCTTCAAAGATTTTTTGCGAGCAAATGGCCCAATTTGAGGAAAAATCATCTTCAAGAGGGAGGGTATGATGCGAACCCGGTTGCATCATGTTATGACTCAACTCGACACCACCGAGAATGGCCTAAGCTCGAGGGCCCTAAGTGCAAAATGAAGCTTAATTTTAATTTGATAATTTTTGTGCAGGCCTTAATTAAGCAAGTTTGGGTTGGAAACCATTGCTGGAAAAATCTAACAATCAAAGAAGTCCGATTTAAGTGTTCTATGCAATTTGCTACAAGCTCATTCAGCTCGCTCATAGCTCATCCAAGCTCATTGAGCTCAATATTATTCAGTTTTAGCTTGTGCATCAATTTGCTATAATATCTAACTCGATTTTAGCTCAAATTTAGCTTTACTTAATTAATGCGTTTTTAGGTCACTTAGTTGTTGGAATAAATTTGAATAATATTTAGTTTAAGTAATTAAATGTGTCTTAAGCTAATTAACATGTCTAAGAATATTCGGCATTAATATGTCTAAGTAATTAAATATGTTTTGATTACTACAGCCATTTAATATGTCTTAGCTCCTACAACTATTTAAAATGTCCTAAGTTTGTACAACTTAAATTGAGGTATTGAAGGTGCCTTAACCGAATTTATTTGGTGCTTAAAGGTGTTCACACAAGCTGATTTCAGCTAGCTCAAGTGTATGGAACGACATTAAAGAGGAGCATGTATTTGGCTGGAGCATTAAGTGGAAATAATTCAGTTGCTGTTTGAGCTTATCCAAAAGTCAGTTCGTGGAGTTCAATGGATAGATACACATTCAAATTAGTCCATTCAACTAACAAAATGATTTCACACCATGGAAGCTTTTTTTTTTTTAAATTCGTTGGTTCACACTTGTAAACTAATTGAATTCAAGTGTTTACACATTTGAGTTGTTCGTATGCTTAAACTGCCATTAATTTGGCTGTTACTTATTTGGCTGCCCAAGGAGGAATTAAAGGCTGCTCATAATGTCTTCAGCTGATCAAACATGGAACAAACTCATTTCAGCTCATTAGTGCCAATTATTAGCTAAATTGGAAGACTAAACAACCTGCCCATTGGCGTCATCTATGCATTGAAGCTTCCAAATGACTTTTTAGTTATTTCAACAACCATTTGAGTTCAATTAAGTGTAATTAAGCTGATTGCTTTGAGTCCATTTGGCTGGAACATATTCGGCCTATAAATTGTTGTTTTTGTAATCATTTGAAGGTTACTCAATTTTAGACTTTTGATCAATTATGAACTTTTGTTCATTGGTGAGTGTTTCAACTCTCTTTGTTCTCTCTTGACTCCATTGACTTATCAAAACTTTCTTGTGACGTCAATCCTATCAATTTCGAACTTATCACTTTACCAAAGTGTGGCGTTTAATCTTATATCGTTGGTTCCTATCGCTCATAGATAGTGGGTCACGATTAACTATCTTCTTCATTTCGAGCTAACATAAGATTTGGGTCGATATTGCATATAATATCGGATCTTTCTTCAACCTTGAAAATGAACCTACCCTATCCATCTTTTAAACACTTAAATCTTTTCTTGTTCCCGATCAACTTGTTCTTTTACAACCCAACTTGAAACCACAACTCATACTTCTTAATTTTATGATCGGGCAATTTAAACGACTCGAGTCATATCACCGAGGCGGGATCTCATCAGTTATGTTCGTGAAGTTTTAACGACATTTATGTTGATTCATGTTATGTTACGCATATGATAAATGTATAATTAATGTTGTTTATTATTTGCATATGAACTTACTAAGCTGTATAGCTTACCCCATTTCTTTCCCTTATCTTATAGTGTCACCAAGCTAGCTCGGGATTAGAGATAGTCGGAGATCCATTCACATTATCAACCATTCTTTTGGGTACCATTGAATGTCAATATTTTGAGTTATGGCATGTATAGGGACTTGGTCATTTTGTTATATGTGTCATTGGAAATGTGGCCAAATGTATTGGCTTATAATGGTTAATGATTTCATTTTGTATATAGCCATGAAAGTTGGATAAGGTCGGTTATGAGTATATTTATATGTTGATACCATTCATGAATGTGGAAACTTGCATGGTTTTTGAATTGATAAATTATGATGTTAAAGCATGTTA
Organism: Gossypium bickii; assembly: GCA_025503065.1. Taxonomy (NCBI): domain Eukaryota; kingdom Viridiplantae; phylum Streptophyta; class Magnoliopsida; order Malvales; family Malvaceae; genus Gossypium; species Gossypium bickii. Next base: position 36,636,866 of record CP106716.1, read on the forward strand.
GAGGTTAGTATGTGGAGGTAATGTTTTGGCCATGATTGTAGATGTTTAGGTTTCCTATGTATGCCATGAATTGTACCATTGAATTGGTGTAAGTGTAGGTGTAAATGAGGGTGGCAAATGGCTTGGTAAATAGCCTTTATTTTTGTCCACACGGGCGTGTGTCTAGGCCATATATGACACACGGTCTGCCCTACGGGCATGTGTTCCGGCTGTGCTTCCCCTGCACCTTAATTTGAAAAATAGAATGTCCAGAATATAGCACACGGGTAGAGACATAGGCGTGTGTCTTAGTCGTGTGTGCTACACGGTCTAGAACACGGGCATGTGTCTTGGCCGTATGAAACATGCACTTAATTCGAATTAAATTAAATAACCACACGGCTTAGCACACGGGCATGTGGCGCGGCCATGTGACACAAGTCAGAGAGCACCCTAAATTGAATGTGGTCTGAAGCATGGGCGTGTCCCAGGGTCACACGGGCATGTCCCTTGGACCATACGGGCGTGTGAGCCCTGTAGTTAGCAAAATTTTTTTAAATTTTGTAAAAATTTCCTGAGTTCTCGATTTAGTCTCGAACCACTTCTAAAGTACGTTTTGGGCCTCCTAGGCTCGTATTAGGCACTTTATGATTGAATGTGGATGGTTTTAATTTGGACGCAAATTTTATGATTCGATTTGTATGAATGTTTGATTATAAGTCCGATAATGCTTCGTACCCTGTTCCGGCGTTGCATACAGGTAAGGGGTGTTACAACATAACTTTAGTGACATAAAATTTTATCAAAATTCAGTTTTTGGTGACAAAATGCAAATTCTAATGAGTTTTTTTCCCACTTTTAAACTTCAATTTCAATTCCTTTCTCACCTCAATTCAAAACTCGTGTATTATTTTTTTTCTTAAAAATAACTTTATTTTCAATATACTTTGCATAAAATAGCTAATGTTTGGTAAATCTCTACAATGGAAAAAAACCAAGATAATGCATGAAACCTCGATACTGAGAAGACGTTGAGTAGAAAAAAATGAAGAATATTGGAAAGAAAGTGCATTAAAAGATAAGAAAGGATTGTGGTGGGGAGAGAGTGTAAAAAATTTAAAAAGTTCTAATATAATTAAATTTGATTTTTATAATTAAATTAAATTAAATTATTTTAATTTAAAAATATCACAAGTCACAAAATGATTAACTCAAGAGATTTTTTTAACAGTTACAGTATTTTGGACAACAAAGTATAGCTTAGGTATCAGTTAAGGTAATTGAATATAGTTTAGATACTAGCAATAACAAAAAAAAAAAAAAAAATTAGGCATCAATTTAAGAAAAAAATATAATTTAAATAATATTTTGTGGTTTATTTAAAATAAATAAATAAACTTTATTTTTGTGACATCATTTAAATAATAGAAAATGCAACATTCTCATACATTTAATAGAAATTCATATGAATAATTTAAAAATAACGAGAAACAAATAATATATATCATATATATAATATAATAAGGTACATTAATTTTGTGACAAATGGGGCTCTCTTTTTTTTTTTTCATTGAATTTTCTATTTTTTTATTTAATATATTTATCAATTTTTTATTAATGCTAATTAATCATTATCTGTTTAAAAATATATATTCTTTCAAAAGAAAATCTAAGTTACCTTAAAATACATTGTTACCAAATAAAAACCAACGGCAGGGACTAGCGAGGGAGTAATAACAAATATTTTAATTTTTATGTATAAATATTATATGTTAATATAAAACAAGTTATTATTAAGTATAATAAGTTGGGAGCAATGTATAAAAAAAAAATACATTATTATTAATTATTCGTATAAGAACTTGTTTTCAAAATCGAGTTAAAAAGCATATAATTTTAGAAACTAAAAATTTACTAACTGTTTTCATGTCTTATAAATTATAAAAAGAATTATGAGTTTTTATTAATAACTTATTAAAAGTATAATTTAATAATAACTTATCTTAACTCAATTTGTAAATTTTATTGCTACTAATAGCATAATTTTAAATAATAACAATAAATTTTTCTCATGTGTTAATATTTTTCTTTATCATATATCGTATATATAATATAATAAGATACACAAACTTTTATATTGGGACAAGTGACGTATTTTTATTTATTTATTTATTTATTTTAAAATATAATTAGGAAAATAGCCTCTTGTATAAATTAAAATAGTTTCCACGTCAATAATCTACTGCCACAATATATAGCCAAATGAGAGGCATAATAACAAGGTATATTGAAAATATATTTTAATTTTATAAAATAAATATATTTACAAGTAATATAATAAATAACAAATTTTTACAATTTATGTGTATATCGTGCGACTTCAACCATTTTAAACTAAATATATTTAACATTCTATTTTGTCGCATAAACTAAATAAAATTTCATCAATATACTTTATCAGTATTTTAAACGAAAATTATCCCAACAAAATTAGGGTTTAAGGGATAAAAACTTTTCTTAAACTTTTTAAATTTATCTGCGAAAAATATACTCAATTAAACCCTTGAACTTAGAAATTACATCAAATAAACCCTTTAACTGCCAGAATTCATTGTTGACTGTTAGTTCTGTTATTTCTCTCCTTTTCACTTCTCTTGCTTTTAACTTATAATCCGGTTTTGTGATATTATTTCAATGATAATTCCTTGTTTGGAACTCTGATTTATCTACAAGTGTCCCACCTTAGAAGCATGCATAACAATATTAAAATACCATTAAATATATTGATAAGGGTGAAATTAAAAAGTTTTCAAGAGATATCGAAATTAAATAGTATACTTTTACGATAGTAAAAATATATATTTATCATTTTAATAACTTATATTTTTATAATTTCTAAATTGGCCACTACCATAAGTGATTGCTCGCCTTGACGTGCAAACGTCGGGGCTGAAAATACTACAACAAGAAGAAATAAAATAATAGCGGTGTTCATGAGTATACAGGTCAGGTAATATGATAAAGTTTACAACGAAACACTTGGGAAGTATTTCGAGGATCGTACTGAAGGGAAACTAAATTGAACTAAAGACTAATTTCTACGCTAACAATTCCAAAAAGTAATAATCTAAAATTATAGTACGACAAATCGAAATAAAATGAAGTAGTAAAAATATCATAAATTAAATAAAACTAAACTAACAATAGAAATTCATTCAGTAAATCGACAGAAGATTAACTCACATCAGTGTTCATAATTAACTTCAAACTTCGGGGTTTAGTGAATTAGCTAATAATTAACCTAGTTATTACCTTTCAATTTCTAACTAAATTAAGAGGTACTCGGGAAACTATTCTTTCGATCTCATTTACCTAAATAATTTTCTAAGCTTGTCAATTTTAGGGTTTAAGCACAAATAATTTAATGTAACTAATTCTAAGGCAAACCCTAATTCTTTAGGTAATTAATCCCACCTTCAATTGTTAATCTTCCTACAGGTTTAGCTCCTCATTAATCTAGATACAATTTTCCTTAAAATCAATTCAAACATTAAAACAAATATCAAATTAGAAAGAAAGGGAAAATAGAAGTTTGATTTGTTTAGATGTCGGTTACGCTTGGAAGTCAAAAAACTATAAACAGTTCTCGAGGAAACAACGATTGAAAGGCAACACAAAAGAAAAAAATAAAGATTACTGAAGAAAATAAATCTAGAATTGAAATTGAATCCAAAATAAAAGTTAACAACAAATTCCCAATAAACGAACCCTTAAAACTAGAAACTAAAAAATAAATAAGGGCAAAAACTCCTAATCAAGCATTTAATATTGTTATTTATAGTTTTGGTGCTTTATGTCCATATTAGGTCTATTATAAGTGAATAACCAGAGTCAAAATGAGTTGTGTAGATGAAAACACCATCAACTATAATTTGTCCATCGTCGAATCGATGTCGCGACACCCTATAGTCAGTGTCGCGACATCAAAACTGAATTATTTCTCTTGGAGGTTTTGAAGTTTCATGTGCGACATTGTGTGTTGGTATCACAACATCAAGGCCTTTGTTTCCTTTATACACCTTCGAAGTTGGTTGATGTGATATGAAAAAGTGGGTGTCGCTGACCGGCTGCGCACGTGTGCATTAAAACAACGAATTTATAAAACTATTTTAAAGCCCAATTTTATTGCTATCGTATATGTCAATTGTAATATTTATAATGTTACAATGAAAAACCAAAGTATTCCAAGGATCGAACCCAAAGGAAGAAGCGATAGAGCAATAACTAGCACACACAATAGAGTCTAAGTGGCTACTAATATTTACGTTGATTTTGATGTGGTTCACCAAACCTTGGACTAGGGACATAAATCACGTAAATTACCAAGTGACTCCATTTTATCTCCTGATCTCAATTTTATCGACTTAACTAACTTAACTAACATAAAGAACAACAAGAACAAGAATTAAATGCAGAAAAATAAACTCTAATCTAAGGTAGAAGAAGAGAAAAATAAAAACCCTAGAAAAAGTGTAAAGAAAACTAAACCTAAAACTAAGCTAATGTGTCTCTCTCTCCTTCTCAACAATTTTTGGTTGTTTTGAAGTGTGTTATGATGACTTTTCGATGCCAAAAATGCCCTTACACGGGCATTGTGTGATTGGTGGGCCAGGTAGACAAAGGTTGTCCTTTTTGTCCAAGTTTGTCCCCTTGACGAAGGCAATATTGCGATACCGGGAAGAGGATATTGAGATATCTCGAGCAGTATTGAAACTTAGGGTCTTCCTTAGGAGGTGGATGTTGCGATACTGATACGAGCTCACCTATAAAGCCTGTGACGGACGTCAACAATGACCCGATAAGGCTACCTAATGGACCAATTACACGTTCCCGAACCAAACAATTCAAAGATGCTGCAATGGTGTTGGTGGCACAAATTTGGAATGACGATAGAAAAGAGTCCAAAAACATGCTGAGCTATTACAATTTCTTTAGAGTTGAATATACTAGCTGGTCCGACTGCTAGAATATTTAACACTATAAAATACGCATGTTTGATTAATTTTTAGAAGTTGTTACATTTTCTTAAATTCTCATTATTTTGTTTAAATAGCACGAGTTTTTAATAAATCCTTTGTTATAGTGAATAATAGTGTGTTTTATCTAGTATTTAAATAAATTGATTAAAATGTGTGTTAATTTATGTTCAACCGAAATTTTACTAATGTTTGGTTTATATTTTATAGGTGATTCACGTTATTTTGATGACAAAAATTGAAGCACAAAGGATGATGATGGAACAAGTGGCGTGGGATATAATGGGAGAATCTTGGCTTGAATAAAATAAATGAAGAATTTTTAAAAATTGTGGAAGCATTGGACGGCTTAGAGTGGGAATTAATAAGCATGAAGCACCATGGAGGATTTAAACTAAGTGAACAATTTTTAATTGAAGCATAATGGGGATAAGGTGGGTGCATGCGTGAAAGGTAAAGAAACATGTTGATTAAACAAATGAAAAAGGTGAAAAGTGTGCAAATGGCATGGACGGCATAACAAAATTGAAATGGGCATATTTTAATCAATCAAATGGCACTTGAATTGATGCATGCGGCACTAATTTGAGGAATGCATTAAACAATTGAATGGAAATTCAAGCATGAGCAATTGGAACTTAATGGGACGGCATTGGAGCATTGGAAGATAAAAAAATAAATGGCCATATTATTTTAATGAAGCCAAATGGAACATTTTGCAAGTGGAATTTGTTGGACGGCATTCAAAGAATTGAAGCCATGTAATTATGCAAAGCATGGTGATGCTAGTGGACGGCACACACAAAGAAGATCATGCATAATGGGACGGCTCAAGCATTTTAAAATTAGGATAATTTAAGTGTTTTATTTTAATTGAAAGTGGCCATCATTAATAAGGCCTATAAATATTGCACATTTACATTCTTGTAAAAGAACTTGAATTTGAATGAAAAGAAGAATTTCTTTTGGTGAGTTTTCACTCTCCTTATTCTCGAGGTTTGAATTGACTTATCTAGTTTTCTAGTGGCGTTGTTCTTTCCTTATTTGAACTTATCATCCTTTCGGATGTGGCGTTCATCTACCTATACCGTTGGTTCCTATCTCGCTAGATAGTGGGTCTCGGTTTTATTTCGAAATACCATACCGTTGGTTCCTATCTCACTAGATAGTGGGTCTCGGTTTTATTTCGAAACTCATTCCATCAATTTGAAACTTATAAGATTCGGGTCTTTAATTTTTATTAAAGGTTCTTTCTTGTTTCAAATACATATCCATCACCTATCTTGCATTTCAAATATATTATTTCTAATAAGATTATCCCTTTGTTTGTTAAACGATAAACTGTCTAATTTACGATCGGGCAACATTAACGATTCGCCTTCTAACCCGAGACGGCCCGTTATCATCTGGTATCAGAGCTAATTAAATTAGGCACGTTTTTGATTGTTTTGAGTTTTTCCTAGTAAGTTTAAAAAAAAAAAGAACCCTCTTCCTACCGTAGCCTGTTTAGATTTATATTCCCAGTGTTTTACAAAGTATATTAACTGAGACGAGTCCTTGTCTGTATAATTAGTTAGCTCTATAAGATGTTGGAAATCAACTATAGTTGACTTCCCACAATTGTTACCTCCTCTAACATATCTTGGTCATCTCTTGGCTTTTCTACATTAAACTGCTTTCCAGCTTCAAACTCAATTAGCTTAACACGACCTACGAGTTGCTAGTAAGTCAAAGACAACCTTCTTGAATCTAGAAGAGTGAATTTGAGCGGTAAAAGGCAAGAGTGAATACATCAGGAAAAAAAGCCAGAATTGAGTAAAAACACGAGTGTGAGTGTTGATAATTTTTTTTTGTGAGTGAACAAGTGAGTATTGTAGTGAGGATTCATTAATTTTTTTTTACAACATGTCTAGGAACCCCGAACAACGAGAAATAAGTGACGAAGCATCGGACGCCGCCGGAGGTGGGGGAAGATTACAACCCCGAAGAAATGATCCCGAAGGGAGAAATCAGGATGTGCAAACAGCATTGCAAGAAATCACACGTATGTTCAGAACAATCACCGAACAATTAGATCGAAGAGATGAACGAAGACCTCGAGCAAACACCCTCCAATTACGAGAGGGGGCGAGAACAACCTTGGTTACGTGACAAACGAAGTCTACGAACCAAGTGAAGTCGACAGCAACCCGACTTTTAAACACGATGAACGGCGAAGAAATCCACGAGCCCGTGAGCGAAGGGATCAAGAATGGGCCGATGACGACTTAAAGAACATTAAAATGACGATTCCTGCTTTCCAAGGGCGATCCGATCCGGAAGTCTACCTTGAGTGGGAAAAGAAGGTGGAATTAATTTTCGACTGTCATAATTATTCAGAAAATAAGAAGGTGAAACTTGCTGCCATCGAATTTTCTGATTATGCCCTCATCTGGTGGGATCAACTAACGACGAGTCGAAGACGGGATGGTGAACGCCCAATATCCACATGGGCGGAAATGAAGGCACTAATGCGGAAAAGGTTCATCCCAACCTACTATCACCGCGAGTTGCATCAAAAATTGCAAAGCCTAACCCAGGGTCACCGAAGCGTAGAAGATTACTACAAGGAGATGGAAGTGGCCATGATCCGAGCCAATGTGGAAGAAGAACGAGAAGCCACCATGGCACGTTTTAGCGTTGGCCTCAATCGAGATATCGCAAATATTGTAGAATTACATCATTACATCGATATCATCGAAATGGTTCATATGGCTATAAAGGTAGAAAAACAGCTGAAACGGAAAGCTACGCCTAGAGCAAACCCCAATCAAGCCTCAACATCGAAGTGGGGGCAAGTGACCAACAAAAGGGACATGCCGAGCCGAGCCAAAGAAATCAGTGGCGTACCCAAGTCTAACAAGCCTATCGGTGAAACAAGCAAAGGCAAAATGGAAGCTCTTCCGAATCGATCCCGAGACATTAAGTGTTTCAAATGTTTGGGACGAGGACATATTGCAAGTCAATGTCCAAATCGAAGCACTATGTTTGTCCGAGATAATGGTGAGATCGAATCCGAAAGTGAAGAGGAAGACGATGCCAATGAGACATCCCAAGATGAGGAAGAAATAGAACAAGCCGAAAGTGGAGAGATCTTGGTGGTAAAAAGGAGCCTTAGTTTACAAGGTGTCGAAAATGAGCAACAACGCGAATACATCTTCCATACGCGTTGTCAAATACAAGGGAAGATTTGTTGCGTCATTATAGATGGAGGAAGTTGTACTAATGTGGCTAGCACCATATTGGTTGAGAAACTTGGATTGACTACCACCAAACATCCCCATCCATATAAGCTACAATGGCTTAATGACGCGGGAGAACTTAAGGTCACAAAACAAGTTTTGATTTCCTTTTCAATAGGGAAGTATCAAGATGAGGTTTTGTGTGATGTGGTTCCGATGCTAGCGGGACATCTACTGCTTGGATGACCTTGGTAATTTGACAAGCGAGCAATTCATGACGGCTACACTAATCGGTACACTTTTTTTAAGTACTTGGGTTTAACGTGACACTAGCTCAGTTAACACCCAAGCAAGTTTATGAGAATCAGTTGAAAATGAAGACATCAATGGAAAAATCAAAAGAAAATGAGCGAAAAAATGAGAAAGAAAAAGAAAAGAATTTAAAAAAAAGAGGGACAAGAAAATAAGTGATAAAACGAGAGAGTGTGAACAAAAAGAAGAAGAAATGGAGGAAGAAAAAGAAAATGGAAAAATGAGTGTTTTTGCAAAAGCAAGAGATATTCGAAAAACTTTGTATGTGAGACAACTTATGTATGTCTTACTATACAAAGAATCGTTTTTGAACACTAACGACTTACCCAAGAATCTTCCTTCTTCTGTGTTGTCTCTGATTCAGGAATTCAAGGACATATTTCCAGAGGAAATACCAAGTGGTTTACCACCCATTCGAGGCATAGAACACCAAATTGACTTGGTGCCTAAGCTTCACCGCCTAATCGACTGCAAGCGTCTCGGAGCAATCCCGACAAAACAAAAGAGCTCCAAAAGCAAATCACTGAATTGATAAAAAAGGGATATATCCGAGAAAGCCTTAGTCCATGCGCAGTACCGGTGTTGCTAGTGCCAAAGAAAGATGGTTCTTGGCGGATGTGTGTGATCGTCGCGCCATCAACAAGATTACCATCAAATACCGACACCGATACCCCGACTCGATGACATGCTCGACGAGTTAAGTGGGGCTCGAATCTTTACAAAGATTGACCTCAAAAGTGGTTATCACCAAATTAGGATGCGAGAAGGCAATGAATGGAAAACGGCTTTCAAAACAAAGTTAGGTTTGTATGAATGGTTGGTGATGCCATTCGGACTTAAAAACACTCCGAGTACTTTTATGCGACTTATAAATCATGTTTCTGAGCTTTTATTGGCAAATCATGTGTTGTTTATTTTGATGACATATTAGTGTACAAAGAAATCTTTGGAGGATCACCTCCAACATTTACGTCGCGATCCTAGAAACATCTGCGAAAAGAGGTATTGTACGCGAATCTCGAGAAATGTTCTTTTTATGTCGACAAGGTTATTTTCTTAGGATACGTCGTAAGTGCAAATGGGTTAGAAGTGGACCAAGAGAAGGTTAGAGCAATCCAAGAATGGCCCCGATCTACAACGGTTAGCCAAGTCGAAGTTTCCATGGGTTGGCTAGTTTTTACCGCCGATTCGTGTCTAACTTCAGCACGATAGCCGCTCCTTTAACAAGCGTGATCAAAAAGAATTCGGCTTTCCATTGGTCCGATGAGCAAGAACGGTCTTTTAATGCCATTAAAGAATTTCTTGTTAAAGCTCCATTGTTATCCCTTCCTGACTTTAATAAAACTTTTGAAATTGAGTGTGATGCATCAGGTGTAGGGATCGGAGCCGTTCTAACTCAGAATGGAAGACCGGTGGCGTACTTCGGCAAGAAATTGAACGGAGCTGCACTCAATTTCCCCATGTATGATAAAGAGATGTACGCTCTAATAAGATCGCTTGAAATGTGGCAACATTACTTGAGGCCAAAAGAGTTTGTTATTCATTCAGATCATGAAGCACTCAAGTATATTAAAGGTCAGCACAAGCTCAACAAACGACATGCAAAATGGATAGAGTATTTAGAATCATTTCCATACGTAATTAAGTACAAGAAAGGTAAGGAAAATGTAGTAGCGGATGCGTTATCACGAAGGTACAATTTATTAACCTCTCTTGATTCTAAAGTACTTGGTTTCCATCATATTAAGGAATTGTATGCTAACGATGCTGATTTCGGCAATGTCTATAATGCTTGTGAGAGTGGTGCTTTTGATAGGTTTTACAGGTATGAAGGATTCCTTTTCAAGGAAAACAAGATTTGTATACCGCAAGGTTCTATACGAGACATGCTTGTGATAGAGGCACATAGTGGTGGCCTTATGGGTCACTTTGGAAGAGACAAAACATTGTCCACTCTTCAAGAACATTTTTTTTGGCCAGGAATGAGCAAGGATGTTGAACGGATTTGTGAACGTTGCATTGCTTGCAAACAAGCTAAATCACGGGTCCAGCCTCACGGTTTATATACGCCCCTTCCTATTTCAGACACTCCGTGGGTCGACATTTCCATGGATTTCATCCTTGGATTGCCAAGATCAAAAACTGGGAAGGACTCGATTTTTGTTGTAGTTGATCGTTTCTCTAAAATGTCCCATTTTATCCCTTGTTCTAAGACTGACGATGCTGTGCATATTGCAAATTTATTTTTTAGGGAAATCATACGATTGCATGGAGTTCCGAAGACGATCGTATCTGATCGGGACGTAAAATTTTTAAGTCATTTTTGGCGAACTCTGTGGGGAAAGTTAGGGACGAAACTACTATTCTCGACCACGTGTCATCCTCAAACAGATGGACAGACCGAAGTAGTAAACCGAGTCCTATCAACCTTGTTGCGGGCAATAGTGCAAAAAAATCTCAAAACATGGGAAGACTGTCTGCCCCACATCGAATTTGCTTACAATCGAACTGTTCATTCTGCAACTAAATTTTCGCCTTTCGAGATTGTTTACGGGTTTAACCCTCTCACGCCTCTTGATTTATTGCCAATGCCTTCAGATAAATTTATCCATCCTGATGCTAGGAAAAACGCAGAATACATAAAGGAGCTGCATCGAAAGGTGCGCGAGAATATTGAAGCAAGAACCAAGCAATACGTCCAACGAGCTAACAAAGGTCGTAGACGCATTCTCTTTGAACCAGGGGACTGGGTTTGGGTTCATATGCGAAAAGAAAGGTTTCCTAAGTAAAGGCGATCTAAACTTCTCCCAAGGGGAGATGGTCCATTTCAAGTCATTGAACGCATAAATGACAACTCGTACAAATTGGACTTGCCAGGTGATTATAATGTGAGCGCGAGTTTTAATGTTTCTGATCTTTCTCCTTTCGATATAGGTGATGATTCGAGGACGAATCAACTTAAAGAGGGGGGGATGATACGAGCTCACCTATAAAGCCTGTGACGGACGTCAACAATGACCCGATAAGGCTACCTAATGGACCAATTACACGTTCCCGAACCAAACAATTCAAAGATGCCGCAATGGTGTTGGTGGCACAAATTTGGAATGACGATAGAAAAGAGTCCAAAAACATGCTGAGCTATTACAATTTCTTTAGAGTTGAATATACTAGCTGGTCCGACTGCTAGAATATTTAACACTATAAAATACGCATGTTTGATTAATTTTTAGAAGTTGTTACATTTTCTTAAATTCTCATTATTTTGTTTAAATAGCACGAGTTTTTAATAAATCCTTTGTTATAGTGAATAATAGTGTGTTTTAACTAGTATTTAAATAAATTGATTAAAATGTGTGTTAATTTATGTTCAACCGAAATTTTACTAATGTTTGGTTTATATTTTATAGGTGATTCACGTTATTTTGATGACAAAAATTGAAGCACAAAGGATGATGATGGAACAAGTGGCGTGGGATATAATGGGAGAATCTTGGCTTGAATAAAATAAATGAAGAATTTTTAAAAATTGTGGAAGCATTGGACGGCTTAGAGTGGGAATTAATAAGCATGAAGCACCATGGAGGATTTAAACTAAGTGAACAATTTTTAATTGAAGCATAATGGGGATAAGGTGGGTGCATGCATGAAACGTAAAGAAACATGTTGATTAAACAAATGAAAAAGGTGAAAAGTGTGCAAATGGCATGGACGGCATAACAAAATTGAAATGGGCATATTTTAATCAATCAAATGGCACTTGAATTGATGCATGCGGCACTAATTTGAGGAATGCATTAAACAATTGAATGGAAATTCAAGCATGAGCAATTGGAACTTAATGGGACGGCATTGGAGCATTGGAAGATAAAATAATAAATGGCCATATTATTTTAATGAAGCCAAATGGAACATTCGGCATTCAAAGAATTGAAGCCATGTAATTATGCAAAGCATGGTGATGCTAGTGGACGGCACACACAAAGAAGATCATGCATAATGGGACGGCTCAAGCATTTTAAAATTAGGATAATTTAAGTGTTTTATTTTAATTGCAAGTGGCCATCATTAATAAGGCCTATAAATATTGCACATTTACATTCTTGTAAAAGAACTTGAATTTGAATGAAAAGAAGAATTTCTTTTGGTGAGTTTTCACTCTCCTTATTCTCGAGGTTTGAATTGACTTATCTAGTTTTCTAGTGGCGTCGTTCTTTCCTTATTTGAACTTATCATCCTTTCGGATGTGGCGTTCATCTACCTATACCGTTGGTTCCTATCTTGCTAGATAGTGGGTCTCAGTTTTATTTCGAAATACCATACCGTTGGTTCCTATCTCACTAGATAGTGGGTCTCGGTTTTATTTCGAAACTCATTCCATCAATTTGAAACTTATAAGATTCGGGTCTTTAATTTTTATTAAAGGTTCTTTCTTGTTTCAAATACATATCCATCACCTATCTTGCATTTCAAATATATTATTTCCAATAAGATTATCCCTTTGTTTGTTAAACGAGAAACTGTCTAATTTATGATCGGGCAACATTAACAATTCGCCTCCTAACCCGAGACGGCCCGTTATCAGATACCCAAGGAGGATATCGCGATGCCAATGAAGGGTATCCTTGGTCTTCTATATTTTTAGGGGTATCGCAATTCCAAGGGTTGAATATTGCAATAGCATTGCCCTTGGTGCCATGATTACTCATTTTCGATCTCCAACACGTCTTTACATCAGTCAAACACACGTTAGACATCCCAATGGCACTATCGGCTAATTTGGGTAAAAAATAGACAAAAATGAGACATTTGCACTTATTACCCAAAAATATGAAAATAACAAATAATTATGCTAAAAACTCTATTTTGCTCGAGAAAAAAGCTCTTTAAGTATGTTGAAAAAGCCTAATTTGCCACATTGATTTGTGGCAGATCAGTCGCAATACTGTTGTCTTTGCATCCCCATTCTAAGCTTCGAAGTTGGTTTTCATGACACTACTAATGGTTGTCACGACATTAGAACCGTTCTTCAAATTCCTTGGCCTGAGATGGTGTCTTACTCACTTCATTAACCCATCAGTTGTTCTTTAGGTCCTGATTGGCCTAACGGGTCATCAAAACACCTAAAAATGTGTAATTTTTTTTTATTTTATTGCGATTGAACATAAAATGGTAAAAATGAAAAATTAATAGAAATGTAATCAAATTACTAGAAAACAAGCTCATTAAATGCAGGAAAGAAACTAATTTGCCACAACGAATTGGGCAAATCAACAGACCACTGTCGTCGATCACCCAACCATCGCCAACCATCGTTAGTCGACCCATTGTCGGCCACCATCGATCGTCGGTGGCTTTTGTTGATCAACCCATTACCGGTTAATTGGATTGGGTTTGCATTGTCTCGATCAGTTTTGGATATGTCTCAGTTCTCAGGGTTTGCTAAAAAATTAGGTTATAAAAACCCTAAGTCTATTTTCGGCTCATATAAATTATTCTAAAAATTAAATAAAAAATAAATTAAATAAAATCTACATGGAGATAATCGTCCATGATCTAATTAAATATCCTATAATGTATGAAAAACTTAAAATTACACACAACCTAATTTATAGGAATCACAACTTTGGCAAAATTAATTTGTCATGGATAACAAAATAATTAAATACATTAAACCACATATATAACCCAAAACATGCATATAATTAAAAGAACGCCATATCTCATCTAATTTAACCAAACATGAAGAATATAGAGAAAATCTGATATCAATTTATACTATAAATATAACACAACCTGACTTTCATACCAATTGTTGGAAAAAATGGTTAAGAAAACTGTTTTAAAATTTATAGAGAAAGTTTTAAAAAATTTCAAAATCGAGCCCTCTCGTGATATTCATAGTACTAAACATTAATTAAATAGTACTTGTACTTTGTGCGAAAATTATTTAATCAATCTTGGCTTTCAACATAATGATCTTTTCTGCCATCCTCGTACCAAAAATTGTGTCAAGTGTGGGCTCCAGCAACACAAACCACATCACAAAAATGTAACAGCCCGTTTTCAGTTATGTTAAAAATAGTGGTTTTAGGACTATAATTTTGATAAGAAAGTTATTATTTTATTATTATTTTGAGGTTTTTGGGATTATATTAAGCTCATATTAAAATTTTGTTAAGAAATTTTGATGTTTGCTTGATTAATTAAGTAAAAGGGACTCAATCACGAAATGAGTAAAAGTTGAGTTCTATTAGTTAAAGGCGTCTAATGGCTATGAAATCTTAAACTAAAAGACTTGAATGGTAATTATATCCATTAGTGAGATAGTGAATATTTATGGACAAGGTTTTTTGGTAATTTTTAATAAGTAATAAGGTTAATATGGTAAATAAGTAAATAAACTTAAAACTAAAAGAAATTAAACAACGTATCATCTTTATTTCTTCATCCCAAACTAATTTTAAGAGAATAAAACCTCCATTTTTGGTAGCAAGGTTTGGCTAAGAATAGATTGGTGCATGGTAAGTGTTTTTCATCCTGTTTTTAATGATTTTTATGTTTTTGAATCCGTTTTAGCTTAATTTAGCTAGTCTGGGGGTTAATTTGTAAAATTGTTAAAGGTTGAGGGACTTACCATGAATGATTTTGAATGATTTTTGATGTTATTTGATAGATTATGAATCTTTTTTTTGGAAAATAAATAAGTTTTGTTAAATGATTTTTGATGAATTTTGGAAATAGGGATTAAATTGTTAAATGTGTAAATTCTAGGGTTTTATTGGGAAATGATGGTTGGTATGGGTTGTTTTAAAGTCCCTTGCATCTATGGTTAATATGGATTTAGATTGAAATGGTTAGATTTTAAGTAATAAGCTTAAGGACTAAATTGTGAAAAGTTAAAATGTTAGGGGCAAATTGGTAATTTTGCATAAATATGAAATGTGGATTAAATTAAATACTAGAAGTAGTTAATTGATTGAAATTATCTATTTAGATGAAGATAAACCACGTTTGGACTTAGATAGAGGAAAAGCTAAAGCTTCGGATTAGTTGATCTAACTTCTACGCTCTAATCATCGAGATAAGGTCGTATGAACTATAATAGTTTTAATCATGTTTAAATTGAATGATTAATATGTTGTTTTGATAATAATGAATCAATATACAAATGTATCAATGCTATGATTAATTGATGGATATCAAGTCCCGGTTGAACCTTAGGAATTCTTTGGATACGAATGACATGTCATTAGGGAGTTAATGTTTTGGGTACTGGTCTTGAATGTCCTATCGATGGCTGAGGTCCTACATTTGTTGCAAATTCTCCATAGCTCATGTGAGCAGACCCATTTCACAACTCGTGTGAGCAATGATTCAAAGGAAAGGTTAGGTTATATGTAAAGGCACACTTCACGTGAGCTTTCCCGTGTATTCGATGTAATTCTAGATGGTTCAACAAGTAAGAAAAGGGAATGAAATGGTAAGTATTCAAATGGAATTAAGTGCAATCTTATGGAAATGATTTATGAATTCAATGATGTATTTCATATGGAAATCTACTTGTCTTATGGTTAAATTCATTTGGATCATGTACAAGTGTACTAACTTATGAATTTGATGACATTATTTAGGCATTTTCTAAACTTACGGTTTTTGGTTGATATTATACTTATGCTTTATATTATGCAAATGAAATGGTAAGTTATATTTTGTTTTATACGAGCTTACTAACCACTCGTTGCTTACGTAGTTTCTTTTCTATGTTTAATAGATTATCAGAAGCTCGATTTGGTTGGAAGCTTGTCGGAGATCTATCACACTAGCTAATAGACAATTCGGTAGTTGTTGTGCATTTTGGCCAAGGTTTATAATGGTATGTATAGGATTTTGCGTAATGGTGCTTTGATATGAATTGCTCTTAAAGATTATGTTTGGTTGGTGCACTATTATGTTTACCAAATGTTGTCATTTTTGGTTACTTGTTAAGGCTTGTAAATAAGGCTCTTATGGTATGGTTTGAATGGTTTGGAAATGATTAAATGTGGTATGTTTTAGTATCAAAATAGACTAGGTTTGTATGCATGACATGAGACATGTGAACATGTTTGGGTAAGTGATGTTTGGGTGCTAATTATGGTGCCTTTGAATGGCATATTGGTTAGTTGAATTAGGGTCTTGGAAATGGCAATTATAGTGTGCTTGGATGATGTTTTGGTCCATTGAAAGTGTGCACAATTGGATTGAATGTTTATGCATGAAATGGTTTTGAAATGGTTTGATTTTTGGTAACTTTTGGGTTCAGACAGCTTGGGGTGGTTTCATACGGCCTAGTCACACTACCGTGTGACCCCTGTTTTCAATTTTTTGCAACTTTTTCCTAAGCTTTCTATTTTGTTTCAAATTAGTCCTGAATTCTTTCTAAGCTAATTCTAAGGCGTTGAAGGCTCGATTTTGGGACGAAATTTATGAGAATGAAAGGTTTATGATATATTTAAATAATTAAATGTTATGATGTTTAAATGTTTTTGATTGTACACTAATACTCTGTAACCCTAATCTGGTGACGAAGAAGGGTTAGCGGTGTTACATTTAGTGGTATCAGAGCTACGATTTAGTCAGTTCTCAGACTGAACATAGCATGTATGAAGTTTAAAAATACATGCCATTATATAACCTCTGATAGTGTGATAACTTCTAACTCAAATTTAACTATGTTTTCATATAGATAAGATGTCATCCAATCGAGTCGATTCTGATGAGCTTGAAAGTAATGTGCAAGCCTTCGTTCATGGAGCAGTTTCTAGTGGTAGTGGGCTCGTAGCTAAGGGCCAGGGCAGTAAGGCTCAAGAAGGCTTCTTCCAAATAATGTTTGAATGGTTTATAAAGTTCGTGAGAACGAACCCATTGGCTCAACGACCTCTACCCCCTCCTGTACCCCAACCTATCGCCGTTATTCCTCAGGGTTTAGAACCAATACATGTAAGCAAGTCTCCAGTTGATAAAATCCAAAAAATATAGGGTTGAAGAGTTTCATGGTACAGCTAAAGACGATCCAGAAAAAGTGGAGTTCTGGTTAGAAAACACTATGAGGGTTTTTGATTGATTATCCTACACACTTGCAGAATGTTTAAAGTGTGCTGTATCGTTACTGAAAGACTTAGCATATCAGTGGTGGAATACCTTGATTGCGGTAGTATTTAAAGAACGTATAATTGGGAAATCTTTTAGACATTAGAAAGAAATATGTTAGCCAGCGATTTCTTGATAAGAAACACAAATAATTTTTTAAATTGAAACATGGTCGTATATCAGTAGCTGAATACGAGAGAGAATTTGTGTGACTCATCAAATATGCTCGAGAGTGTATACCATCGGAGGCTGTTATGTGTACCCGATTTGAAGACGATTTAAATGAAGACATCAAGCTGTTAGTTGAAATTCTAGAATTGAAAGAATTCGTCGTTCTGGTTGATAGAGCACACAAAGACAAGGAACTCAGTAAAGTAAAAAGAAAAATAGATTCTGAGGCTTGTCATATGGGAAAACGACCTATGGGAAAATCATTCTCATCTCCATCAAAAGAATTTCACAATCGTTCATCAGTTTCGATAGGATTCTTAACAAGAAATAAAGAGAAGCAACATTTGAGTTTAAGACTTCAAGCAACATCTATGGCAAGTGTGGGTAGTGTCAAAAACAACAAACCTGAATGTCAATAATGCAATAGGCCACACTTTAGAGAATGCATATTGAAAGACAAGTTGTGTTTTAAATGTGGTTCCTATGACCATTTTCTTAGAGGTTGCCTTGAAAGGTCTGATAAAGAGAAAGCTTAGAATATAGGTTCGAGTAATATGGCTATGAGAGGATAACCACCCAAAAATAGTGGTAATGTGGGTAACAGTTAGAGTGGAATGAAAGATTCTACTGTTAGATCTGAGGCACGGGCACCAACTAGGGCTTATGCGATTCGTGCTCGAGAGGAAACTTCAGCACCTGATGTGATCACTGGTGCATTTTCTATCTTTGATACTAACGTTAATGCTTTGATTGACCTGGGGTCAACGTACTCATACGTATTCACAACTTTAGTGTCAGATAAGAAAATACCTTTTTAGTCTACTGAATTTGTGGTTAAAGTAACGAATCCTTTAGGTTAGTATGTGTTAGTTGATAAAGTTTGTAAAAACTATCATTTGATGATTCAGGATGGTAACTTTCTAGTTGATTTGATGTTGTTGCCATTTGATGAATTTGCTGTGATTTTGGGTATGAATTGGTTAACTCTGCATGATGCTATTGTGAACTATAGACAAAAGCATATAGTGTTATAATGTAAGAATGGTGAAAGGATCCGAGTTGAATCAAATAGAATTGATGGTACATCTAATGTTATCTCAGCTATGACGATATAGAAATATGTTAGAAAGGGTTATCAAGTGTATCTAGATTGTATATTTGATTTCAGGGTTTCAAAATTGAAATTAGAGCTGATTCTGACTGTTTCTGAATTCATAGATGTGTTTCCAGAATAGTTACCAGGGTTATCTTCGTTCAGAGAGGTCGAATTTGCTATTGAGTTAGTGCCAGGAACATTTTCAGTATCAATAGCTCCGTATAAAATGGCACTTATAGTGGTGAAAGAGTTAAAAGCACAGTTGCAAAAGTTGACAGATAGAGGTTTTATTCGGCCCAATTTTTCTCCTCGGGGTGATCCTGTTTTATTTGTTAAGAAAAATGACGGGTCTATGCGATTGTGTATCGACTATCGACAACTTAACAAAGTCACGATCAAAAACAAATATCCTTTGCCACGTATTGATGGTTTGTTTGATTAGCTAAAAGGTGCGACAATATTTTCAAATATTGATCTCCGTTCTGGATATTGTCAGTTACGAGTTAAAGACTCAGATGTGCTGAAGACTGCTTTCAGAATGAGGTATGGAGATTTTGAATTTCTTGTTATGCCATTTGGTTTGACCAATGCACCTGTTGTGTTTATGGATTTGATGAATAGAATATTCAAGCCATATTTAGATAGATTTGTGGTTGTGTTCATTAATGACATATTGATTTATGCTCGAGATAAAACAGAGCATGCCCAACATTTGAGAATTGCTTTGCAGACTTTACGCGAAAAATAGTTGTTTGCTAAATTTGGAAAATGTGAGTTCTAGCTCCGAGAAGTTGGGTTTTTAGGACACGTAGTATTGACAGACTGAATTAGAGTTTACCTAAGTAAAATATCAGCTATAGTGGATTGGAAGCCTCTGAGAAGTTTTTGAAGTCAGAACATTATCGAAGATTTGTTAAAGGATTTTCGATGATTGCTACACTGTTGATAGAACTTCTTTAGAAAGATGTCAGGTTTGAATGGTCTGAAAAGTGTTAGCAAAGTTTTAATTAGTTGAGAGCGTTGTTGACCGAAGCCCCTGTGTTTGTTCATCCAGAGTTTGGTAAAGAATTCGTGATTTATAATGATGCTTAATTGAATGATTTAGGCTGTGTTTTGATGCAATAAGGCAAAATGGTAGCTTATGTATCTCGATAGTTGAAACTGCACGAAAAGAATTACTCGACTAATGATTTAGAGCTTGCAGCTATTGTATTTGATTTAAAGATTTCACGACACCATTTTTACAGAGAAAAATGTCATATCTTTATGGATCATAAAAGTCTGCAGTATTTAATGTCATAGAAAGATCTGAATTTGTGACAATGTAGATGGCTTTAGTTGTTGAAAGATTACGATTGGATCATTGACTATCACTCGGGAAAAAGTAATGTAGTTGCTGATGCTCCAAGTAGAAAATCTTTGTTTGCTTTGTGAGCTTTGAACACACGGTTGACGTTGATTGATGATGGTTTGATATTAGCTGAATTAAAAGCTAGACCAATTTTGTTGCAACAGATGAAGATCAAAAAAGTGACACTAAAATGATCACAAAATGAAAACAGATTGAGTCCACACCTGATTTGGACTTTCACGTAAATTCAGACGATAGTTTATGCTTCAGAAACAGGATTTGTGTTCCGAAGAAATCTGATCTCATTCAAAAGATTTTACAGGAAGCTCACAATAGTAGCTTATTGATACATCCTGGTAGCAATAAAATGTACAATGATTTGAAACAGATGTACTTATGGCCAGGTATGAAGCGAGAGATTTTAGAGTTCGTATCAAAATGTTTGATTTGTCAGCAAGTTAAAACCGAGCATTAGGTATCTTCTGGTTTGTTACAACCTATGATAATTCTACAGTGGAAATTGGAACGTGTTACAATGGATTTTGTATCGATATTACTTTTATCTCTGAGGAAGAAAGATGTCTTATGGGTCATTGTAGATCGTTTGACAAAATCTGCGCATTTTATTCCAATACATAAAGATTACTCACTTGAGAAATTGGAAGAATTGCACATTTATGAGATTATTAGACTGCACGGTGTACCAATTTCTATTATCTCTGATAGGGATTCACGGTTTATTTTCTTAATTTTGGAGTAAATTACATAAAGCTTTGGGTACTCAATTGCATTTTAGTACAGCGTTTCATCCACAGACCGATGCTTAGTCTGAGCGAGTAGTTCAGGTGTTTTAGAGTTCGAAGGTAACCGGGAGAAATTTCTTCCACTGGTTGAATTCGCATACAATAGTTATTAGAGAAGCATTAAAATAGCACCATATGTGTAACACCCCCAAATTTTTATGTTTGCTTCTGTACAGTTTTGACATAATTGTGTGTCTGCTTCAGTGGTTAAGTGTTCTGGGTGTGTGTAAGAGGTCCCAAGTTCAAACCCAAGCTTTGGCAAATTTTATTATTTTTGGAATTAAGCCTTACCCTTGGTGAGTGGGTTTATTTTTAATTGTTGCTATTGGATATCAGAATGGGCCTGCTGGTCTGGTGGTTAGGTGGAGTTTGGGTTTGCTGGAGGTCTTGTGTTCGAACCTTTGTGCAAGCGCGTTTGCTAATATTTTTACTCTGTTGGCTTGTAGAGTTTCGATTGAGCGAAAAGTCTGAATAGTGGTTTGTAGTGGAGTAGTGGAGAGATTTGAAGGATATGGGGAGTCGTGAATTATCCTTATTATTTTCTTTTTCCAAAATTTTGACTACTCTTAGAGAATTCAGATGTCCATTGTGCTTTTTTCCATTTTCTCCCCTTCCAGTATTTTCTTTTCTCTTCAATTTGCATATTCATTTTCTTAAATTTTGGTTCCTCTGTTCACGGTTTTCGTGCGTTGGTAAGTAATGGTGGTATTTTTGTTGGAGTAGGGAGTTCTTTGTTTGAATCGAAAGAACGATTTTTCCTTTCCTACTTAGTAACAGAATTTATGGTTTGGCAACAGCAAATCAGGAGAGTAGGGGCTTTTCTCGTTTAGAGTCGTAATTGAATCGTCAGGGTGATAGAGTAAGTGTTGGATCTCGGTGTTGGTTTCGTAATTATGATTTAGTTGTGAGTTAAGTCTGTTTCTAAGCGTTGAATTGTGGATTTTTAAGTTTCTGGAGGATCCGGAGTGGTTTCACATCGAAAACAAATTAGGTGTGTACCCGAAACGCAAAAAACTAAGAGTCAGTGAAAGCTAAAAAACACCAATGTCGACGCCACACGGTCGTGTGGTAGGTCATGTGCGACGACATGCCGTGTGATCGACGAAGGCCACGCCGTGCGTGTGGGCCACTCAGGTGTGTCACACGGGCATGTGAACTTCAGGCCAGGCAGTGTGATCCACACGGGCAAGGCCAATCTAGGCGTGTGGACCCACACGGGCATGGGGCCCCATTATACTGAGATTTTCTGTAGGGTCGTACAGGTCGTCCTAATCGACTGTGGGCCTACCGTGGGGTCAATAAACGTTATCTAACCCTAAAATCAAGTGATCTGTTAGACTGAAATGTAGTTATGAGCATGCTTATGTTTGTACATCTGTTATCTGCTATAAAAGCATGTTAAGTATGATATATCTGTTAATTTTGTATGTATGTTATGTTATCTGATATTGGGGATGGGTTGATTGATATTGATGGAAGTGTTCTGAAATGCATTGTGCCTATTATTTGGCAGCATGGCTGTAACAGCCCGATTTAGGGGCTAGTCGGAATAGTGATCTCGGGATCACTAATCCGAGGTTAGAGAAAATTATTTTTATGTCATTTTATGAGTTAGAATGTAATATGTTTAAGCGAGATAAGTTACGTAATGTCTTATACCCGGTTCCAGCTTCGAATACGGGTAAGAGGTGTTACAATGGCTAAATTATATCTGTTATGTGCCGCAGCGGTACAACATGGTCTGTAGGGTTGGGTGGGTGTTTTAAACCCCATATGGTGTGTAGGGATGGTCGGAGATGGTGTGTAGAAGATGGGGGTTGGATATCTGATATCTGATTCTGATATACACATCAGTATCTGTAATGGACTTAGGCCCGAATCTGTATCTGATTGATTCTATTGTTCTGGTTGTTGCATGCTTAATTCTGTAGGGGTTATATACTATGTTTACGTAAACTCACTCTTTCTGTTTACTCTGTACAGGTAATCTACAGTCTTAGGTAGACCGGTGCTGCGGTGCCCCTCGGTGACCACACGTTCGAACTGGACTTAACTACGATTTAATTTATACAATATGGTTTATTCTAGTTTTTATGTAATTCAGACTTTACGGACTATTTTCATTTGTAAATTAGATTTTGATTGCCTTTTAAATGATTTATAACTGCCAAACGCGATATAACACGTTTTCACGAAAACAAAGGTTTTCTAAAATCTTAAATGATTTTCCTAAGCTTCCGCTAAAATTTATACATTTTAAGGCAAGTCGACTAAGGAAATAAATGGAAGCAATCAAAGGTTTATAAGCTTAAGGATTTTATCGAGTTAGCTCCGTTTTCAAAGTCCTTTCCATGTGACATCGCCAAATTCAAACATAGCATCTCGGCCGGGTTTGGGGTGTTACATGTAGTGGTATCAGAGTCAAGTTGCAAAACCCGATTGTGAATTTTTAGGTTCCAAAATCTTTTTTTATAAAAGTATTTGGTTTTAAAATGATTTGAGAAAATTAAACAAGTATGTGGTTCACCGATTCTCCGGCGCCGATCCTGTAAGTATTTTTGTAATCAGTTAAAACTGTTCTGAAACACTATAGTTAGTACCCTTTGAAACTATATTGAGTTAGTTAGAAGACTGAAACTTCTGAAACGATTTTGAACTTCTGATAACTTATGTATAAAATATTTGTTAATAAATATTGAACTTATGCATAAAACTCTTAATGTAGATAAACTAACTCGAATTAGATAATGATTGCACAAGGTATCCATGGACGTGGTACTCAAGGCCGATGTAGAGGCCGTAGGGGGGCTCGAGCTGAGTCCTCATCTCTGGGCAGCATGCCGAATTTGGATATGAGTGAGACACCTGTGTCACCTGCTACTAAGACTGGATCTTAGAGTCATTCGACTGGGGAAAACGCACTATCCCAGGCTATGCTGAGGATATTAGAGAGGGTCGCTGGGCCCAATTCTGAATCTGAGGGCCGAGGGTCGGTAATTGAGTGACTTCGGTCTAATGGAGCTGAGTTATTTAGGGGTGTCACTGGAGTTGTCCCTAACGTGGCCGAGTATTGGTTGGAGGCCACCGAGAGGATTATGGATGATCTGGACTGTACCCCTGAGCAGAAATTAAAGGGTGCAGTCTCCTTGCTCCGGGACGAAGTATACCAGTGGTGGTTAACGGTTAGGGAGGGCACTTAGCCTGATCGTAGGCGTGAGTCACGCAAGGTGACCGATCTGTGGCTGAGTACGAGGTCGAATTTCTGAGGCTGAGCCGCTATGCTCGAGGTATGGTGGCATCTGAATATGAGAGGTGTGTTCGTTTTGAGGATGGGCTGAGAGATAATCTGAGAGTTTTGATAGCTTCGTAGAAGGAACAAGAGTTTTTTGTTCTTATTGAGAAGGCGAAGATTACTGAAGATGTTAAGCGCGCGGATTGCCAGAATAGAGATAGAGAGAGAGGTAAGAACAAGAGGGATTCAGAGCCCTCGAGTTTTGTGCAGAGGCCTAAGAAAAAGGCCAGATCTGATGGGCCAGTTAGAGTGAGAGCTCCTATTGCTTTAGCTGGGTTGCAGCCTTGTGGTGATTGTGGTAGGCGCCATTCGGACGAGTGTTGGAGGAGAATTGGGGCCTGTTTCAGATGTGGGTCGTTAGAGCACCCGCATTCGAGAGTGTCCACTGAGGGCTGATCAGGTGTAAGCTTTCGAATTAGGTCCCGCGCAGCCACAAAGCGTAGTTCAACAGCCACCTATGGGCCGTGGTCAGGCAAGGGGTAGTAATGGTATGGGCCGTGGATAGAGAGCACCTGGCAGAGGTGCTGGTCAGACTGAGGTAAGACAACCTGCTTTGGTGTATGCTGCACGTCGTCGAGAGGACAGAGATACTCCTGACGTCATCACCGATACATTCTTTATGTTTGATGTACCTTACTTGGCTTTGATAGACATAAGGTCTACTCATTCGTACATAGCTAGTACTGCATTTGAGACTTTGGGGATTTTTGTGTAGAGTACTACTAGTGAGGTTACTGTACTGAGTCCATTAGGGCAGTCTATTCGGGTTAGTAAACTTTATAGGGATGTTCCCTTAGTGGTGCAAGGGACTATTTTTCTGGCGAACCTGATGGAGCTTCCATTTGGGGAGTTCGACCTAATTTTAGGTATGGATTGGTTGGTGGAGCACCGAGTTAGTTTGGACTGCACATCTAAAAGGATCGTTTTGAGGATCGAGTATGACGTGGAGGTGGTTATGATTGGTGATCATCGAGATTATCTGTCCAATGTGATTTCCGCGCTAGTAGCTGAGAAACTGGTCCGAAAAGGGTGTGAGGCGTACTTGGCCGACGTAAGTGTTTCTGGTTTTGAAGACTCTTCTGTTGGGAATATCAGAATACTAAAGGATTTTCTAGACATCATTCTTAAGGAGTTACTGGGAATATCTCCTAACCAGAAAGTGGAGTTTGGGATTGAGCTTCTTCTGGGTATAGCTCCGGTGTCCATCACTACTTATCGTATGACACTGAAAGAGCTTACAGAGCTTAAGGCTCAACTGCAAGAGTTGTTGGACGGTGGTTTCATTCGTCCTAGTGTGTCTCTGTGGGGAGCACCAGTTCTGTTCATTAAGAAGAAAGATGGGACCATGAGGATGTGCATCAATTATCGGAAGCTGAATAAGTTAACCGTAAAGAACAAATATCCGCTTTCGAGGATTGACGACTTGTTTGATCATATCAGAGGGGCTTTTGTGTTTTCGAAGATGGATCTGCGTTCTGGGTATCATCAGTTGAGGGTTAAGGAGGCTGATGTATATAAGACTACATTTAGGACTCGTTATGGGCATCACGAGTTCCTAGTTATGCCTTTTGGGTTGACAAATGCACCAGCCACATTCATGGATTTGATGAATCGAGTGTTTTAGCCCTATCTGGATCAGTTCATTATGGTCTTCATCGATGACATTCTGGTTTATTCTAAGACTGAGGATGAGCATGATAAGCACATTAGGGTAGTGCTTCAGATTCTTCATGAGAAGTAACTTTACGCTAAGCTAAGCAAGTGTGAGTTTTGGTTATATGAAGTGAATTTTTTGGGGCACGTGGTTTCTTTTGAGGGGATTCGTGTTGATCCTCGAAAGATTGAGGCTGTGTTGGATTGGAAATAGCTTAAGAATGTGTTTGAGATTCGCAACTTTTTAGGTTTAGCGAGATATTATCATCGGTTTGTTGGGGGGTTCTGTTTGATTGCAGCTCATCTTACTAATCTTCTGCGTAGGGGTGCCCCTTTTGTCTAGACTGATGCACAGCAAGAGAGTTTTGAGAAACTCAAGTTGGTTCTGACTCAGGCTTCTGTTCTGATATAGCCTAAATTTGGAAAGGAGTTTGTGGTATACAGTGATGCGTCGCACGTTGGTTTGGGTTACGTTCTGATGCAAGATGGCAATGTTGTGGCTTATGTGTCCTATCAACTTAAGTCACACGAAGGGAATTATCCGACGCATGATCTTGAATTGGCTGTGGTAGTGTTTGCATTGAAAATTTAGAGACACCATTTGTATAGTAAAAAGTGTATCATTTACACCGATCACAAGAGTCTCAAGTATCTCCTTACTCAGAAGGAGTTAAATCTTAGGTAGCGTCATTGGATTAAGCTACTTAAGAACTATGACTGCACCATTGAGTATCATCCTGGTAAGGCTAATGCGGTAGCCGATGCTCTAAGTAGTAGAACGATGATTGATTTGAGGGCGATGTTTGCTCACCTTAGTCTGTTTGATGATGGGAGTTTATTGGTCGAGTTGCAGGTTAAGCCAACTTGGGTTGATCAGATTCAGAATAAACAGTTAGGGGATGAGTTTCTGAGCTTGAGGTTTCGGCAGATTGAAAGTGGTGCTACATCTGATTTTGGATTAAATAAGGATGGTATGTTATGTTTCTGAGGAAGGATTTGGGTACCAAATGATTAGAATTTGAGACAGTCGATTATGAGGGAGGCACATAGTAGCCATGCTATGCATCCCGGTGGGATGTATCGAGATCTCCATGAATTGTACCGGTGGCCGGGTTTGAAGTGTGAGGTTACTGATTTTGTGGTGTGTTGTTTGATGTGCCAGCAAGTTAAGGTTGAGCACCAGTTGCCTTCGGGGTTATTGCAGCCAGTTAAGATTCCCTTATGGAAGTAGTAACGAGTGACGATGGACTTCGTTAGTGGGTTGCCCTTGACACCAACAAAGAAGGATTCTGTTTGGGTCATCGTGGATTGATTGACCAAGTTCGCTCACTTCATTCCTGTTCGGACAGACTACTTTTTACAGAAGCTAGCGAAGTTGTACATTTCTGAGATTGTAAGACTGTATAGGTTGCTGCCTCGATTATTTTTGATAGGGATCCTCGCTTTACTTCTCGATTTTGGAAGAAATTACACGAAGCTCTGGGTTCAAGATTGGACTTCAGTACTGTGTTCCATCTTCAGACCGATAGTCAATCTGAGAGGGTGATTTAGATATTGGAGGATATCCTTAGGAGTTGTGTGATTAATTTTCAAGGTAGTTGGGAAGATTATCTGCCGCTAGCTGAGTTTGCCTACAATAATAGTTTCAAGCTAGTATTCAGATGACACCTTACGAGGCCCTGTATGATCGTAAGTGCCGTACTCCTTTGTGTTGGACTGAGTTGGGCGGACGTCAAGTTTTAGGTCCTGAGTTGGTTTTTGAGACTGAGGATAAGGTTTGACTGATTCAGGATTGTTTGAAGGTGGCTTCTGATAGGCAGAAGTCTTATGTGGATTTGAAGAGGTGTGATATTGAGTATTCTGAGGGGGACTTTATTTTTCTTAAGGTTTATTCGTGGAAGAAAGTTCTGAGATTCGGTCGTAAGGGCAAGTTGAGCCTCAGGTTCATCGGGCCGTATCAGATTCGGAAACATGTGGGTCCGGTCGTTTATCAGTTAGAGCTACCTCTAGAGTTGGACCGCATCCATGATGTCTTTCACCTCTCGATGTTGAGGTAGTATCAGTCTGATCCTTCTTATGTTGTTTCTGTTGAGGAGATCAAGGTTAGGCCGGACTTGACCTTTGAGGAGGAACCGATTCAAATTCTATATCATGATGTTAAGGTTCTGAGGAGGAAGTCTATACCATTAGTGAAGGTTCTGTGGCGAAATCATAGTGCTGAGGAGGCCACGTGGGAACCTAAGGATTTGATGCGTCAGCAGTATCCTCATCTATTCTGATCAAGTAAATTTTGAGTTGCAACGCCCCAAAATTCTTATGTTTGCTTTTGTAAAGTTTTTACATATTTATGTGTCTGCTTTAGTGGTTAAGTGTTCTGGGTGTGTGTGAGAGGTCCCAAGTTCAAGCCTTAACTTTGAAAAATTTTGTTATTTTTGGAATAAAGCCTTACCCTTGGTGAGTGGATTTTTTTTAATTGTTGCTATTTTATATCAGAATGGGCCTACTGGTCTGATTGTTAAGTAGAGTGTGGGTTGCTAGAGGTCTTGTGTTCGAACCTTTACGCAAGCGTGTTTCCTAATATTTTTGCTCTGTTGGCTTGTAGATTTTCGGTTGAGCGAAAAGTCTGAGTAGTGGTTGGTAGTGGGAGTAGTGGAGAGATTTGAGGGATATGGGGAGTTGTAAATTATCTTAATTATTTTCTTTTTCCAAAATTTTGGCTGCTCTTGGAGAATTCAGACGTCCATTGTGTTTTATTCCATTTTCTCCTCTTCCAGTATTTTCTTTTCTCTTCAATTTGCATCTTCTTGTTCTTAAATTTTAGTTCCTCTGTTCACGGTTTTTGTGTGTTGGTAAGTAATGGTGGTATTTCTGTTTGAGTAAGGAGTTCTTCGTTTGAATCGATAGAACGATTTTTCCTTTCTTACTTAGTAACGGAATTTGTGGTTTGGCAGCAGCAAATCAGGAGAGTAGGGGCTTCTCTCTTTCAGAGTCGTAATTGAATCGTCAGGGTGATAGAGTAAGTGTTGGATCTTGGTATTGGTTTCGTAATTACGATTTAGTTGTGAGTTAAGTCTGTTTCTAAGCGTTGAATTATAGATTTTCAGGTTTCTAGAGGATTGGGAGTGGTTCCGTATCGAATATGAATCAGTTGTGTACTCAAAACACAAAAAATTGAGAGTCAGTGAAAGCTGAAAAACATTACTGTCGATGCCACACAGCCGTGTAGTAGGCCGTGTCCGACGATACAGCCGTGTAATCAACGAAGGCTAGGCCTTGCGTAAGACACGACCATGTGATGGCTGGATTATGGTCGTGTGGGCCACACGGGCTAAATTAGACTGGGAGTGTGGGCCACACGGGCGTGTGATCCCACAAGGGTGTGTTACACAGGCGTGTGAACTTTGGGCTAGGCCGTGTGATCCACACGAGCTTGTGGGCCCATTATACTGAGATTTTTCGTAGGGTCGCACGGGTCATCCTAACCGACTGTGGGCCTACCTTGGGGTCGGTAAACATTATCTAACCCTAAAATTAAGTGATCTGTTAGATGGAAATGTAGTTACGAGCATGCTTATGTTTGTACATATGTTATCTGTTATAAAAGCATGTTAAGTATGATATATCTTTTAATTATGTATGTATGTTATGTTATCTGATATTGGGGATGGGTTGATTGATATTGGAGGAAGTGTTCTGAAAGGCATTGTGCCTATTATCTTGCAGCATGGCTACATTATATCTATTATGTGCCGCATCGGTACAAAATGGTGTGTAGGGTTGGGTGGGTGTTTTAAACCCTACATGTTGTGTAGGGATGGTCGGAGATGGTGTGTAGAGGATGTAACGCCCCGAATTTGGGCCAAGAAGGAATGGGCCTTGAGCATGGGATCAACTAGGAGACTGCACATAAATATTTATGTGTGCAAGAAAATGACATAAATTGCTTGTTTACTTTAATGGCTAAGTAATTTGGGTGTGTATGGGAGTGTTTGAGAAGCCTGGGTTCAAGTATTGGCCATTGCAAAATTTTTAGTTTTTCTCTTACATGAACCTGGACACTAGCACTTAGGAGTTATTAGTAATAATGCTTGTTTTATGACACAAAAAGAGCCTATGGTGTAGTGGCAAGGTGGCATATGGTATAACTGAGAGGTCTGAGGTTAAAGTCTTGGGTTACACAATGGAATGTTTATTTTGCTGCTTGAGCTGTGGAGGTAGAAGAGTTGGATTGAAACTCTATTGAGAGGAGTTTGAATTGGTCTTGGATGGAGTTGTGGAGAGGATTATGGAGAGAGTTGGGGAGAGAATCAAGGAATTTCGAAATGGGAGGTTGGTAGGGTGTTGTGGCCGATGGGGACTCTAAGGCTCTAGGGGATTTCGGCTAAGGAGAAATAGGGAGCAATTTAGCTGTAGGCATATTTTTTGTTTCGCTTTTGTGGAGCTTAAAAGGAGAGGGCCGAATTTCTTTTGTGATTTTTGCCATTCGTAATTTCTTTTGGGTTTTGCGTTTTATCAACTGTGGTTGACCAAAAGTGCCATTATTTTCTCCCTTTCTTCAATTGATAATTAGGTAATATTCTTCTATGGTCTCACTTCTCTTTCTTTGCCCTTTTTTTTTATTTTCTTTACTCTCCTAACAATGCCGAATGCACTTCTCTTCTCTCCCCCTTCATTCTTCTATTTTCTCTCAAAGCCGAACCTACTTTTCTCTCCCTCTCTCACCCTTGGCCGATTGTGGTCCTTTCTTTTCAGGTTTTCTTTGGTGACCGTCCCCTCTTATCTATCTTCCTCCCTCATTCTATTCTGACGATTGTTGATAGACTAGTGATTGGGGATCTATTGTTAGTGTCGATTACCACCATAATTTGTCCACTGTGCCGAACCAAAGCTGTTGCATTCTTTGTTCTTCTGATTCTTGTGAGTTATTCGTTGCACGATATCGGTAAGTGTGTTCGTTAATGATCAATTGTTTCATGGTTATATATATATATTAATGGTGATTCGTTTTGGGTGTAGATATTAATCAAAGAGTGGGTAATCACTTTTGATCAACGGTTAGTTGCAAATACCCATTGGTTCAAGTAAGGCGATAGTTGGAGAGCACGTGGGCTAGTTTACTCGTTTTCACGAACAGGTGTGTAATCACACTATCTCTGCTGTGAATCGGCAAAAGCCGAAAAGCTGAAATTTCGGCATTCGAGGCCTTACAAACGTGCGATCGCTCGTGTGGTAAATCGAGTCCACAAATCATATGCGATAGATTGTAGAGGCCACTACAAGCGTTCTCGTGATCTTGGGCCTCGTTTGGCTGAAATGGCTCGTGTGGGCCTAATGGGCTCGTGGGCCCCACACGGATAAAATTGATGTTAGGTGGAAAATACTGGACTAGGCTATGTAGTTCGCATAACCGTGACTGAATTTGGGCTAAATGGGCTATACGAGCGTGTGGGCCCACGTGAGCCGAATAATGGGCCTTGGGCCTATTTACACCGTTATGACCATTTAGGTTTTTGTGTCGCTCGAGGCGACTGTAGACCTTTGAAGAGGTCGTTATTTGCACTGAGACCCCAAAATAAGTTAAGAGACCGTAATGCCCTTGTAGGGTAAAATGACCGTAATGCCCCTGTAGGGTAAAATGTCCTTAAATGGTAATTATACCCATTAGTGAGATAGTGGATATTTATGGGCAAGGTTTTTTTGGTAATTTTTAATAAGTAATAAGGTTAATATGGTAAATAAGTAAATAAACTTAAAACTAAAAGAAATTAAACAACGTACCATCTTTATTTCTTCATCCCAAACTGATTTTAAGAGAAGAAAACCTCCATTTTTGGTAGCAAGGTTTGGCTAAGCATAAATTGGTGCATGGTAAGTTTTTTTCATCCCATTTTTAATGATTTTTTTTTTGTTTTTGAATCTGTTTTAGGTTAATTTAGTTAGTCTGGGGTCAATTTATAAAATTGTTAAAGGTTGAGGGACTTACCATGAATGATTTTTGATGAATTTTGGAAATAGGGATTAAATTATTAAAGGTGTAAATTATAGGGTTTTATTGTGAAATGATGGTTGGCATGGTTTGTTTTAAAGTCCCCTGAATCTGTGGTTAATATGGATTCAGATTGAAATGGTTAGAGTTTAAGTTGGAATGAAATTTTATAGACTAAAGTTGTCTGACCCAGTGAGTTAAGTCGGCAATGCCTCGTGTCAGGCTCCAGCATAAGATACGGGGAAGGGGTGTTACATTTAGTGGTATCAGAGCTATGGTTTAGTAAGTTCTCGGACTACCATAACGTGTGTAAGAGTCTAGCTATACATGCCCGGGAAGCCTTTATCCAAATGATGAGTAATTGGTACACGGAGTATGTACGAGCGAACCCTAATGCTCAACCTCCTCCACCCCCTCCTATACTTCAGCTAGTTCCTATGGCTCCTCAAGGTATAGATTTAGTGAGAATAACCAAGCCTCTGGTAGATAAGATTCGGAAGCAAGGGGCCGAGGAATTCAGAGCTAATATAGACGATGACCCTGAGAGGGAGGAGTTCTGGCTTGAGAACTCAATGAGGGTATTTGGTGAACTTTCCTGCATACCTGAGGAGAGTTTAAAATGCGCTGTGTCCTTGCTGAGGGACTCTACATACCATTGGTGGAAAACATTGACATCGGTGGTTCCAAGGGAGAGAGTGACGTGGGACTTCTTTTTGGAAGAGTTTCGAAAGAAGCATATAAGTCGAAGATTTATGGATCAGAAACGAAAAGAATTCCTTGAGTTGAAGTAAGGAAAAATGACTGTGGCTGAATATGAGCACGAGTTTGTTAGGCTTAGCAAGTATGTATAAGAGTGCGTGTCTACAGAAGCTATCTTGTGCAAGAGGTTTGAAGATGGGCTGAATGAGGATATCAGACTTTTAGTTGGGATTTTGGAGCTAAAAGAATTTGTGGTGTTAGTGGATAGGGCATGTAAGGTCGAAGAACTGAATAAGGAAAAGAGGAAGGCCGTGAATGAGGCCCGAGATGCAAGAAAAAAGCCAATGAGTAAACATACCAAGCTCAATCTAAGAGGTCCAACGAGTTGAACCCTTGGACGACTGCATTAGTTGGGTATTCACATCGAGATCGAAGTAATACATACTCGGGCTCGAGAGTTCAAGCCACCTCGATGGCAAGTGTAGGCAATCCAAAGTCCAAACCCGAGTGTCCAAGTTTATTGAATTGAAATGTGAAAATGGAGATGTCATTCGAGTTGAATCAGGTAGATCGGATAAGTTGCCTGTGATAATTTCAACTATGGTAGCCGAGAAATACTTGAGGAAATGATACGAGTCCTATCTCGCATTTGTCCTGAATACCCAAGAGTCAGAGGTAAAGATTGAATCAATTCCGGGGGTATGCGAATATCTAGATGTATTCCCAGAAGAGTTACCCAGATTACCTCCAGTTAGAGAGGTCGAGTTTGGGATTGAGTTAGTTCCGGGAACAGCACCTATTTTGGTTGCTTCGTATAGGATGGCACCATTAGAACTAAAGGAATTGAAAGTTCAGTTGCAAGAGTTAACGGACAAGGGTTTTGCACAATTCACCATGGGGTGCTCCGGTACTTTTTGTGAAGAAGAAAGTTGGGTTGATGAGATTGTGTATAGAATACAGCTAGCTCAACAAAGTGACTGTGAAGAATAAGTATCCCTTGCCAAGGATAGATGATTTATTTGACCAACTGAACGGAGCTGCAGTGTTCTCTAAGATAGACCTAAGGTCTGGTTATTACCAGTTGAGGGTTAAGGAGCAAGATGTGTCGAAAACTGCATTTTGGATGAGGTATGACCATTATGAGTTTCTTGTCATACCGTTCGGTTTAACGAATGCTCCTATGATTTTTATGGATTTAATGAATCGTGTCTTCCGGCCGTATTTGGACAAGTTTGTAGTTGTCTTTATCGATGATATACTGATTTATTCTCGGGATGAGAGTGATCATGCAGAGTACCTAAGAATTATTTTGTAAACTTTAAGAGACAAGCAGTTGTATGCTAAATTTAGCAAGAGTGAGTTTTAGCTCGGAGAGGTCGGATTCCTAGGGCACATTATGTCGGGTGATGGTATTAGAGTTGATCCGAGTAAGATCTCGGCTATTGTGGAGTGAAAACTACTGAGGAATGTGTCAGAAGTCAGAAGCTTTTTGGGTTTAGCGAGGTACTACAGACGGTTCGTAAAGGGATTTTCCATGATTGCTACTTCGATGACGTAACTGTTGCATAAGGATGTCAAGTTTGAATGGACTGAGAAATGTCAACAGAGTTTTGGGAGATTGAAAACATTGTTGACTGAGGCACCGATTTTAGTACAACCTGAATTAGGGAAAGAGTTTGTGGTCTACAATGATGCATCATTAAATGGTCTCAGTTGTGTGTTGATGCAAAAAGATAAGGTAGTAGTTTACGCCTCGATACAGCTAAAACCGCATGAAAAGAATTATCCAACTCATGATTTGGAATTGGCTGCGATTGTTTGCACATTAAAGATCTGGAGTCACTATTTATATGGTGAGACGTGCCGAATCTTCACCAATCATAAGAGTTTGAAGTACTTAATAGACCAAAAAGATTTGAATTTGCGACAACGGCAGTGGCTCGAATTATTAAAGGACTATGAACTAGTAATTGATTATCATCTGGGGAAAGCAAATGTAGCTGCAGATGCCTTGAGCAGGAAATCTTTGTATGCTTTGAGAGCTATGAGCACAAGCTTAGCATTGTTTGATAATGGTGCTATGTTGGCCAAGTTGAGGGCTAGACTGCTATTTATTCAGCGAATCTGTGAAGCTCCAAAGAATGATACTGGGATGCAAGCTAAGAGAGCTAAGTGTGAATCGAGTAATGATTCTGATTTTCGGGTGAGTTTGGATGGTTGTTTAATGTTTCACGACAGAATTTGTGTACCAAAAGATGATAAGTTGATCTGGGAAATTTTACATGAAGCACATAGTGGTCACTTGTCAGTACATCTCGGTAGCACGAAAATGTACAATGATTTGAAGAAATTTTATTGGTGGCTGAGTTTGTAACAAGATGTTTGATTTGTCAGAAAGTGAAATCCAAGCATCAAGTACCTTCGGGATTACTTCAGCCAGTGATGGTTCCCGAGTGGAAGTGGGATCAGATCACCATGGATTTTGTGTCAGGGTTGCCTGACCCCGAAAAAGAAAGATGCTATGTGGGTTGTTGTTGATAGACTAACAATGTCGGCTCACTTTATATTAATGCGTATTGATTATGCTCTTGATAAGTTGGTCGAGTTGTATATTGCTGAGGTGGTGAGATTACATGGGGTGCTTGTATCTATTACCTCGAATAGAGATCCGAGATTTACTTCGAGATTTTGGAAGAAGTTGCAAGAGGCCTTAGGTACAAGGTTGAATTTTAGTACTGTGTTCCATCCTCAAACTGACGGCCAATCTGAAAGAGTTATTCAAGTTCTTGAGGATATGCTACGATTGTGTGTGTTAGAATTCGAAGGTAATTGGGAGAGATATTTGCCTTTGGTTGAGTTTGCCTACAATAACAGTTATTAGTCGACTATACGAATGGCACCGTACGAAGCCTTGTATGGTCGTAAGTGTCGGACTCCCTTGTATTGGACTGAGCTTAGTGAAAAGCAAATTCATGTGGTCGATCTAGTTAAAGAGACTGAGGAAAAAGTAAAGGTGATCCGTAATAGTTTGAAAGCTGCTTTGGACCGACAAAAGTCGTACGCGAATTTGAAAAGAAAAGAAATCGATTTTCAGTGTGCGGCAAGGTATTTTTAAAAGTATGCCCGTGGAAGAAAATATTTAGATTTGGTCGTAAGGGCAAATTGAGTCCACAATTCATGGGATCGTATGAAGTTACCGAAAGAATTGGGCCAGTGGCATACTGGTTGGCTTTGCCGGTAGAGTTAGAGAAAATACACAACGTGTTTCATGTGTCATTGTTGCGACGATATTGTTCCGATCCTTGGCATGTGATCCCTCCAACGAAAGTTAAGATACGATCGGACATGTCTTATGAAGAGGAGCCGATTAAAATATTTGCTCGGGAGGTTAAACAATTGAGGAATAAGAACATAGCTTTAGTAAAAGTTTTATGGCAAAAACATGGTGTGGAAGAAGCTACGTGGGAACCAGAAGAAGCCATGAGAGAAAAATATCCAAACCTTTTTACCGGTAAGATTTTCGAGGGCAAAAATCTATAAAGGAGGGGAGAGTTGTAACAACCCGATTTTAGGGCTAGTCAGAATAAGGGTTCTTGGAGTTCAAAATTTTCAACAAAATAAATCTCATGCAAGTAAATGATTTTGGTGGTTTTATTTGACAATTTTTGTATTTTTGGAGTCTCCAAAGCTGAAGCTAGCTAATAAGGGGACTAATTTGTGATAAGGTTGAAAGTCTAGGGACTATCCATGAGAGTTTTTATGTTGTTAGCTGAGTTTTTATGGAAGAAAATGAATGTTAGGGAGATGAGAAACAACTTTTGTGAAAGGTGTTAACATGAAAACACCTAAATAGGACTTGAATGCAAAGATTAAAAATGTGTAATAAATGCATGAAATAATTAGATTTGTGAGTAGTTGTAAGATGAATAAATGTTCAGCTAGGCTTGTTTGATGAGAAAATGTGTTGAAAAATGATTTACGAGCCTAGAGGCAAAATCATAATTTTGGCAAAGTGTAAGGGCAAATGGTAATTTTTGCCTAAGTATATATTTTGATGCATTATTATCATAAAATGTTTTAAATGAGTGAATTTTGTTGTTATAGACCAAGAAGAGCGTGGAATCAACCTTGACCGAGGAAAAGGCAAGGTTACGGAATAGACCGTTAATTAATGCGTTTTGCACTGAGGTAAGTTTATGTGTAAATGATACATCTTATATACACATGTTGTTACTTATTGGTGCGTTGTATGATTGGGAACATGTATGAGTCAAAGGTGAATTCTTTTGTATATAGCCATAGTTGATGGCTCACTATTATATATGAAAAGACAAAGTTATTCATGGAAGTGTATATTGCAAAGCTGAGTTGATTAGTGATGTGTTGAATGGATTTATGTTGTGTGAGTTAGGGTGGTGAAAAGATCTTAGCAAATAGCCTTGTTCATGTCCACACGGGTAGGCTTATGGACGTGTGTCTAAGCTGTGTGTGACACATGGTCAGTCCCATAGGTGTGTGACACATGTTCAATTTTTTCAGCTCTGTGGGTGCCATACGATAAGAATAATTTGACACTGGAGCCTTACCAGGAAACACTTCAATTGGAAATTCAACCTCTTGGTCTGGTGGTAATCTCAGTAATTTCTCGAGAAACACATCATGGAATTCATAAATAGTTCGAATCTTACCGCTTGGATTATCACTAGAATTCAAGTTGATAACATAGTCTAGAAAAGCATCATAGCCTTGATTAATAAGTTTATTAATTCAAACTCTTGAGATGATACAAGTTGAACCACTCGTTCGAACACCATTTACTTCAATCATGTTACCATATTCATTCTAAACCACAAACTTCTTTTTACGGCAGTCTACAATCACTCCATGTTCAGTAAGCCAATCCATGCCAAAAATTAGATCAAAATCGCCAAATGGTTGTATCAACCAATCAACAAGGAAGACTATATTCTGTATCTCTAACGGACATCACCTACAAACCTGTTCCACTAATATGGATTGCTCCAAAGGACTTGACACAACTATCGATACCCTAGATGTCTCAGATTTTAAACTTCCTGATTTACTACCTCAGCATTAACATATGAGTGTAAAGATCCCAAATCTACCAAAGCATAAACATATTCTGAATGCAATAAAAAGATACCTGCCACAACGTCAGTAGCATCACCATCCTCACGTGTCTGCACAACATAAGCTCAGGATGGCGCTTTAGCCATTGACTGGTGAGTAACAACATTACTTCCCTTTCTAACACCACCTCTAATGAAGGAATCACCACGACTTGTTTCACGACCCCTAAATCCACAGTGAAAACAAGCTCAAGTTAGCTTCCAACATTCACCATGATGCTTTTTTTCCCACACTACTCACAATTTGGAATGTCAATATCTTTGGACGGGCCTCGCACACTACCCGTAGATACAATCAATTGTCAATCACAGTTTCTATCAGGTCGGTCAAACTTAAAAGTTGATTTCCAACCACTATGAAATTCTTTAGTTTGCTTAGGTTGGATGTGAACTAGCAACTCCGAACCATTTTCCAGCAATGCGAGTAAGCTCTACCTTTCTGTCAATACCTAAGGCCTGTTCCACCATCTTTGCCTGTTCCACCAGATCTGTAAACTCTGTGATTCGATGCGATACCAACTGTATCCGGAAGTCATCATGTACTCTACACAGAAATCATTTACAACTTTTAATTACGGATGGCACAAATTCAACAGTGTACTTACTGGGTCATAAAAATTCTCGTTCATAACCAGCCGCTGACATCCCACTCTATTTTAACAGTAAAAACTCTTGTCTCCTATCTTCGAGATACAATTCAATTGGCCTATTCAGTAGGTATGTGGAGTGTTACTGACTCCCAATTACACTTTCACTCAGCTTGCATTCAAGTTGTTATAAGATGCATTTAGTGGATTCAATCCAAACTTCAACTACTGAGGGATCAACCCCAAAAACTTAGTTGCACCATATCTCTACAATTATTTTATCGGAGCCTGTCAAACAGTAGGTGTATATACTATAACAGTAGTTCCCGCAACATGCTAAAGAGCATCAGCGGTAACTCGGAGTAAATTTGAATAACCTACTCCATCATTATTACTTCACTCAACATTAGGTTGTTGAGCACCAGTTGGGTTAACATTCGAGTTATCGATTAAATTTCCTCACAATCCTCAGTATACTCATCACTAAAGTAAAACTCTTGCTCAACTTCATTATCAGATTCATTTGCGATATTTTAACTATAAAACAAAAAAATATATAATCAATATCCAAATCCCGACTCAACTCGACTTAACTTTGGCATGCACCTCTAGACTCAATGCTGAGCTCGATTTAGTCTAAGAATCAGCTAAATTTGTAGCTCTGATACCACTAAATGAAACACCCCTAACCTTTCCCCTTGTCGGATTAGGGTCATGGGCATTTCTAACAAATCAAAACAATTAATCAATCATAATTAAAAGTGTACGATAATCTAATACTTTCATACTATAGTCTTACACAATCGAATAACGAATTTAGCTATGCAATGCTAAACTTGGTATTCCACTATCTACACTCTTATCACTATTTATCCCCTCTTGAAAGCTAGAAGTTGGAACATAACAAGGCTATTCCAATTATTAGCATTAGAGTATTGAACCATACTACGACTACTACTACCTTCGATGATATTAGTAGAATGACCTACTTCACCTAATTCAGGTTTGCTAATTTATTCAAAATTAGAGTAAAAAATACTCTTACGGTACTTAATACGAGTCTAAAGATCCCTAAAAATAGCCTATGAACAAATATGGACTAATTTGGAACAATTTTGAAAGTCTTAGGGAAATCTCAAAAATATCTAGAAACAGGGGACACACGGCCGTGTGGCTAGACCATGTGAAATGCCCTAGACCATGTAACTTTTGAAGTTTGGATACACGACCATGTCCCAGTCCATTTAACTAACTGACTTGAGACACACAACCATGTCCCAGCCCGTGTCTCTACACGTGTAACTCATTAACTTGGGTCACATGGCCATGTCGTAGACCGTGTGGCTCTTGACATGTGTAACTATCCTACACACCTGTGTGCCAGGGCCGTGTACCTTTCAAAATAATCTCACACAGCCATGTTGTCTGCTCTATGTCAGCCTGTGTGGAATTTGCACCTATACTATTTTACAACACGATCAGGACACACGCCCGTGTGTGACACACGACCATGTGCACCTAAATGTACCTTAAAACTCAAGTTTACCAAATCATGCTTACTTGGAAACTAAACAACTAAATTACAAGCCATTTAACCTATTCAAAACACCATTAAAAATGCTCAAAACAAGCCAAAACAACCATCTTAAGTGCCTAACCAATGTACCCTCATCGATACCACATTTTATATCTTCAAACATATCAACAACACATCAACTATTCAAAAACTTACATTCATACCATTTTAGCCAATACTGAACTAACATTTAGCTACTTAGGCTACCAAGCTTTAAGCTAAAACACATATCAACAAATTAACTAGACTACATTCCAAAACATAGCTTCAACCACAACCATATATACAAGTAACCATCATTTTACTTTAAACCAAAATATCATCATATTAACAAACCTACTATTAACCAAAGACTTGCTAGATACATGCCATTACAATTTAGAACATCACCACACTTGAGTCCGGGATTCGTTATTGGATGCAGAGTCGATGGTAAGCTGAAATGCACCTAACCTGCATACAGAAAACAAAATCGTACGCTGAGTATGACTCAGTGGTATTTCTATAATCTAAACGATGCAACTTAGTATAAGTAATTGAAATGTAAAAATGCAATAAGTAATGTTATGAACAAAAGTTTTAGATCAATAATATAAATTTGCTTAATCTCTATTCTCATCCTTAAGATTTCACATGTTCTAATACATAACAGTGGCATTCCATATAACATTTGATAATTCAACTCATGCAATGGCATGATTAATCTCTTTGTTCAATACATGAACTCATTTCAATATTCATACCTTATTTCATCATTTCATCATTTCATGTTCCATTTCCTATTTCATATCCATTTCTCATTCTTGTCATCTCAATATCAAACACATAAATTTTATCATTTAATTTCCCCTATTAACATGACTCAGACTCGAACGGATACATGGATCCAACCAACACACCAGTTTGGCACCCAGTGCCTCATCAGATAAATCTGAAGTAATAACTATGCCCAGTGCAATATAAGTTGACATCCAGTGTCTCATCGGTTAAACCAAAGCAAATTGGCGTCCAGTGCCTCATTGACTCGAGGTCGAGGAAATCCCTGAACTCGCCCTATGGCATGCCATCTATATCTGACTTTGTCCGAAATAATTAATAGGGTTTCATTTTACTTTTAATGCATCCAATGTTCCAATTTCACATATGTACATCATCACACATATTAGTATATGTTAAATTTGATAACAACTATAATTTCTCAATACACATATTCATAAGAATACCACATTTCTGAATACACATAATTTGTTCATTATAATCATCAATTGATTCAATTTGGCCCAAAGTACAATATTTCTCACCTCAATTACATACCATATGCAAACAATTTAAAATGCAATTATTTGTAAATTAATTCAGATTATAGAAATACAAATCGTATATTACGAGCTACTCGACGCCGACCTTGTCTTTCCCCTTCTTACTCGAGGATTCTAAAACAATATTTGTTACAGAATAAAATAATTAAAATATATTAATAATACACGACTAAATTTTCATTTAATTTCAAATTTTACGCCATATTTTGCTAAATTCTCAATTTTAGTCCCTAAACCAAGACTAATTTTAATCCGAATATTTAATATCAAATTTTTATACTAATTTCACTCTAAGCTAAATTTAGCTCCCTATTTTCCAATCCTACCCCTAAATTTTTATTTTTTTCTCAATTTAGTCCTTATTGCTCAAAATCAATAATTAACTTCACTATTTAGTCCTTTTTCCTTCTAACATTAAAATCTATCAAATTAATCCCTAATACTTAAACTACTCAACAATGACAACATCTAAAATATTAAACAATACTAAAAATTATGACATGGGTCGGGTAGCTCTAAGTACCTGGATTTCAATAATGTAAAATTTACAAGAAAAGGGGACTAAATTGACTAACCAATTGAAGTTGGAAGGTTAAAACCCCTAAGTGCTGTGCGTTATTTCTCTTCTCCTTTTATTTTAATTTTTCATGAATAATTCTCTCTCCCTCCACTTACATTCTTATTTCATTTATTTGTTTTCATTTTAATTTATTATTATTCTATAATATATATACATTTCATGTTATTTATTTATTATAACATTTGTATTAAGTTATCATATATATATAACACATCATTATTACCGTCCACTACTATTAATTAAATGCATATCTAGAAATTAGAGATAGAAAATGGACTGAGAATCAAGTGGCTGGTCACTTGTTGAGAATGGAAGCTGGACTTGAAGATGGCAATATTCAAATCATTAAGGAAGACTTCCCAAACGATCAATTGTTAGTTGCCATGGCATTACCTTGGTATGTCGATATCGTGAACTTCTTGTGAGTGGGTTGATGCCCCCTGATCTTAATAGCCAAAAAAGAAGAACTTTTCTTCACGATGCCAGGCATTATTATTGGGATGAGCCTTTCTTATTCATTCATTGTGCTAATCAAATAATTAGGAGATGTGTCCCTGATGACAAAATTCAAAGAATTTTGCAACATTGTAATTCAATTCCTTACGGAAGACATTTTGGAGGCATGTGAACTGCTGCGAAGGTTTTCAAATCTGGATTTTATTGGCCGAGCATGTTCAAGGATGCTCATGTCTTTTACCAGACATGTGACCGTTGTCAAAGGACGGGCAACCTCTCTTAGAGGCATGAAATGCCACTACAAAATATCTTGGAAACTGAGTTATTTGATTTGTGGGGACTAGACTTTATGGGTCCATATCCACCCTTTTAGGGAAATTTATATATGGCAGTTGACTACGTATCAAAATGGGTTGAAGTTGTAACTCTCCCTACTAATGATGCCAAATTGGTGATGAAGTTCTTGCACAAAAATATCTTTACAAGATTTGGTACACCTCGCCCACTTATCAATGATGAAGGCTCTCATTTTGATTGCAAATTTGTTGCTAATACTTTGCATAGGTATGGGTGAATCATAAGATTGCCATGGCATATCATCCCCAAGAAAATGGACAAGCTGAAGTTTCTAATAGAGAAATTGAGTAGATTTTGGAAAAAGTGGTGAACCTAACTTGCAAGGATAGGTAGAATTGTAACGCCCCGAATTTGGGCCTGGTAGATTGGGCCTATTGGGCCTTGGGCTAGGGAGCGTTTAAAATTTTTGAGAATAAGAGAATGGCACTAATACATGTTGGACCTATTAGGTGAGTGATTTTGGAAGGTTAGGGGGCTTCCATGAAATCCCGGGATCAAACCTGGGCTTTAGGAAAAATTTTGGTTTTAGGTGAGTAAAACCCTGGGAGTTAGTAAGTAGGCTTTAAGAATAAAATGTGGAGAAAAATGACACAAAAGGAGTTGTGGTCTAGAGGCAAATGGCGTCACATGAGAGATAAGGAGGTGACGTCATACAAGAAAGCAAGAGGTCCAAGGCTCAAGTCTTGGCGCTTGCATTTCATTTTGATTTATTTTTAAGTGAACTTAGACTTCGGCCCATAGACTTATATTTAGTTGCGCATGATTTTAGACACAAAAGAAGCTTGTGGCCTAGTGGCTAGCTGTATGGATTAAGTTATAGGGGAGCCTGGGTTCGAATCCCATCGCAAGCAAAA
The DNA here is from genome assembly GCA_025503065.1 of Gossypium bickii. Lineage (NCBI taxonomy): Eukaryota > Viridiplantae > Streptophyta > Magnoliopsida > Malvales > Malvaceae > Gossypium > Gossypium bickii. Next base: position 36,680,476 of record CP106716.1, read on the forward strand.
AGGGATATTTATTTTGCTAAGTTGGGACGACCAGAGTTTGTGTTGGAATTAAACTCTGCTGAAGGAGGGATCCCACATCGAGAAGCTAGCAAGAGGGAAGGTGAGAAGCTGGCTTTAAATAGAGCAATCTATGAAGAGAGTGAGCATACCTGGGTTGGCGTTTGGGCATAGGAGTGTTTGGAGCGCGGATCAACTCCAGATTCCTATCAGGTGTGTATTTCGCACTACTCTAGCTGTAGAGCGGTAAATGCCGAAATGCTGGTCACACGGTAATGGTAGCCACACGAGCGTGCAAACGCACGTGTGGAGGCTTCGACGCGATAGTTGAGGCCATCATGAGTGTTCTTGTGGGTTTAGGCTGTTTGGGCCTCGATGGGCCGAAATGGGCCATTTAGGGCCAATAGGCCCGTGGGCCCATATGAATAAATTGTATGATTGTGTAGTAGATATTGAACTGGTCTATGTGAATCGCATATCTGTGGCTAGATTTGGGCTAAATGGGCGACACGAGCGTGTGGGCCTATTTGGGCCGAGAATGGGCCCTAGGCTCATTCACATCGTTATCTCTGTTTAGAATACCTTGGTTTACAATATTACTAAAATACCCTTAGTTTACAAGATTACTAAAATACCTTCGACTTGTAAAATTACTGAAGTACCCCCGATTTTTAAAATTATCAAAATATCCTCAGTTCGCAAAATTACCAAAGTACCCCTAATTTGCAAAATTACTAAAATACCCTCAATTTGGAAAATTACTAAAATACCCCCGATTTATGAAATTACCAAAATACCCTCGATTTACGAAATTATCGAAATACCTCTAGGTTGTAAAATTACTGAAATACCCCCGATTTGCAAAATTATCGAAATACCTCCAGTTTATAAAATTACCGAAATACCCTCAATTTGCAAAATTACCGAAATGCCCTCAATTTGTGAAATTACCAAAATACCCTTGGGTTGTAAAATTATTAAAATACCCATGGTTTGCGAAATTACTAAAATACCCTCTATGGGTAAAGTTACTGAAATACCCTCTAAGGGCAAAGTTAATGAAATACCCTCTATGGGTAAAGTTACAGAAGTGCCCACGATGGGTAAAATTACTGAGATGCCCTTACGGGGTGAAATGATCGTTTTACCCCTAACCGATTAAATGACCGTTGTACCATCGGGGTAGTGCTAGTGTTGTATGTGTTAATTGTATGATTGATTATGTTTGAGATGCACTGCATACATGGATTAGTTATGAGTAGAATTACCAAATTACCTCTGTAGGGTAGGATTACCAAAATACACTTATAGGGTAAAATGACTATTTTGCCCATGAGGGTAAAAACTGATTTTGTATCATGATTTGATTGTGATTGTATGACTGTGTTTTAACTAACTTGACTGTGGGCGTGTGTCTTATTTGCTATAAATATGTGTTGAAATGACTGTTACTAAGCATGACCATTTTGCATACATGTGTAATGAGTGAGTATGACATACACGACATACTGCATTGGGTTGTGTTATGCTTATGGAGAAGTACTGTAATGGTGGCTATGCCATGTTATACTGATTCATTGGCTTTGCCACGATATACTGATTTTAGTGGCTCAGCCACGTATACACTAGCAGCTTTGTTGCATTAATATTGGCAGCTCGGTTACGCTCTTAGTGTGTAGGGCTGGGTGGGTTGACTTGGACCCCACAAGGTGTGTAGGGTTGGTACGGGTGGTGTGTTGGCTGGATCGGGATGGGATGCATCCTCATATTGTTTCATATCTATTTATGAGATCTGTCACTATATTGGGCTTAGGCCACTTATTCTATTATTGGTTTGGGCTAGGCCCACGTATGCTCGATCTGCATCTTTGTCGCGATCGCTTAAAGGGTTTCGCCTGCATCGCTTAGGTTTCTCGTCAGATATCTTGTGTTACTTTGTAAGGGGGATTACACGCTGAGTTTTTATAAACTCACCCCGTTTTTAACTGTGCATATAATCCTCAGCCTTAGACGGATCGGAGTCGCGAGGGGTGACCACACGTCCGACTGGCTTTAGAGTACACGTCCTATTTTTATTTTAGTTTAACTTGTTGGGTTATAAGTTTTGTAATAAGCCCTTAAGATTTCTGAACTTTAAGTTTTGGGATTTTATTGATATTTTTATAATTGCTAGAAGTAGAACACGATTTATCGAAAATAACTACTGTTTTTCAAAATATCACGTTCCGCAACTGTTTTAAATTAAGCTTTCTTCAACAAACAAGGTTTTAAAGATAATAATGTTTTCCAAGAATGATTTCTAATAAACCACGTTTTAAAAATAAGCAAATGAAATCTGAGGTTTTGAATAGCCGAAAGTTTTAAGTTGTAAGAAGGGTTCTAATGAAAGCATGGTTTTCGAAAAACTCTTCAATGTGACATGCCAGATTCGGGTCTAACTTCTAGGCTGGGTTTGGGGTGTTACACATCTAGACTAGATGAAGTTTTGTAGGAACATAAAGCATTTTGCGCTATTAAGAAGCTGAACATTGATTAGATCACTACTGGACATAAACAATTATTAGAATTGAATGGAGTGGATAAATTCCAAGCTCAGGCATACAAGAACGCTCAACTATATAAAGAAAAGACTAAGCGCTGACATGACAAAAGGATTATGCCATAGTAATTTGAACTTAGACAATAAGTGTTGTTATTAAACTATAGGCTCAAATTTTTCTGAGCAAATTAAAATCTCGCTAGTTAGGACCTTTTGAAGTAGACCACGTATATCCTCATGGAGCTGTGGATTTTAAAGATGTTAAGACTGGGATCACATTTAAAATCAATGGGCAACGCTTGAAGCATTACTGGGGGTGCTCCTATGACTTGAGATAAATAGTCCATTGATCTCCAAGATGTTTAACTTTAGCGTCTCGATGGTTTCTTTTTGTTTTTAATTTTGCCGATTTTTAATTTCTCTTAGCTATTTCATTTACTTGGTTTAATAAATTTTATTTTATATTGCAAGTATTTGTGTTTTTAATGGTAATAGAGGGTTCGAGCCCTACATTGCTCTTTGGCCCATCAGCAGTTGTTTCCCAAATATTTGGCCTTCCAATTTTTTTTTTATTTTTTCATTTTCCCAGTAATTTCAATCACACCACAATCAAGTCATCATTACTGCTCATCCACTCGCCTACATCACCCCATTACTTTGCCCTCATGTTATTTTTCTTTTACCCTAATCGTTTCATCTTCTTTTACAGTTAACCTAAGTTTTCTTTTTCTCTAAACTTACTTATATTTCTTTTACTCTTACAAGTTTTCATTTTTTTTCGTCTACCATTTACTTTACCTTCACGTAATGGCCAGACATTTTACTATGCAACCATCTGCTCTACCACCACGCACATTTTTCAACCAAGTAACGGAAGTCTGGTACACGCTCAATATCTCTAAGTATCCTTTTTGCTTGGAAAAAGGCTTCCTTTTTCAAGACGAGTCCTTTATAGGATATAATGAGTTTATTTGTTCTGTGGCATAACATCATAGATGGTAGATTTTCTGTTTGGATCTAGAGGATATTTTGACATAGGTGGTTCGTGAGTTCTATGCTCATCTTACTTCTCCCAACAATGCTTTTATTTATGTGTGGGGAGCATCAGTGCTCTTTGATGAATATTTCACCGTGGAGAGTTCCTCTTTGAAACCCAATTGTCAGGTTTGGTACCACTTCCTTAAAACACGCCTAAATCCTTCCAATTATAACTCCACGATTTCTAAGTAGCGGATGTTGCTACTCCATTCCAACATAAAAGAAAAGAAGATAAATGTGGGAAAAATCATATTCAAAGAAGTCCACCGATGCGCCCAGAAGAATTCAGGGAGCCCTAATTTTCCCTCTCTCATCATCGCGTTGTGCTAGCCTGTGAATGTCTCTGTCCAGGGCAATGATGATGTTACTCCAAACAAAAGGGCCATTACGAAGCAAATTGTTGCAAAGTTTTCAGGGGAGGATTTGCCACGACATCTACCTCCTGGTTCTACTTCTACCTCTTCTACCCCAACCTATGCCATAGCAACCATCTCCACCTCTAATAGTGTCTTTGAGTAGCAAGTGCTCACATCATTCGAGAAGTTGCAAAGTTGGTTCACTCTATTTGAGACCCAACAACTGAGGATTGCTACAGACTTGGCACTGGCATAGGAAAAATGGCTATTTTTTGGGCCTATATGGAAAGGAGAGACACTATGATGAAAAGGTCTATGCAAAAGAATTTCACCAGGTTTATGTCTGCATTTCTTAGCTTCCCCAAGGAATTTCACTCAGATGTGAACGAAGAGAAAGGTGAAGTAGAGGCCGGTGAGACAGACCCTGCACTTACACATCCTGTTATTGAAGAAAAAGAAGCATAGAAACCTGAAGAGGATGACAAGACTAAATAATTTGGTATTGCATCTGGTAATGATGGAGAATAAACAGGTAACCCACCTTCTGCACTACATGCTGATGGCACTACATCTGTCCCACCTCCATCACCTGAACAAATGAAAGAGCAAGATCGTGAGATCAATAGGATTATTGATGACCTCACCAAATCTGATGATGTAGATGATGATGTGCTAATCCATTCATTGGAACGGAAGCCATGCTATAAGGATGCTGCGCGCAAATCCACTCGATCCAATTAAAATAAAAAAATTTCACTCCAAGCATTTAATTTTTTACGCCACTTTTTCTCTTTTCATTCCATCATGCATTCATTATTTTTGTCATATCATTTTCTTTATATATATATATATGTTTTTCCATTATTGATTCTTCTCTGTTCACGCATTGAGGACAATACATCCCTTAGGTTTGGGGGTGTGTTGTGCATATAGGATGCATTAGATATTTAGTTAAGTATGTTCATTTTAGTATTTTTGTTCATTTTGTCGTTCATTTTGCCATAACCTACATAAATGCAAAAGATTGTTAGACGGTGATGAGTATATTTTTGCTTATTATGCTTGATGAGTAGCTTAATTCTTCACTAAACCTAGAACATTATGATAGTGAATTAGGTGAGTTTAGCTTAGGATAGTTGCTTGAAAATTTCCCCCTAAAAGTAGAATGTCCTAATTCCAATTACAATTAGTCTATAGTAAGTTTCTTTTAATAAACTTAGAGATTCTTAAAGCTAAGTTTAGTGAAATGGCAATGTTTAATAATGAATGACATGGAAAAACTAAATAAAAATGAAAACTGCCATAAAACACTCCAATGCTTGAAAATGTCGAATAGGTTAGTAATACTTTGTTTGCTCCATTGTGTTGTTAATTAGAAAAGAAAGTTTAAGTAATAGTGTGTTAAAAAAAAGGGAGAAGAAAATAGTGTAGGGGCACTCAATTCGTGCTACTCTCAGCTAGCTGTATTTGAACCAAGAATCTACCTGAAAAAGAGGGAGAAAAATTTGTGTGCTAAGAGGGGGATCTACTCTATAAAAAGTGAGGAAGATTTGGAAAAGAGAAAACAAGCCTTTCTTAGAGGAATAATTTTTAGGTGAAAATAGAAGGTAGCAGTAGTAGCTAAAAAGCAGCGCAAAATGTGAGAAAGAGGATGGAGGCAGTCAACTAGGTCTTTGCAAAACATTGCAACGCCTTAGTTGAGGGCTAGATCAGCGAAATCATGCTTATTGAAGTTCTTCCTTATTTTCTTTTACATTTCTTTTTTGTGCGGTCAAATGTTTAAGATGCTGAATGGTATTTCGAATTTGGATTTGATTAATCAACACATGAGCTAAATCTCATTGGGTTGGGTTTACTAGATGATACTCTAATTTTCTATTAATGTTGAAGCTTTGATATGATATATTTTGCTGTTTCATTCAATTTGTTCTTCTTGAATTGCAAGCATGCAGACTCTAGAAATAGATGAATGTTTAGTATGCTTATAAACATAATCTAATTCTGAAAAAGTTAGGTTAGTTGGACCGAAATTGAATGAATCAAGTGGTTGTTCGACAAAATACCCATAGCAGTTTCTAGACGTAGAGCAGTGTTTGTACAGAACAAAGAGAAATCAATGCTAGGAATCACATCTGAGGCCTATAGGCATATATTTCTTTAGGTAAGGTAACCTGAGGTCCTACTCTCAGAAGAAGCAGACTATTTTAGATCCGTTCTAAACGGTAAAATGGTTAAGAGTTTGTTGAGGATTTTGGTTTATAAGGGTAGATTCTTAGTCATCCCAACCTTTCCATTCAACAAATTTGATCCTTTCATTCTTGCCCTGATATCTTTGCAATAGTATTTTTTTATATTTGTTTGTTTACATTTTACACATATCAACATCATTTTAATTATCATTACATTCCTGTCAATGTTTTGCCACAGCATAATTCATACACATTATAGTAGTAACATAACCAATTTAATCCTAACCGATCCCTGTGGAGATGATCTTATCATTATATTACTTGATTTGACGTGTATACTTGCACATTTTGCATATTATTTTCACACGCGACTTGGAGTAACATTCTCGGGAGGAGGAACATCTTTCGGTGCCGAAACATCCTTGAAAGCACCTTCGGCATCTCATCTTCATGTGCTGCCAGTAGTCCACTCTTTATCCATTGCCCAGAGTTAACATCGAAATGGTAAAGGGCCCCATAAGTAATAGGTTAATTTGAAGTGATGGGGGTGTCTCCATTGGTATTAATCCCTAATTTCTTAAAAATGTATGACAAATAAGTTCCATGAAGAAGGGTGATGTTTGTAGACATCGCCTTCTTGATACCCTTAGTTATGTCATTGAACATTATAAGAGCGAGGTTGGGACACCAATCAGATTGTATAGAATCGATCCACCAATAATCGATGGAGCGAAGCATGACATTTTTTTTATAGGAAAAAATCCAAGTGATGATAAGATGGAGAACATGATCATGGAGATTGAGTTCCGATGTGTTTTTGGACTCAATATAAAGAGTGGGGTTGTAGGCTTCTTCTTCATTAGAATTGCCTCCAAAAGACAAATGAAGAAAATTTCTAAAATCTTCTAAAGGAAGGAGAGTCGTGGTGTTCATTAAAAAAATGTTATAGTAATGACTGTATCACCGGACTCATCATGTTTGAGTTTGGTGTTTGAGTAAAAAGCTTGATATAATGGAGTTAGAAGACATTTTGGAGTCAAGATTTAGTGAAAAAATGGTAGGATTTGTAAAGAAATTGAGTGCGATTTGAAAGAGTTTTTGGATGGAGAGAAAAATAACTTTGGGTTTTTTGGAACTATTTTTTAAACCTTCGGTGCATGTATTCTTAAAATGGTATTGATACCAAATCACGAGTTTGTTTTTCAATTGTAAAATTTTCCAAAAACCTAATTTTTGAAGTCCTAATGTACTCTAAAGGTCCTAAAATGACACCTAGATAAGTTATAATGATTTCATATGCATGAAAATGCATAAAATAAGCATGATGCATATCATTCATAAATGACAATAAGTTCATTCAACAAACTAACTAAGTTAACTAAATAAAGTTTATTTTAACAAGTTTAAAGGCATAAAAAATAAATCATGCTAGACAAATAAAGTCAAAATAGATTAATCAAACATTTTAAGCTCCCCTATCTTTTTGCAAACAAGATCCATGCAAACCATACATACATGCCTTTTCAATACATTTTAAAATATATGCAAGTTTAAAACTTATTCATAATGCATAGAAAAGATTCAACAAAAAGTCAAGGCAATATGGTTAAACCCAGTTCTCTCCTAAGTGTCCAAAATATTTCATTGTCGAAAGGAATTGTAAAAATATTAGCTAATTGATGCAAAGTGTCTACATACTCTACAACTATATCACCCCTTTCACAAACAAAACCTGAGCACCCCAAGATGATATGCTCGATCGAATGAATCCTCAGTCTAATAATTCTTTAAATTGTGTTTTAACTCTTTTAGCTTAGTTTGGGCCATTATGTACGGAGTAGTCAAAATTGGAGTTGTTCCGAGTGTCACTTCAATTACAAACTCAACTTCTCTCTTAGGTGGTAACCCTAACAATTCTTCTAGAAACACGTCAGTAAATTCTTAAGTATCAGTACGTGTTTAATTTTTTATTCTAACACTGTAGTACCTAAGATGTAAGCTAGATACGCTTCACAACCTTTTCTAATCAATTTTCGGTTAATATTGCTAATATGATAATAGTCGCACAATTTTTGCCTGTAACATCCTGAAAATAGGGGTCCTGCATTTTGCATTATTTTATATGTTTAGCTAGCTAAGCTTGTTATTTGAGGGTGTTCGGGGGCCCTGAGAAGGCTCTGGGTCGAGCCTAGGCCTTGATAAAATTTTACTTTTTGGGTACTTAAAGGGGAGAGCTAGTGGTAACAGAGCTTAAGAATAATGGATTGTATTTGGATGTCACAAGTAGCAAGGTGGCCTAGTGGTTGGCGTCACAAGGGAGCATGGAAGGAGGAGTGGGTTCGAATCCCACATGCTGCATTTTGGGAACCTCATTTTGTGCCAAGATGGAGAAGTGGTGGAGTTGGCGTTGGACTCTACCAAGTGAAGATTTGAACTGGTCAAAGAATTTGAAAAGGGTGGTGGTGAGTGAATGGGAGAGCTAATCATGGAGGAAGTCAAGGGATTTGGGTGAGTGGTAGTAGTTGGCCAAAATGGGGAGTGTATGGGAAGATGAAATTCAGTCAAAGGAATAAGGTGAGCAAAAGGTCATTGGGTGCATATTCGGTCTTGGGGGAAAAAGAGAGTGCCGTTTTTGAAGTGTTCCTAGGAAACAATCCCTACTTCTTCTCTTTCGGCTTTTAGCATTTTGGGTTCTTGTGCTTTGATTTCTTTTGTGTTTACTACCGAAACCTCAACCTTCCTATCCTTCTCTTCTTCATTTTTCTTTTCTAGTTTTTCTTCTTCACCACAAGCTGAACTCTCATGCATTTTCGTTGTGTGTCACCTAAGCAACTGTGAAACGAAACTTTCCTTGTCATCTCTCTCTAGCTACTCTTTTCCCAAACTATCCTCTTACCATTTCTCTCTTGAGTTTCACCATAGCTGAAACCCCAGGTCTTCTTCTTTACTTCCCTCTATATTTTTCTCCATTAATCGAACCTTTACTTTTCTCTTTTGGAATCGGTTCTTCTCTTCTTTAACCAATAGCCAAACATTTTGTAGACTGAAGCTTGAGGGTCCGTTGTTTGCCAAGTTTTATCTTTCCATTCGGTTCATCATTGGTGTTAAGTGCCAAATCTCCTATTCCTATTCAACTATCTCTAATCTAAGGTTAGTAATGCCCTTCTGCTAGATTCATGTGTTGTTCACTTCATGTCTCTATTTTTGGAAGCCAAAAATCTTACTCTATTCTTTTGTCTAAGGCCGAATTGGAGGAGTGTTGGCATACGCTCTCATCATTATTCTAGCTCCTAGGTTTCGGAAGTGTGTTGGTAAGTAAGGTAAGACCGATATTAGTGATGAAGTGGTATTGTTGCTTGATTTTATCTCAAGCTGAAAAGGTGTTAACATATTTTCTTGTGTCAATCACTGTTAGGGTCTCGAAATGCTTCATCAGAAAACTAGCCGAACACCTTGCAACTGAAAGCTTGATGTTCTCTGGGTGCCGAAGTTGGCAGGAGTGTATAGTTCTTCGCGTAGTCAGGTGTGTAATCTCACACCTATATTCCTTTTCTTTGTGTTATATTATGTGTCGGCTAAAAGCCGAAATACCCTTAACGTGAATGCAGCGAGAATACCCTAATGGGTAAGATTGGGATATACCAAGTAAGTAGAATTTATGGTTATACCATTTGGATAAATTAGCATGATTGTATGTGTGTTCTGATTATCTGATGTACATTGATATATGTATGCATTCACCACATTATGATGATATAATATGATGCATGGGGAAGGGATATTGATTGATCGGGGAAGTGTATTTCGGTGGCCCTGCCACATATATTTCGGTGACCCTGTTACATTATTTCAATGGCACTGCCACAATTTCAGCGATGAGCAGCGTGACTGCCATCAAGGTGTGTAGCGGATGAGGGTTGATTGTAGAAGTCCCTACCAGTGTGTTTTGGCTAGAATGGGTGGTGTGTAGCGGATGGATTAGTAGGTTGGTATGGGTTGCATTGCATTCATTATCTGCTATACCATGCTTCTAGGGCCCAGGCCCAGATTGTTCTATAAGGGCTAAGGCCCAGTTCATTTCGGTATGGGCTTCGGCCAGGTTGATTCCATAAGGGTTGAGGCCCAGATTGTGTTTGATCGGGCTCGGGCCCAGTTCATGTTCGTTCGGAGGATTACACGTTGAGTTTAAGTAACTCACCCCCTCTGCTTAATTTTGCAGGTAATCCCTAGCTTTGAGGATTTGGAGCCGAGGTGGACTCTTTGGTGGCCATTCGTCGTTACTTCCGTAAATTAAGTTTTACTCTATTAAATTTCATTTAATTTGGGATTACGTTCTGTAATAAGGCCTTTGGGATTTTATTTGGTTTTTAACGTTTTATTCTCGGCTGCTATCTTTTATTAAACGTTCAATACGGGGTTTTCCTAAACTATAATAATTGTTTTAGAATATCACGTTTTTGCAAAATATTTAAATTCGATTTCCATAACAAAGAAAGTTTTCAATTAATCCTAACTTTTCTAAAACAGACATTAAATAATCGGGATTTGATAACAAGCAACGAAACACAGAATGTTTTAAAAACGCAACATTTTCAGCGAACAAATTCCCTAAACAACCTCTTAGTTTTCCAACTCCCTAACTCTCTTTTCAAAAACAACATTTCTTTGAAAATCATCGAACCTGATTATTTATAAACTCAGTCACTGAAAACAGCAACCTTGGTGTTTTTGCAAGAGAACTACAAAACAAGATGGATTTCCATAAACAACAAAACTTGAGTGGTAACTAACATGTAGTTTCTTTAACAACCCTCCCATGTGACATGCCAGATCCGGTTGTAACGTCTAGACCGGGTTTGGGGTGTTACATTTTGTGGCATCAGAGCCTGCTTGCAAAACTCGGTTGTGGAATGGGTTAAAAAATATTTTCTAAAATTGGTTTGCAATATTGTTTAGAAAAGTATATGTCTTTTTTGGAAGTATGGCACCCGAGTCTCTGGCACCAAATCTGTAAGTCTATTAACTTTGTTTGATATTTGAAATGAGTTTAGAAAGAAATTATTAGAATTAGTGTTGTATGACTGCTAGTTATAAGAGTTAAGACTATAGAGACTGAGACATTAGAAAGTTCGATCCACGAAAACAACTACTATATTTACTTTGCATAAAACATTGTTAATAAACATTGGAATTATACCCTAATTCATAAAATTTCTAATTAGATTAATTCAATTCAGCAAATATGAGTACAAGAAGGCGTGGACGTGGTACACGCGGCAGCGGTAGAGGCCGGGGTGCTGAGGCAGGATCCTCAGAATCTAGACATGTGCCAGAAGGCGAAGTGCTAGCATCACCAGTAGCGGAAGCAGGGTCTCAAGACAGAACCAGAGGGGACGATGCTTTGTCCCAAGAGATACTGCGCGTGTTGGAATACTGGATTGGTAGCCCGGAAATCTATCCCTGAGCGACTTCGGGCAAATGGGGCTGAGATATTTTGGGGCATTTCTGGTGTGGCCCCAAACGTAGCTGAATACTGGTTGGAGGCCGTTGAGCGAATCATGGATGATCGAGATTGCACATTGGAGGAGAAATTGAAGGGAGCAGTGTCTCTCCTGCGGGATGAGGCATACCAGTGGTGGCTCACAGTGAGGGAAGGTACTTAAGCAGACCGTATCACCTGGGACTTCTTTAAGACAGTGTTCCAGGGAAAGTATGTTGGGGCGAGTTATGTGGACGCCCAGAGGAAGACATTTCTGAACTTGGTCCAGGGGAATAAGTCTGTGGCTGAATATGAGGCGGGGTTCCTGTGCCTAGGCCGTTACGCTAGGGGTATCATCGCAACTGATTATGAGCATTGCGTACGGTTTGAGGATGGTCTGCGGGATGAGCTGCGAGTAGTGATAGCTCCGCAGCGGGAAAGAGATTTCGTCGTTTTGGTCGAGAAAGCAAAAATCACTAAGGAAGTGAAACGTTTTGAGAGGCAGAATCGGGATAAGGATAGGGGCAAAAATAAGAGAAGTTTTGGGACATCGGGATCTACTGGGGGTTTCCAAAAGAGGCCCAGGTTAGATGGGCTAGCTCGAGCCGTGATGCCCGCTACTGTAGGTCAGATGCGACCTTGTGCACAGTGTGGGAGAACGCATTCGGAAGAGTGATGGAGAAGAACGGGAGGATGTTTTAAGTGTGGGTCTAGGGATTATCTGATAAAGGACTGTCCACAAGAGTTGGAAAGGATATGAACAATAGGTCAGGGTTTTGTACAGTCAAGGAGAGGTGGTCAGCAGCCGCTGAGAGGTCATGGTCCAGCTAGAGGAGGAAATGGTTTTGGTCGAGGTTGTGGAGCACTGGGTAGAGGTGCTGGTAATACAGATGCAAGACAGCCAGAGTTAGTCTATGCAGTCCGACGACAGAGGATGGCAATGTACCGGACGTCATACCCGGTATGTTTCTTATATTTGATGTACCCTTTACAGCTTTGATGGATATTGGGTCTACGCATTCATATGTTGTCTGTACTATGTCTGAGACTCTGGGTATTAAATCTAAGATTGCTACTAGAGAAATGTCAGTGATTAGCCCTCTAGGACAATCTATGGTAGTGAACAAACTATTTAGGAATGTGCCTTTAGTAGTGCAAGGGATTGTTTTCTCGGCAGACTTGATGGAACTGCCATTCCGCGAGTTTGATCTGATCTTAGGCATGGACTGGTTAGTTAAGCATCGTGCAAACTTGGATTGTGCTGCTAAGCGCATGATATTTAAGACTTCTGAGGATAAGGATGTCCTGGTGATTGGAGAAAGGAGAGATTACCTGTCAATGTGGTTTCTGCATTAAAGGCTGAAAAGATGGTGTGAAAAGGGTGCGAGGCATTCCTAGCTTTCATCAGCGCTTTGGATGCCAAGGAATTGTATGTAGAGGATGTTAGAATGGTGTAAGAGTTCCCGAACGTATTTCCTGAAGAGCTTCCGGGATTGCCTCCGGATCGCGAGGTTGAATTTGGCATTGAGCTATTGCTAGGAACAGCTCCGGTGTCCATCGCCTCTTATAGGATGGAACCAAAGGAGCTGTTAGAACTTAAGGCTCAGTCCAAGAACTGTTGGACCATGGATTTATCCAACCAAGTGTATCACCATGGGGAGCGCCAGTATTGTTCGTTAAGAAAAAGGACGGGTCGATGTGTATGTGCATTAACTATAGGCAGTTGAACAAGTTGACTATTAAGAACAAATACCCGCTACAAAAAATTGACGATTTGTTCAATCAGCTACGAGGAGCTTCAGTTTTCTCGAAGATAGACTTGAGGTCTGGGTACCATCAGCTAAAGGTCAAGGAGGCGGATATTCATAAGACTGCATTCTGAACTCAATATGGGCATTACGAGTTTCTAGTGATGCCTGTCTGATTGACTAATACACCAACTGCTTTTATGGATATGATGAACCGAGCCTTCCAATCCTACCTGGATCGGCTTCGTGGTGGTATTCATAAATGACATCTTGGTGTACTCAAAGACTGAGGAGGAGCATGATTCGCATCTTCGGGTTGTTCTGTAGATATTGAGAGAGAAGCAACTTTATGCTAAATTCAGTAAGTGCGAGTTTTGGCTGAAGGAAGTGACATTCTTCGGTCATATTATGTTTGTTGAAGGGATTAGAGTCGATCTCCGAAAGATCTAAGTTGTTTTGGACTGGAAACCACCGAAGTCTGTGTTAAAAATTCGAAGTTTTTTGGGTTTGGCTGGGTACTACAAAAGATTTGTTGAGCGGTTTTCGTTGATTGCTGCACCTTTAACTAAGTTATTGCAGAAAGGAGTACCATTTGTGTGGACCGATAAGAAACAGGAAAGTTTTGAAAAGCTAAGAAGATTCTGACTGAGGCACCGATATTGATTCGGCCTGAGGCTGGGAAGGAATTTGTCGTCTTTTGTGATGCATCGCACACAGGTCTGGGTTGTGTGTTAATGCAAGAAAGGAAGGTGGTAGCATATGCATCTCGTCAACTAAGGCTGCATGAGAGGAACTATCCCACTCATGATCTGGAGCTAGCTGCAGCGGTGTTCACCCTAGAGATACGGAGGCACTATCTGTACGGAGAAAATTCGACTATCTACACCGACCATAAGAGTCAGAAATATCTCCTTCTCAGAAGGTGTTGAAATTAAGGCAAAAGGGGTGGATTGAGTTGCTGAAAGACTATGACTGCTCGATCGAGTATCACCCGGGTAAAGCCAACGTAGTGGCGGATGCGTTGAGTCGTAAGGTGATATCGGATTTGAGAGCAATGTTTTCTCATCACAGTCTGTACGAAAATGGTAGCTTGTTAGCGGAACATCAGGTGAAGCCGATATGGGTAAGTCAGATTAAAGAGAAGCAATCGTTGGATGAATTGTTGTGTTCTCGATTTTAGTAAGTGGAAAATGGAGAGACAGGGGATTTTAGTCTGAACAGTGAAGGGGTATTGTGTTTTCATGGAAGAATTTGTATGCCGAAGGACTCTAAGTTGAGGCAGATGATTCTGCGGGAAGCGTATAGTAGCCCATACGCTATGCATCCTGGTGGAAGTAAGATGTATCGAGATTTATGTGAACTGTATTGGTGGCCAGGGTTGAAACGAGAAGTTACCGACTTTGTGAGTAAGTGTTTGACATGCCAGCAAGTGAAGGCGGAACATCATTTGCCTTCGGGATTGCTGCAACTGGTGAAGATTCCACTTTGGAAGTGGGAGAGGGTAATGATAGACTTTATTTGTGGGCTACCCCTAACGCCTACTAAGAAAGATTTAGTGTGGGTAATCATTGATCGATTGACTAAGTCCGCACACTTCATACCGGTTTGTACCGACTATTCGTTACAGAAGCTGGCGAAGCTGTATGTGGTGAAAATCGTGAGGCTGCATGGGGTACCAGTGTCTATCATATCAGACAGGGACCCTAGATTTACATCGCGGTTCTGGAAGGCGTTAGATGAAGCTTTGGGTACAAGGCTAGATTTCAAAGATGACGTTCCACCCACGTGCATCGATGGTCACCGGAAAGGGTAATTCAGATTCTAGAGGACATGTTAAGGGGCTGTGTGATTGACTTCAGAGGTAGTTGGGAAGATTACCTGCCGTTGGCTGAATCCGCTTACAACAATACCTATCAGTCCAGCATTCAGATGGCACCCTACGTGACGTTGTATGGTCGTAGGTGTCGTACCCCTACCTATTGGACAGAGTTAGGTGATGGACAGTTGTTGGGTCCGGAATTGATCTCAAAAATAGAGGAAAAGGTTAAGCTGATTCGGGACCGGTTAAAAGAAGCTTCAGATAGACAAAAATTGTATGCAGATCTAAAGCGTAGGGAGATAGAATTTTCAGTGGGGGATCGTGTCTTTTTAAAAGTCTCACCTTGGAAGAAGGTTTTAAGATTTGGACAGAAGGGCAAGTTGAGCCACAGATTCATCAAGCCTTATCGAGTGTTAAAACGTGTGGGACCAGTGGCTTATTAGCTTGAGTTACCCCTAGATTTGAGTCAGATACATAATGTATTCCATGTTTAGATGCTAAGGCGCTATCGTTCATATCCATCTCATGTAGTGTCGGTGGAAGAAATTGAGGTGAGACCTGATCTGTCTTTCGAAGAAGAACCAATGCAAATTTTGGATCGAGGGGTCAAAGTATTGAGAAGGAAGTCAGTTCCATTGGTTAAGGTATTATGGCTTAATCACGGTTCGTAGGAAGCCACGTGGGAGCCAGAGGAGGCGATGCAAAAGCAATACCCTCACATCTTTTAATTAGGTAAATTTTGAGGCCGAAATTTCTTTAAGGGGATAGAGCTGTAACTTCCTGAAATTAGGGGTCCTGTATTTTGTATTATTTTATGTGTTTGGCTAGCTAGGCTTGTTATTTGGGGGTGTTCAGGGGCCCTGGGAAGGCTCGGGGTCGAGCCTAGGCCTTGGTAAAATTTTTCTTTTTGGGTACTTAAGGAGGAGAGCTAGTGGTAGCAGGCCTTAAGAATAATGGGTTGTATTTGGATGTCACAAGTAGCAAGGTGGCCTAGTGGTTGGCGTCACAAGGAAGCACGGAAAGAGGAGTGGGTTTGAATCCTACATGTTGCATTTAGGGAACCTCATTTTGTGCCAGGATGGAGAAGTGGTGGAGTTGGCATTGGACTCTACCAAGTGAAGATTTGAACTGGTCAAAGAATTTGAAAAGGGCGGTGGTGAGTGAATGGGGGAGCCAATCAAGGAGGAAGTCAAGGGATTTGGGTGAGTGGTAGTAGTTGGCTGAAATGGGGAGTGTATGGGAGGATGAAATTCGGTCAAAGGAATGAGGTGAGCAAAAGGTCATTGGGTGCATATTCGGTCTTGGGGGAAAAGGAGAGTGCCATTTTTGAAGTGTTATTTGGAAAGAATCCCTACTTCTTCTCTTTCGGCTTTTAGCATTTTGGGTTCTTATGCTTTGATTTCTTTTGTGTTTACTACCAAAACCAAAACCAAAACCTCAACCTTCTTATCCTTCTCTTCTTCATTTTTCTTTTTTGCTTTTTCTTCTTCACCACAAGCCAAACTCTCATGCATTTTCGTTGTGTGTCACCTAACCAACAGTGAGACAAAACTTTCCTTGTTATCTCTCTCTAGCTATTCTTTTCCCAAACTATCCTCTAACCATTTCTCTCTTAAGTTTCACCGTAGCCGAAACCCCAGGTCTTCTTCTTTACTTCCCTATATATTTTTCTCCATTAACCGAACCTTTACTTTTCTCTTTTGGAATAGGTTCTTCTCTTCTTTAACCAATAGCCAAACATTTTGTAGACTGAAGCTTGAGGGTCTGTTGTTTGCCGAGTTTTATCTTTCCATTCGGTTCATCATTAGTGTTAAGTGCCAAATCTCCCATTCCTGTTCAATTTATCTCTGATCTAAGGTTTGTAATGCCCTTCTGCTAGATTCATGTGTCGTTCACTTCATGTCTCTATTTTTTGAAGCCAAAAATCTTACTCTATTCTTTTGTCTAAGGCCAAATTCGAGGAGTGTTGGCATATGCTCTCATCATTCCTCTAGCTCCTAGTTTTGAGAAGTGTGTTGGTAAGTAAAGTAAGGCCGATATTAGTGATGGGGTGGTATTGTTGGTTGATTTTATCTCAAGCAGAAAAGGTGTTAACATCTGTTCTTGTGTCAATCACTGTTAGGGTCTCGAAGTGCTTCATCCGAAAACTAACCGAACATCTTGTAACCGAAAGCTTGGTGTTCTTTGGGTGCCGAAGTTGGCAGGAGTGTATAGTTCTTCGCATAGTCAGGTGTGTAATCTCACACCTATATTCCGTTTGTTTGTGTTATATTATGTGTCGGCTAAAAGCCGAAATACCCTGAACGTGAATGCAGTGAGGATACCCTAATGGGTAATATTGGGATATACCAGGTAAGTAGAATTTATGGCTATACCATTTGGATAAATTAGCATGATTGTATATGTGTTCTGATTATTTGATGTACATTGATATATGTATGCATTCACCACATTATGATGATATAACTTGATGCATGGGGAAGGGATATTGATTGATCGGGGAAGTGTATTTCGGTGGCCCTGCCACATATATTTCGGTGACCCTGTCACATTATTTCTATGGCACTGCCACAATTTCGGCGATGAGTAGCGTGACTGCCATCGAGGTGTGTAGCGGATGAGGGTTGATTATAGAAATCCCCACCGGTGTGTTTTGGCTGGAATGGGTGGTGCGTAGCGGATGGATTACTAGGTTGGGCTGGGTTGCATTGCATTCATTATCTGCTATACCATGCTTCTAGGGCCCAGGCCCAAATTGTTCTGTAAGGGCTAAGGCCCAGTACATTTCAGAATGGGCTTTGGCCAGGTTGATTCCGTAAGGGCTAAGGCCCAGATTGTGTTTGATCAGGCTTGGGCCCAGTTCATGTTCGTTCGGGGGTTACACATTGAGTTCTAGTAACTCACCCCCTCTGCTTAATTTTGCAGGTAATCCCTAGCTTTGAGGATTTGGAGCCGAGGTGGACTCTGTGGTGGCCATTCGTCTATTAAATTTCATTTAATTTGGGAGTATATCTGTAATAAGGCCTCTAGGATTTTATTTGGTTTTTAACATTTTATTCTCGACTGCTATCTTTTATTAAACGTTCAATACTGGGTTTTTCCTAAACATTCATAATTGTTTTAAAATATCACGTTTTTGCAAAATATTTAAATTCGATTTCCATAACAAAGGCAGTTTTCAATTAATCCTAACTTTGCTAAAACGAACATTGAATAATTGGGATTTGATAACAAGCAACAAAACACAGAATGTCTTAAAAACGTAACATTTTCAACGAACAAATTCCCTAAACAACCTCTTAGTTTTCCAACTCCCTAACTCTCTTTTCAAAAACAACATTTCTCTGAAAATCATCGAACCTGATTATTTATAAACTCAGTCATTGAAAACAGCAACCTTGATGTTTTTGCAAGAGAACTACAAAACAAGATGGATTTCCATAAACAACAAAACTTGAGTGGTAACTAACACGTAGTTTCTTTAACAACCCTCCCATGTGACATGCCAGATCCGGTCGTAATGTCTAGACCGGGTTCAGGGTGTTATATTGTCAGCCTTAATATTAATTGTTTCACCATTCTGACATCTCAGTACAATTCATGTTTGGCTACAGTTTACCGAATATCGTGTAGGTTCAACCAATTCATGCTCAGTAAAATTCAGGGTCGATGTCATGATGTCACCCTCTCCACATCGTGACTGTAACGCCCTGAATTTTGGGCCTAGAAGAAATAGGCTTTGGGCATCGGAACAATTAGATTTAGTTGTACGCGAAAAATTTCACTAATTGCATGTTTGCTCTACTGGCTATGTGCTTTAGGAGTGATTGGGAGTGTTTTGGGAGGTCTTAAGTTCAAATCTAGGCTATAGAAAAAATTTTAGTTTTCCCTAAAATTGAACTTGGCATGGGATGGAAGGACTTGTTAATATTTGAGGATAAAATGTGACACAAGGAAGCTTGTGGTCTAGTGGCAAGGAGGCGTTAGGAGTATGCATGTGGTATGAAGTTCAAGTCATGGCGTGCACAGAATTTTTGGTTGTTCCTTGAATAAACCTAGATATTAGCATGTAGGCTTTATAAAATATTGAGGATAAGTTAGGACACGATTAAGCTTGTGGCTTATTGGTAAGTGGCATGATAAAGCTTCATAAGAGGGCTGGTGTTCAAGTCACTCCTGCAGTAAAGAGGTATTTATTTTGCTGCTTTGGTCAGTAAAAAAGTAAAGGTGGACTGGAACTCTACAAGGTAAGGTTTGAATTGGTCATTGAGTGAATCAATGAGGATTTCGTAGAGGGATTAAGGGAGTGATTTATGGAGAAAAACAAGGAGTTTAAATTGTGTGGGAGTGTTGTGCCGAATTGGTAAGGGGAAGCATAGGAAATTCGGCTAGGATAGTTTTCTCTCATTTTTGATTTGGTTTCGGTCACATTTGCCTTGGGAAAAATTGGTTTGTGTTTCCAAATTGTTCGTTTTCTTTTACTTCTTCTGTTTTACATTTTGTCTAGCCAAATATATTTTCCCTTTTCCCCTCGGTTTCATTCTTTCTTTCTGGTTATTCTCCTCTAGCCGATTGCCTCTTCTCCATCTTTTCTCTTTTCTCTTTTGATATTCCCCTCTACTTATTTCTCTTTTGGCCGAATATTCTGCTTCTCTCCCTATTATTGGTCGACTGTTGCCATTGGTGTTGCTTCGGTCTTGCAAGGGTTCTGAGGAATCGATAGGTACTCATAAGTTCTCTCTGTTGTTTCTCTGTTATTGCAATATGTGTTCAAATCCATTTCTTGTACTTTTTCTAAAAGTCGAATACTCATCCATCATATTCTTTGATTACCAAATATTAGTTTCCTAAGTTGATCATTGGATTTTTAGATTTCTACAAGAAGTGACGGGGTGCGAGCATTTCAGAAGCTATTGAAATTCTTTTGTTATTCAATCATGAACTCTCAATGGGTAAAGAGGATTCTAGTAGTAAAGTGAGGACAAAGGTGCCAGCTGAGATTGAGTGCATAGCCTCTACTCCCAAGTTTAAAAGGCGTGCGGTGTCGGCTATTCGGGACTTTCCACCAGGATGCAGAAGGGTGGTTGCACCAAACTATGGTTTGAGTCGGCTAATCATAGTCGACCGATTTTGTCAAGGCAAGTGGTAGTCGACCTCTCGGTTAAATGGTTGTTAAGAGTTTTTCTAACACTATCTGATAAGTGATTAACTGGATGTTATGTTTGAATATAGGTTCTGGCGATCATGAATTTATAGTATTCTACGTGATCAGGTGTGTAACAGTACCCTGTATCCGATAGTCGGCGAGAAAGTCGATAGAGTGTGTGTAACTATATGCTATGTTTGATAACCGGCTGAAAAGCCGAAAGTATGTGTTGTTTACATTGCTATGATTGCAGATAGGCAAAATGCCGAAACGCCAGAAATATGGCGTATGATGCCACATGAGCGTGCGATCATGCGTGTGGTGAACCTAGCCCACGAACATAGGTGTTAGTCTGTAGATGCCACCACGAGTGCTCTCGTGGCCTTGGGCTGTTCTGGGCCTCGTTGGGTCGAAATGGGATGTGTGGGCCGAGTGCGCTTGTGGGCCCACACAGAGAAAATGTATGTGATGTGGCAAGTGTTGTTTGGACTGTGACGTTTGCATAACTGTGGCTGTTTCTGGGATAAATAGGCCACACGAGCGTGAGCCCACTTAGGCCGAATAATGGGCCTTAGGCCCATTTACACTGTTGTGACTGTTTGGGTTGCTTAATTCGCTTGAGGTGACGGTGGACCTTCAGTTGGGTCGCTGAGACTCCCGAATTGTGAAATTACCAAAATACCCCCGATTTGTGAAATTATCGAAATACCCCAAAATTTTGAAATTACTAAATACCCTCAATTTTTGAAATTACTAAAATACCCCCGATTTGTGAAATTACCGAAATACCCCTGAAGGTAGGATTACTGAAATACCCTTACAGGGTAAAATGACTATTTTGCCCTTGTGGGTAAATGACTGACTTAGACTATGAATTTGAATGATTTGACTGAGATCATATGATTTTGTTTAAACTAACTTGATATGCTTTTAATATATGTCTAAATGACTGTTACTGAGCATGGCCATTTTGCATACACGTGTAATGATTGAGCATGATATACACGACATATTGCATGGGGTTGGGACATTGATTTGGAGGAAGTATATGATTTGTTAGGGTTGCATGGTCGCTTGACAACTGTGGATCCACCGATGGCTTTAAGCTGATTATGTGATTGGCAGCTTTGCTGCAATATTGGTTAGTGTCACAATCGGTGCTACATAAGGAGTGTAGGGATGGGTGGGTCGATTAAATCCCCACAGGAGTGCAGGATTGGTATGGGCATTAATGCATTGCATATAGTGATTCTGGTATTGAGATAGGCTTAGGCCCAGATAGATGTGATATGTGACATTTGATATGGGCTAAGGCCCAGCCGAGGCTATTATGGGCTAAGGCCAGTTGCCACCGTTACTGTAATGGGCTTAGGCCCAGATTGATGTGATGCATCCTCATACTGTTGCATATATGTTTATGAGATTTGTCATTGTACTGGGCCTAGGGCCACTTGTTTTGTTATTGGTTTGGGCTGGGCCCAATTGATTCTGTTAGGGGCTGTGACCCAAATGATATTTTAGTGGGTTTTGGCCCACGTATGCTCTAAACTGGACTGTACTGTTACTTTTAAAGGGTTGTAGCCTGATCGCTTTTGTTTCTATTTACAGATATCTTGATCATTACTCTAGTAAAGGGATTACACATTGAGTTTTCGTAAACTCACCCCATTTTTAACTGTGCAGGTAATCCCCAGCATTAGGAGGATCGGTGCTGCAAGGGACTCAGAGGTGACCACACGACTGCGGCTATTATTATATATGTTTTAAAGTTCATTTTGGGTTGTAATAAGGCCTCTTTTAATTTCTAGTTTTAATTTGGGATTTTTAGTTATTATGTTTCCTATCTATTAAAAGTAGATCGTGGTTTTCCAAAGCAATAACTGTCTTCAAACACTACGCTTTCACAATTTAATCTTTAAACCTCACGTTTTCGTAAATCGGTTACTTTTAAACTTAGCTTCCGCATCCGAAAAGAAATTTTGGGAAGAAACTTAATAATTTTTCTGTATACCACGTTTAAAATAAAATAATAATAAACTAGCGTAACTAGGATTTTACTTAAGCTTTTAATTAAGAAGGGTTTTTAATAAAAACATGGTTTTCGAAAAACACTTCAGTGTGACACGCCAGATTTGGCCATAAAGTCTAGGGTGGGTTTTGGGTGTTATAGTGACGTTGCCAAATAGTTTGCCACATCACAATGTCAGGCCACTCGACGTCACAACGTCACATAGAGTCAGTTGGTGTAGTGACAAGAAAATGTGGTCATCAGGACGAGGACTCTATTTTTGGTAAAAATTAGGTCATTTGGTACCTATTTCGAGCCAAACTACCAAACACTAAGTTTGATAAATAAAAACATAGCATAACCTGCACAAAAACATACCAAAATGCATACCAGGCATATGATATAACCATTGCCAATTCAATACATCTCAATTTGGCACCAAACCATTTCAATTCAACTTATACCAACTCAACTATTGTAACAGTCTGGTTTATACCCTAGTCAGAACAGTGATTTCGGGACCACAAATCTGAGTCTGTATAATATTTTTATATTTTTTTCTGTGCATTTGATAAGTGACTAAGCATGTGTTAAATTTTCGTAAGTTAATTTGTCCGTCTATGTGTTTAATTTGACGAAAGGATTGAATTGTATTAAATTCAATGTTAGTATGCTATTTATTAATGTACCAATGTGTTCTGGCTTTTAAAAGAAAAGGCCGTAAGAGGTAATTAAACCATTTTAAAATATAGTGGTTGGTTAATGGACAATAATGGCCTTGAATTATATTTGTTTTATATGTTTATTAAAGGTCAATTTAGTAAATGAATTATAAATGTTTTATAATTAAAACAAAACATAAAACATGGCCATTGTTCATCCTATTTTGGCCAAAAATCAAAGAAGAAAAGAAAGGGTTTGAATGTCTCTAATATTCGGCTAGCGTTTGATTCAAATTCAAGATCAAGAATCGAGGAAAACGAACTTAGACCGCGGGAAAGCGAAAGTAACCGAGTAGCCATTCCCATTTCAGTTAAATCGAATCCGACGTAAGTCATATTGCAAATAAATGTAATTGTATTGAATTGAGCATATTCATATGACTATTGATGATAATGAATGCTTACAGGATGTTATGTATATGAATTCCAAGATAAGGTCGATATAGTGATAAGTCTGAGAAATCCCGTATGAACTTACAAATACAAAGGTATCTATTCTGTTTTTCATGTAAGACCACGTCTGGGACGTTGGCGTTGATTTGATATTCATGTAAGACCACGTCTGGGACGTTGGCATCGATATGAGCTTTACGTGTAAGACCATGTCTGGGACACCGATATCGTATTGATTCGTGTAAGACCACGTCTGGGACGTTGGCATCGATATGAGCTTTACGTGTAAGACCATGTCTGGGACATCGACATCGTATTGATTCGTGTAAGACCCTGTCTGGGACAGTGGCTTCGATATTCGATTACATGTAAAACCTCGTCTGGGACGTTGGCATTGTATGATTATTCTAACTTTTTGAGTATCCTATTAGATTTCGAACGGTTCAATGAGCAAATTCGAGCTATGAACAATTACGTGAATGTATATTCGTTTCAGGTATGTTTGGTATGTACACTAAGTGTGTATAAAAGGTAAGTACCTATATGACTTTGGTTTGAAGAAAAGTATGATTGAATATGAGAACGAGAATGAGATGCAAGAATGATTATGAAAAAGTTATGTATATACATATGATTCTTGAATGGATGAATGTGGCAATTGTGGCCAAGTATATGAACTAAAGCAAATATGTGATAGTTTGCTAAGTAAATGTTATGTGCCAATGTACCTTATGCATATATGCCTTTTATGTTAAGTTTATTTGTATTATGACTTACTAAGCTTTTGGAAAGCTTACTCTGCGTGTGAGTTTTCTCTATTTTATAGGTCGTCAAAGCTACTGAAGGCTCGAGACCGTCAAGGATCGTCATCACACTACTAAACTCATTTTGGTACACTTTGGAAATGTATATAGCTAGGTATGGCATGTATTGGCTAGTATTTGATATAAGTTTGTTATATGAACTTTGCCATGTGATATGGCTAGTTATGAGTTGAGAATTTGCTTGAATGAATATGATATGTGAAGTCTGTTTTTGGCATGGTTAGTTGATTCATGAAATGGTCAAGTTTTGATTAAGCAAATGAATGAATTATGCTTGTGATAAGTTAAGTTTTAGTCTTGTAATTTGGATGGTTATTTTGGTATGTTATTGGTTGCCAAATAGGCATGAGATGTCTTGATGATTTTGCTTATAGGCAAGTCCCATATGGGTGGCATTTTGGCCTTGCAAATGGCCTATTTTGCCACACGGTTGTGGCACACGGGCGTGCCTGGTGACCGTGGGACAAAGTCAGTAGCTAGCATAAGAGTACACGGCCTTGGCACACGGACGTGCCTAGTAGCATTGTGGTTTTCAACAGGATCGACCACGGCCAAAGTACACGAGCATGCTTGGTGGCCGTGGAGCAAAGTCAGTTTCAACCATGGGAGGACACATGGGTGTGTGTAGCAGCCGTGGGAGGCACACGACTTGCCCACACGGGCGTGTAACCCCTGAAACTTAGAAAAGTTTTAAATTTCCATGAAATTTTGTATGTGTTTCGGTTTAGTCTCGACCTGGTTTATAGCATGTTTTAGGTCTCGATGACCTACTAAGGGGACATTATGGTTGAGGTTAATATTCAATTGTATGACATTTTTGTAAACATTTCCGATCTGTTCGGTAATGTCTTAACCCTAGTCCGGCAACGGATACAGGTTAGGGGTGTTACAATTATTCAACTATACACTTAATAGTTACATACCTTCATTGAACATTCTATTCCATACATACTTTTCTATTTTATTGCCATATACAATGTCACACAACTCATCAAAACATACATTTACATATAAGATCTTTAGCATTCCATAATTCAAAAATTAATCAAGTTATAACCAAACTATCCATTAGAAGTAAAAACATATATTAACACCTATCTACATGCCACATAACTAAGCTAAAAAATAATCAAAAGGATACTAAGTTTATAACGGGATTGATCTGCCACAAATCGACGTGGAAAATTAGGCTTTTAAACACATTTAAGGAGCTTGTTCTTGAGCAAAATAGAGTTTTTTTAGTATAGTTTTTCATCATTTTCATTATTTTCATATTTTCAGATAATAAGTGAAAATGTCTCAATTTTGTTACTTTTTTACCCAAATTGGCTGCTAGTGCCATTTGGAGGCCTAACTTGTTTTCCATTGCTATGTTTATTTTCTTTACTTAGAGCATGTGTACCGAAACCTTTAAGGAGGTTGGTTGATGGAGATATGAGTAAACTAAAATATTTGGACAAAGGACTAAATCATAACAAATTGGACCAATTTGAATAGAATTAAGAACTTAGGCAATGACGCCCCTAAGGGAAAATTACTATAAAGTGAGATCGGAAGGTAATCCTGTCATGCACCCATTCTTTAGTTCTGGATTAACTGATAAGGTTGGAAGATAAGCCAGACATAATTTGTCTAAGTCGGTAAAATTGAGATCAAAAGATAAAATGAAGCCACTTAGGAATTTAAGCAATTTATGTCTCGAGTTCGAGATTTGGTGAATGTAACACCCCAAACCTGGCCTAGAAGTTAGGCCCGAATCTGGCGTGTCACATTGAAGTGTTTTTCGAAAATCGCGTTTTCATTGAAAACCCTTCTTGATATTCAAAAACTAAAGTCCCAGTTCATGATTGTTATTAATAATCGACATTTATTAAGAAGTATTACCTTCAAAACCTTGTTCGTTGTGGAAGCTAAATTTAAAACGAGTGACTTTTGAAAACGTGATATTTACAACTTAATTACGAAAGTGAAGTGTTTTGAAAACAGATATTGTTTTGGAAAGCCGCGATCAAGTGTTGAGCAAATTTAAAAGATAATAAACTAAAAATCCCAAACTAAAAATCAGAATTTAAGAGAGGCCTTATTACGAAATATGAACCCAAAATAAAATAAAAATAAGTAGAATACGAAAATCTGAAACTGCTCGTAGTGTGGCCACCTCCGAGTCCTCCAGTACGTTGAACCGCCTACTGAGGATTACCTGAGAAAAATTTAAAAGAGGGGGTGAGTTTATGAAAACTCAATGTGTACAACCCTCATCAGTCAAAACATGCATCACAACAATCCGGGCCGACGCCCATTCCATTAACAGTGGAAATTGGGCCTTAGCCCAAAATAACCTCGGTTGGGCCTTAACCCATATCAAATGTCACATATCATAATTATCTGGGCCTAAGCCCATCTCAATAATAGAATCCATATATGCTATGCGTTAATGCCCATACCAGCCGTGCACTCCGTCTCCTTTCTAATCGTACACTCTTGTGGGGATTTAATCGACCCACCCATCCGTACACTCCGTATGTAAAGACACTGCTGCGGCACTAACTTATCGATCGCGGCATGGTGGCTTTCGGTGCCTAAAAAACTGCGGTGGTGGCTATAAAGCATTCGGTATTGGAATAAGCCTATATTAATAGCACACATCCCACGGTAACATTATCGGTGCAGCATGGCTGTTCGGTGGCTAAACAGCCTACGGTGGCTATAAAGCCTTCGGTGGATCCACAGTCGTCAAGCGACCATGCGATCCTATTAGCACTTCCTCCGAATTAATAATCCCAACCCCATACAATATGTCGTGTATGTCATTCTCAATCATTACCCGTGTATGCAAAATGGCCATGCTCAGTAACAATTATAAAAGGATATCAGTCATACAACCACAATAAAATTAGTCCACTCATTGCACAAGTCGATCATCTACCTACAAGGGCAAATCAGTCATTTTACCCTATAAGGGTATTTCGGTAATTCTACCTTATAGGGGTAGTTCGGTAATTCCACTCATAACCAATCCATGTATGCAATGCATCTCAAACATAATCAATTATACAATTAACACATACAATGCTAGTACTACCACGAGGGTACAACTGTCATTTTGTCGTTTAGGGGTAAAACAGTAATTTCATAAATCGAGGGTATTTCGATAATTTTGCAAATCGAGGGTATTTTGATAATTTTGCAAATCGAGGGTATTTCAGTAATTTTGCAAACTGGGGGTATTTCAGTAATTTCACTAATAGGGGGTATTTCGATAATTTCACAAACTGGGAGTATTTTGGTAATTTTACAAACCGAGGTATTTTAGTAATTTTGCAAATCGAGGGTATTTTGGTAATTTCACAAACTGGGGTATTTCAGTAATTTCACAAACCGAGGGTATTTTTGTAATTTCACAAATCGGGGGTATTTCTGTAATTTCGCTAATCAAGGGAATTTTGATAAATTTGTAATCCGAGGATATTTCAGTAATTTTGTAAACTAAGGGTATTCAGTAACTTTTTAAACCAAGGGTATTTCAGTAATTTTATAAACCAAGGGTATTTTAGTAATTTTGTAAACCAAAGGTATTTCAGTAATTTTGTAAACCAAGGGTATTTCGGTAATTTTGTAAACCAAGGGTATTTCGGTAATTTTGTCAACCCCTCAGAAGGTCTACAGTCGCCTCGAGCGACTCAAGTATTCTAAACAGATATAATGATGCGAATGGGCCTAAGGCCCATTCTCGACCCAAATAAGCCCACACGCTCGTGTGGCCCATTTAGCCCAAATCTAGCCACAGATATGAGATTCACATAGTCTAATCCAATATCTACTACACAATCATACAACTTATTCATATGGGTCCATGGGCCTATTAGGCCCTCTTCGACCCATCGTGGCCCAAGCAGCCACAACCTACAAGAATACTCATGGTGGCCTTGACTATCGCGTCGAAGCTCCCACACGTGCGCTCGCATGCTCGTGTGGCTACCATTACCGTGTGACAGGCATTTCGGCATTTGCCGCTCTAGAGCTAGGGTAGGGTGAAATACACACCTGATAGGAATTTGAAGCTACTAATCCGCGCTCCGACCACTCCTGTGCCCAAACGCCAACCAACGTGTGTCTCCTCCCTCATAGATTGGTTCTATTTATAGCCAGCTTCTCACCTCCCCTCTTGCTAGCTTTCCGATGTGGGATCCTTCCATCAGTAGAGTTTAAATCCAACACAAACTCTTGCTGTCCCAACTTAGCAAAATAAATATCCCCTTTTTGCTACTCATGAGGTTCGAACCCATACTCCCCTGTAGCATAATCCACGCCGCTAGCCACTTTACCAACTACCTCCTTGTTGTCTTAAAACATGCACAACTAAATATAAGTCTATGGCCAAAGTCTAAGTTCACTTAAAAATAAATCAAAATGAAATGCAAGCGCCAAGACTTGAACCCAAGCACTCACTTATCCCCTTAATGACGCCTTGCCACTAGGCCACTCCCTTCCTTGTGTCATTTTTCTCCACATTTTATTCATAAAGCCTACTACTAACTCCTAGGGTTTTATTCACCTAAAATAAAAATTTCCCTAAAGCCAAAGTTTGAATCCAGGACTTCATAGAAGCCCTCTAACCTTCCAAAATCACTCACCTAATAGGCCCAACTAGCATTAGAGCCGTTCTCTTGTTCTCCAAAAATTTTAAACGCTCCTGTGCCTAAGGCCCAATGTGCCCAATTCTACTAGCCCAAATTCGGGTCGTTACAGTGAACCACATCTAAGTCAACCAACTCCCAATTGTTATTTGCTAAATAGTCCCTCTAGTTTAAATTTCTTAGAATTTAGTCCTTAGGGTAGAATTTTTAATTTTCTTGCAAAAATATTCTTTTATGGACCGCGGTACTATAAAATCATATTAGTAGCCACTTAGACTCTATTGTGTAGGCTATTTATTGCTCAATTTCCTCTTCATTTGGGTTCGATCATTGGAATACTTTAGTGTTTCATTGTAACACTATAAATATTAGAACTGACTTGTACGGTTGCAGTTAAACTAGGCTTTAAAAATTATTATATAAAGTCAATGTTTTAATGCGCATGTTCTCAGTCAATCAAGTGATTAGCGTCGTTTTCGGGGAAGATGGTGTAAGATTGAGTATTTTTTAGTGTACACTTTTATGTAGAGATACGTAGCCAAAGTTGGATTTATATACGAATTTATTTTATGTTGTTTTTTTAGAGTTAATTGACTTTCTTCAATCCCTCGTACTTGTAAGAATTGCATAACGATAGTGGTGCCTTGCCATTTGGGTTAAAATTCCAACGTATCATCACACATGCAAAAAGGGTGCAACATTCTAGAAACATACGATCTCCACCGAGAGAGAAACCTTTTGAAGATCCATAAGAAGAAATTCGACAACCACCACAACCACCTATGGAGAAAAGAATTTGACGCTGCTATGCGGTGCCCAACCTAGATGTTGTTCGAGGTAGCATTAATTGCCCAATGATTAATGCTAACAACATCTAAATTAAACCTGCAAAGATCCAAATGATACAATCGAACCCTCAATTTTGAGGGTTAATGAATGAGGATACAAATCATCATCTTAAGCGGTTTCTAACAATTTGTTATACTTTCAAGTATAATGGGGTATCCAATGATGCTATCCATCTTTGTCTATTCCCTTTATCTCTTATTGATGATGCTTTTGTGGTTAGATCCGTAGCCGGTAGATGCAATCAACATTTGGGATGACCTAGCGAGTAAATTTTTGGAAAAATATTTTCCACCAAGAAAGACAATGAAACTCCGAATGGACATTACAAATTTTCGACAATTGGAACGAGAGTCATTATAGGAGGCTTGGGAGCACTTCAAATTGATGTTGGGCAACTGTCCGTTCCATGGTTTGCTAGATTGGCTACAACTTAAAGCCTTTTACAATGGACTTACCCGGATATGCTTTAGTCTTGATGGAGCATTCGCTGAAGCATTCATGTCAAAGACCTAGACCAAGCCTGTCAATTAATCGAGGATATGGAGATGAACTCTTACATGTTGTCGACTAAGGCGCTAGTCCAAAACTAGTCCAATCTAACTAATTTTAATGCAGACACGACGAGGAAAACAACCATATGGAGGTGAATTATGTAGGGAATAGAGGATATAACCCTTACTCTAACACCTATAACCTCGGGTGGCGTGACCATCCTAACCTTAGGTGGGGAAGGAACCAAGCAAGACCGTCAAATCAAGGGAACCAAAACGCTAACCCTTTAAAGCCCAACACACCATTCCAAGCTGTATTACCTTTTAAAGCACCCCAAGACCAAGAGAGGAAACCAACTTATAGTAGTAACCTACATTGTCAATTACGATGAGTAACCTGCCAAATCCGTATCCAATTGAACCCGTTTTGCAACTGTTGCAAAACAATTTAGCCCTTCGAGTCTGTCTTAAAATTTTTTCTATCTTGTAATGGTCTGTAACAAATCTGATGTAATAAGTTACTTATCATATATATCATTTTAAATTTCCAAATGTTAAGTCTTTCTTTTGGGACTTCAAATATCATGTTTAAAATAAGTGAATATTTGCAAAGTGTTTTTGCTAAATGTTTTGTATCATTAGTGACACCTAAGATCCAAACTCGATAAATTGGGTCGATTTGAAGGCGTTACAAATTTAGTATCAAAGCCTGATTCAGTTGGTTCTCAGACAACTTTTGTGAAGGGTGCCCAATATGCATAATACACCAAACCTGGCTTAGCCTCTCAAGTGTGTGAAACATAGTTGTCATTGCAAAATAATAAGACAATAGAGAAGGATAAATAATTAATTCATTAAGAAAAATAGAAGTTATTACATGGTCCTTAGAATAGAAAAATGAAAGATACAACAAAGAAATTCTAGTTCTCCTCCTCGGTGTGTGGAATAATTGGTTCTGTATGGACCTTTTCTATGGTAGGAACTCCTTCAGTTTGTTCAACACCCTCTGGAGCCTGTTCTAAATTTATAGAACCTTCAGAATTTTCTTTGTCAAGCATGATAGGGGTCAAGAAATGATAAACCATAATTTACACATATTTTAACCCCATGCTTGGCTTAATTTTGGATGATTTTCCACTGGATTTGTTGAATTTGATACTCCTAATCTCTTAATTTCATGTTTTATACTCAAGAGAGCTTAGAAAGTCGAAAAGAACGAGAAACAGGCCAAAAAGGGGCAAAATGGGCCTACTTAGGAAATCAAACGGCCTGGACTATCGACCACGGACAGATCGCACGGCCGTGTATGACGAACAAAATCGACCACGACCGAAGGAGTCCATCAGGGGCGTGTCACACGGGTATGTCCCTACCGAAACTAGGAAGAATTATATTCGAAATAGGATACTTGTGGGCCAAGTAAGGCATCTCAAAGCCTATATATATCCCCTAGGGGGCAACCTAAAGGGGAGGTCGACAGGACATCGAATAGACACCGAGTAGAAGGAGAAGATACTCTAAGATAGCCATCGGGAACAACTTAGGAGAAGGATCTCCATCAAGACTGAGGATTCCCCATCAAGTTCTTTAGAACTTTTTGGGTTTTCTTATGTTTTGTTGTTTTCCCTATTCTAATATGTTTCCCCTCATTAGTATGAAATAAATCCCTCAAATACCTGAGGGGATGAAACCTAAGACAAATCTTATTATTATTTGATTTATGAGATAAATACTTGTGCTTATTCTTAATTGTGAGTTCTTATTCTTGTTTGATAATTCAGGTTATTGATTCAAGTCGAATGTGCTTATTCAGTGGAGCAAAAGTCCTTGTCTAAGAGTAGATCAACACAATTAAGCGGAGTTGATTGCAACCCTAGAAATAGGGCGACGAAAATCTGCCGAATTAGGGTCAAACCTAATAAGTGAATCCATAGATTGAGTTAATGTGACAATAGGGATTTTAATTAGAAAGAGATTTCAATTAATCAACCTAGAGTCAGTTGTTAGAAGCCTCGAAAGAGGTATTAATATAATTTAGGGATTTTTACGGATTAAGTCAAGTGAATAAATCCCATAATCAAAAGTAATAAGTGAAGTCTAGGTGGATTCTTCCTTAGGTATTGCCTATCTCATATAAGTTGTCCAAAAGTATTTTTCCCGGTTATTAGGCTAGATAATAAAAAGATAGTTAATACTAGTACTCTTGGTCCTTGAGGATACGATATTCCGGACTCACCACAGCTATACTACTGTTCGATAGGTGCGCCTGCCTTTGTCGTAATAATAGTTAGTTTCGAGCTCCATCAAGAAACCATCAGGATGCTTCCATTTAGATTTAAATTCTTCCCACTCTTTACCTTCAGGGTTGTAAACATTGAAATTCATTAAATCAGTAAAGATATCTTTTAGAAAATTGAAGTCCACATGACTTAAGTCCATTCGACCAGCGGCCACCTCGGCGTGAAAAACCAAGTTATACTTTAATTTTGGATATGCCTTAGTTGAATTATTTGTAGTGTCTTTGTAACAGCCTGGTTTAGACTCTAGTCGGAACAATAGTTTTGGGACCACAAATTCGAGGTCAAAAATATTTTAATATTATTTTCTGTGTTTACAGTATGTGATAATGTATGTGTGAAAGTTTTGTGTGAAAATTTTACCGTTTGTGTGTTGAATTACAAAAAAGGACTTAATCGCATAAAATGCAAAAGCTGTGTACTAATTGTTAAAGTGCTTAATTGTCAGGGCTTATTAAATAAGAAGTCCTTATGTTGTAATTAGACCCTTGATAGTGGGAATGGACAAAAATGGGCTTATATTAGTGGAATTTAAATGTTATACATTAAGGTTAAAATTGGTATTTAATTATTAAAGTTATTATAACTAAAATAAAAGAAATTTGAAGCCATTATCATCATCCTCCCACCGAATTTGAAAGAAAAAAAAAAACCAAGGGTTTGAGCTTTTAACATTCGACCATTATCTAAGCATAAACCGAGTATGTGTTTTTTATCTGTTTTGGATGATTTCTACGTTTTTTTTATCATTGCTTTGTGTTCTATCAATCCCATGTCTTAATTTTAGAATTTGACGATGATTTTAAGATGTATCATTGATGTATATTTGAGCTTTATGTTGATAGTTGGTGATATATGGAAGTTTAATGTTGGGTTAACATATTTTGTCTTTGAATTTTTGATGAATTTGAGTATTAAGGGCTAAATTGTGAAAATGAGAAATTGAAGAACAAAAATGTGAAATAAATGAAATATGTGGGCTTGTATGAGCATGAGGAAAATTTGGCCTAAGCATGATATGATGAAATTGTGTGTATTTTTTTATTTTATGAAATTGGGACTAAAATGTCAAAATGTACAAATGTGAGGACTATTTTGTAAAATGCCCTAAATATGTGTTCTTGGATTGAATTGAATAATTTGGTGAATGAATGAGCTAAATTTGAATATGTATAGATCAAGAAAAGAGAAATTCAGACTTAGATCGAGGCAAAAACTAAGTGCTTGATTGATCAACTTGTTTCGTAATTTCGACGTCAGAGGTAAGTTCGTGTATAATACGAATTATTAAATTTATGTTCACATATATTGCAATGAATGGAAATGTGGCTGTTGAGTTAGTGAAGTGAATGATGGGTTTGAAGAGATGTGGCACTAAATGTACGAAATAAAATTGATATAGTGGTGAACGGCACTGTGTGCACGAAATAAAGAAAGTATCAACTATATTGATTGGCACTGTGTGTGCGATACCAAGTCAAATTTGGTTAAATGTAGAAGCACTAAGTGTGCGATGTTATTAAAGCCTCGGCTAAGAAATTGGCACTAATTGTGCGAATAAATCAAATGGTTAAAGAAGACCGAAAGATTTATGGTACTGAGCATTCAGTTGTAAAAGTGATAGTAAATTATGTAGTGGCACAGGTATGTTCGGAACCTATGTGGTTGATGATATCGTATGTGGATGAATGAACGATTATGTGAGTAATGACTATGGATGAGATTGTGAATTATTGTGAATTGAACCATATTATAATTTGTTTTGTATATTGAATTTGAATTGTTAAGTTAAATGTATTATATGTCGTACTTACTAAGCTTTAAAGCTTATTGTGTGAAGTTTATCTTTGTTTTACAGTGTCATTAAAGCTAGCTTGAATCCGGGGATCGTTAGTGACTCAATCACACTATTTGCCATCTATTTTGGTACTTTTGGAAGTTGTATATTAGTATATAGCATGTATAGGCTAGTGATTATGGTATGTTTTGATATGTATAGATCTTGCCATGTGATATGGCTTTATATATGAATGACCTTAGTTTATGTCTTGGATATGTGAGAATGATGGTTATAATGTGTTTATTTGACTTTGTGTGAATGACCTTTGTGATATGTTTTGATGATATGGAGGTAGTAAGTTTCATTCTATGAATTGGTAAGGATTGAGTGATGTATGGAATATATAATTTTGATGTGAATTTGATATTTTGGGATTGGTATGTTTGAGTTGGATATGAGTGTGGAAATAAATGATATAGTTGAAGGTTAAATGGTGCATATTTTGTTATGTTTTGGCTGCATTTGGGGTATGAGATTATATGGTTTGATGCTTGTAGGTGTGACCCAAAGTGTGGATGGAAAGTTGGCCTTGCAGATGGCCTATATTTGCCCACACGGTTGAGCGCACGGGCATGTGGCTCGATCGTGTCTCTTAAGTTTTTAAATTGAAACAAGTCAGACTCGTACACGGGCTAGACACACGGGTGTGTGACTAGCCGTGTGAAATAAGTCAGTGTCGACCACGGGTTATGCACATGGGCGTATCTTTGGCCGTTTGGACAAGCCAGTATGTATGCTCTGTTTTGACATGACTTGGACACACGGGTGTCTCTGGGGCCGTGTGCCTCCACACGGGCGTGTGACCTCTGTAACTTTGAAAATGTTAAGTTTTTGGAAAAATCTCGTATGTGCCCGGTTTAGTCCCGACCCCTTTCCAATGCATGTCTAAGGTCTCGTTGATATTATTAAGGGACTTAGAGACATTGTTTGATTATGATTTAATGATGTATGAACAATGAAGGTTAAATGTTATGATTTGATCGGTAATGCCTCTTAACCCTAATTCAGTGACAGATATAGGTTAGGGGTGTTACATTTTATTGGTATCAGAGCTACAGTTTAGCCGATTCTAGGACTAACGTAGCATGTGAAAGTCTAGCTATACATGCCATATATATGCCTGTGATAGTGTGATGATTCCTGACAATTAAAAATGTGTTTTTAAATAGAAAATGGATCCCAATCGAGCAGTAGCTGACGATGTCGAAAGTAATGCGCCTTCTCCCGCTCAAGGGATAGCACCGGCTGAATCTAGGCCGATAGCTAGTAGTCACGAGGGAGAGGTAAAGCAAGCCTTCTTTCAAATGATGAGTGAGTGGTTTACGGAGTTCATTCGAATGAATCTGACTGTTCAACAACCTTCACCCCCGCAAGTTCCTGTAGTGCCCCGAGTTTTAGATCCTATTTGATTGAGTAAGCCTCCTGTGGATAAAATACGAACGTATGGGGCTGAAGAGTCAGAGAAACAGTTGATGATGATGCTAAGCGAGCTGAATTCTGGCTTGAGAATATTGTAAAAGTGATAAATTTTCTTGTACTCCTGATGAATGCTTAAAATGTGCTGTTTCATTGTTGAGAGATACAACATATCATTGGTGGAAAACATTGATATCTGTGGTTCCGAGAGAAAGAATCACCTGGATTTCTTTCAAGCTGAATTCCGAAAGAAATATATTAGTCAATAATTTATAGATCAGAAACGTAAAGAGTTCCTAGAGCTGAAATAGGGTCGTATGTATGTTATAGAGTACGAACGGGAATTTGTAAGATTGAGCCAGTATGCGTGAGAATGTGTTTCGACAGAAAGTACTATGTGTAAATGATTCATCAAAGGTTTGAATGAAGATATTAAATTGTTGGTTGGAATACTTGATTTGAATGAATTTGTAGTATTGGTTGAAAGAGCCTGCAAAGCCGAGGAGTTCAGTAAAGAAAAGAAGAAGGCGGATTCAGAGGCTAGAGACGAAATAAAAAAGTCGATGAGTAAGTCGTATCAATCTTCGTCAAAGAGATTTAGAGATGCAAATAATCGCTCAAATGTTTCATTTGGACATTCGAGTAAAGATCGTGTGAAACAAAATACTGGTCCTAAAACTCAAACTCTAATTGAATCAAGTGCTGAAAGTGTCAGAAGCAATAAGCCTGAGTGTAGATAGTGTGGAAAATGTCATATCGAAGAATGCTGGGGCAAGTATAATAATAGAGCTTGCTATAAATATGGATCACGAGATTATTTTATTCGGGGTTGCCCAGAGATAGTTGAGAAAGATAATGTTCAGAGTGCAAGGCTGAGTAACAGGATAGCTAGGGGTAGACCACCCAGAAACACTGGAAATATGAGTGGTAGTCAGAGAGGAACAACAGATACAACTGTGAGATCTGAGGCGAGAGCACCTACCTGAGCTTACGCTATTTATGCTCGAGATGAAGCGTCATCTCCAGACATCATTACTGGTACTTTTACTCTTTTTGATACAGGAAAGCTAGGGGTAGACCACCCAGAAACACTGGAAATGTGAGTGGTAGTCAGAGAGGAACAACAGATACAACTGTCAGATCTGAGGCGAGAGCACCTACCTGAGCTTACACTATTCATGCTCGAGAAGAAGCGTCTTCTCCAGACATCATTACTGGTACTTTTACTCTTTTTGATACTGATGTGATTGCATTGATAGATCCAGGGTCTGCTCATTCATGTGTGTGTGAACCTAGTATCTAGTAAGACTCTACCTGTTGTGTTTGTGATTAGGGTATCGAGCCACTTAAGCAAGTGTGTTCTGGTTGATAAAGTGTGCAAGAATTGTCCGTTGATGTTTCGAGATATTTGTTTTCTGGTTAATCTGATGCTGCCCTTTGATGAATTTGATATAATTCTAGGTATGGATTGGCTAACCTTGCAAAATGCTATTGTGAATTGTAAACGGAAGAGTATTGATTTGAAAAGTCAGAATAGTGAGATTCGAATTGAATCTAGTAATTTGAATGGACTACCGGCCGGTAATATTTTCAATGAAAGCTTTGAATTATGTGAAAAAAGGATGTGAAGCTTATCTTGCATATGTGATAGATACAAAAGTGTTAGAAAAAAAAAAGGTTGAATCTGTGCCTATAGTTTGTGAATTCCCTGATGTATTTCCTGAAGAACTACTAGGATTACCTCCGATACGAGAAGTTGAGTTTGGTATTGATTTAGTGCAGGGGTCGACTCCTATCTCAATAACTCCGTATACAATGGCACCAACAGAGTTGAAAGAATTGAAGTCTCAGTTACAAGAGTTGACCGATAGAGGATTTGTACGACCGAGATTATCGCCCTGGGGTGCTTCTGTGTTGTTTGTTAAAAAGAAAGATGGCACTATGAGGATGTGTTTTGATTATCGACAATTGAATAAAATGACAATAAGGAATAAATATCCTCTACCATAAATTGACAACTTGTTTGATCAGTTAAAAGGAGCTATAGTGTTTTGGAAAATAGATCTAAGATCAGGATATTATTAGTTAAGAGTCAAAGAATCTGATGTGCCGAAAATTACTTTCAGAACGAGGTACGGACATTATGAGTTCTTAGTTATGCCTTCCGGACTAACGAATGCTCCTGCAGTATTTATGGATTTGATGAACCAAATATTTAGACCGTATTTGGATCTATTTGTCGTGGTGTTTATTGATGATATTTTGATTTATTCTTGTGATGAGACGCAACATGCCGAGCAATTGAGAATCGTGTTACAGACTCTGCGTGAGAAGAAATTGTATGCAAAGTTTAGTAAATGTGAGTTCTGGTTGCGTAAGGATGGTTTTCTGGAACATATAGTGTCAGCTACGGGAATACGAGTTGATCCGAACAAGATTTCAGCAATTCTAGATTAGAAACCTCCGAGAAATGTGTTTGAAGTACACAGTTTTCTGGGATTAGCGGGATATTATAGACAATTTGTGAAAGGCTTCTCAATGATTGCGACTCCGTTGATGAAATTGTTGCAGAAAGATGTTAAATTTGAGTGGTCAAAAAAGTGTCAGCAAACTTTTGAACAGTTGAAAGTATTGTTGACAGAAGCACCAGTGTTAGTTCAACCTGAATCGGGTAATGGTTTAGGCTATATGTTGATGCAATAAGGCAAAGTTATAGCCTATGCTTCGAGATATTTAAAACCGCATGAAAAGAACTATTCGACGCACGATCTTGAATTAGCAGCTATTGTATTTGCATTGAAGATTTGGCGTCACTACTTATTTGGTGAGAAGTTCACATTTATACTGATCACAAGAGCTTGAAATATTTGATGACTCAGAAAGAATTGAATTTGAGACAGCGGAGGTGGTTAGAATTACTAAAAGACTATGAATTAGTAATTGATTATCATCCAGGAAAAGCTAATGTTGTTGCTGATGCTTTAAGCCGAAAGTCTTTATTTGCTTTATGAGCAATGAGTACTCAAATAGATCTATGTGATGATGGTTCGGTTTTGGCTGAGTTGAAAGTGAGGCCTATGTTTATACGTTAGATTTGTGATGCCTAGAAAGGTGACGAAATGATGGCAAAACGAGCTCAGTGTGGTTTGAATTATGATTCAAGATTTCGTGTTGATAATGATGATTGTTTGAGATTTCGAGATCAAATTTGTATTCCGAGAAATTCAGGGTTGATTTAATTGATTTTGAATAAGGCTCATAATAGTCGTTTGTCTATTCATCCAGGATATACGAAAATGTACAATGACCTGAAACAGTTTTATTGGTGGCATAGTATGAAACGAGATATCTCAGAGTTTGTTTTGAGATGTTTAGTTTTTCAGCAAATCAAAGCTAAACATTAGGTTCCAAATGGTTTGTTACAACTGATCATGATTCCTAAGTGGAAATGGGAGAGAATCACAATGGACTTTGTGTCGAGGTTGCCTTTATCTCCAAGAAAGAAAGATGCAATTTGGGTGATAGTTGACAGATTAATGAAATCAACTCATTTTATTCCGGTGAGAATAGATTATTCGCTTGATAAGTTAGTTGAATTGTATATTTCTGAGATTGTGAGATTCCACGGGGTACCATTATCCATTGTGTCTGATAGAGATCCGAGATTTACTTTGCGATTTTGGAAGAAACCATAAGAGGCTTCAGGTACGAAGTTGCATTTCAGTATTACATTTCATCTGCAAATGGATGGTCAATCCAAGCAGATCGTTCAGATTCTCGAGGATATGTTAAGATGCTATATTCTTGAGTTTGAAAGTACATGGGAAAAGCATTTACCATTGGTTGAATTTGTGTACAATAATAGTTTTCAATCTAGTATTAAAATGGCACCATATGAGGCTCTTTATGGTCGTAAATGCAAAACTCCATTGTATTGGACTGAGCTTAGTGAGAATAAGATTCACGGAGTCGATTTGATTAAAGAGACTGAAAAGAAAGTGAAAGTGATTCGTGACAGTCTGAAAGCTGCATCAGATCGTCAGAAGTATTATATAAATTTGAAACAAAAAGATATTGAATTTGAGATCGGTGATAAAGTGTTTTTAAAAATGTCTCCGTGGAAGAAAATTCTTCATTTTGGCAAAAAAGGCAAATTGAGTCCGAGGTTCATCGGGCCGTATGAGATTATCAAACGTATTGAGCCTGTTGCTTATAGATTGTTGTTGCCACCTGAACTAGAGAAGATTCATAATGTGTTTCATGTATCGATGCTTCGACAATATAGATCTGACCCATCGCATGTAATTGTTCCTACTGAGGTTGAGATTCAGTCAGATTTGTCGTATAGTAAAGAACTGATTCGAGTTTTGGCACGTGAGATCAAAGAGTTGAGAAATAAGAAAATTTCTTTGGTGAAAGTGTTGTGGCACAAACATGGAGTTGAAGAGGCTACGTGAGAGCCTGAAAATGTTATGAGAGAGCAATATCTGAATCTATTCACTGGTAAGATTTTCGGAGACAAAAATCCTAAGGGGGAGAGTTGTAATAGCCTGGTTTAGACCTAGTCAGAACAGTAGTTTCGGGACCACAAATCCGAGGTCGAAAAATGTTTTAATATTATTTTCTGTGTTTACAGTATGTGATAAAGTATGTGTGAAAGTTTTGTGTGAAAATTCTACCGTTTGTGTGTCGAAATGCGAAAAAAGAATTAATCTCCTAAAATGAAAAAGCTGTGTGCTAATTGTTAAAGTGCTTAATTGTCATGGCTTATTAAATAAGAAGTCTTTATGTTGTAATTAGACCTTTGATAGTGGGGATAGACAATGTAACATCCTAAAATTGGGGTTATTCGTGTTTACGTTATTTTTGCTTGAGTTTGAAGTGCTATGATATTGATTGTGGTGTAGTAAGACTTAATTAAGGATCTTGAGTTGGCTCGGGATAGTAGAAATTTTATTTGGAAGCTTAAAAGGTAGGGAGCCTTAGAAAGTAGGGGTTACAAGAATA
Organism: Gossypium bickii; assembly: GCA_025503065.1. NCBI lineage: Eukaryota > Viridiplantae > Streptophyta > Magnoliopsida > Malvales > Malvaceae > Gossypium > Gossypium bickii. Next base: position 36,721,271 of record CP106716.1, read on the forward strand.
AATAAGGGATCATTTGACACAAAATAAGCCTTGGAAAAGTGGCAAAAGGAGGGCCACTTAGGAGCTGCAAGTGACGCCACACTGAGTAAGGGAGTGCCTGTGTTCGAGTCACGAAGATCCCCTTTTTGCACCTTGATATGGACGGCATAGGGAGGGAGAGATTTTCTCCCTTCAAACTCTTTTTATTTATTTATTTAAGATAATAGGATAATAGGGGATAAATAAGGATTATTAAAGAGATTATTAAGAGATTATTGGGATTAATTCAAATCATTTTGAATTATTCAAAATTGGTGGCCAAGAGAAAAATAAGGGGTTGGCCGAATTTTAAACTCTTCAAGGGAGAAGTGGACGGCAAGCTCAAAAGGAGGGGTGCCGAGTGCCTATAAAAGCATCAATTGACCACCTTGCTTTTCTTTTTGTCATTTTGCTAAGTGCCGAAATCCGTAACCCCTTCCTTTTTTGCTTTCTTTTTTCCATTCTCTCAAGACCTTGGCCGAAACCCTCTCTACTTCTCCTTGCCGAATCCCCATCCTCAATTCCCCTTTTCTTTTATTTCCCTATTAGCCGAACATCCACTCCTATTTGCTGAAACTCTAACCCTCTTCTTTGCCGAAACTCTATTTCTCTTCCCATTATTTTCTTTCCTTCCTTTTGGCCGAATATACCTCTCTAAAGTGCCGAAATCCCCTTCTCCTTATTTGGTGTGGTTGTGGTCGAATAGCATAACAAAGGTAGTCTCCTCGAGTTTTTCTCCAATCGGTTTATAAGGAGGGTAAGTGGTAAAAGCCGAATGCTTTATTTTGATCCCTTGTTCTTGTCGATTTTTAAGGAAATAAGAACTGATCTCGGCACTTGTTGCTAGGATATTAACTTCCTACTCTGAAACCGATTCTGTCGAGGGGTTTCGGGATCTTGAAGTAATTGGTTCAAGTCTTTATTCGCTATCAATCAGATTTGGGTAAGTGGTGGTAAGTGCCTACTTGTAATAAATTATTCTTCTAAGTGATTAAAAAGCCGAAGGCTATTAAGTGGCTACCAATGGCTGCCGATTACAGGGAAGCAAAACCACTTGGAGTGTGGTGGCGGGTATTTTAAGACATTTGGGTAAGATTTCGGGTTCACAAGGAACCCTTCTCAATTTGGTTTGGCCGAATAGGCCATAATACTAACCCATGTATTTGGCCGAATATAGGGACAAGTAGATCTAGGGTGGCCGACTCCTCTTTTCGGGATTTAGACTTCTCGTTGGTGACAGGTGTGTACATACACACCTTATAACATTTTAATATGCTAAGCGTTATATTATGCCTAATCGGTTTGTGTAGATTTGGATGTAATACCATCATGGTATTAACAAGGATTCGGGTAAGTCTTTATTGCTATGAGATTACTATTGGATGCTTTTGGGAAGCATGATATTGTTTAATATATGTTACTTAAATATTTGATGACATGAAATCTGATATGGGTTGATGAGAGGAGGAGGCAGTGATATTGTGTCGACGGACACCAGTGTTTTGGTAACACATTGTGACTACGGTCACCAGAGGTTTGGTACCTCCAGAGGTTTGGTACCTCATCGCGTCTCGTCCCAGTGGCTTAGTACCACGGTGGGTTGGCCCCACAGATGATAATACGGGATTGACGCCAGTGCTTTGGTATCACGCGATGGGTTGGCCCCATCAACCGATTTGTGTCTTCGGACACCAGAGGTTTGGCACCACTAGTGATTTGGCATCACATCTGTGACTATACGTCACCAGTGGTTTGGTACCACAACAGGGTAGACAGAGGCGTTTGGTTGGCTAGGTTGGGTACATAACCTTATGCATGTTGATTGTTATAAAGTGTGTATGAAATTGCTTAAATCGGGGGAAGGGTTACATACTGAGTCTTGGTGACTCACCTTCTTCTTTAATTTTTCAGGTGACACGTAGATCGCGGATAAGGAACCGGATGGACTCGAGGTGGCCATGCAGTGGACTTGATTTAAATGAACTTTAAACTTTAGTTATTTTTATTTTACTGTTGGTTAAATTTTATTTCGGATGTAATAAGGCCTCCTAATACTCTATTTTGTTACTTTACATATTTTGGATAATCTGTTTTAAACTATTTTATTAATATTAGATTAAATACACATGTTTTCCCAACCTTAAACGGAAAATGTTTTATCGTGCCATCGGGCACATTTGGAATTTTATGATAACTTGACTTAATTAATTACCCAATTAAACACGAAGTATAGATTTCACAAGACAATCAAATGAGAGGTTTTCGACAACTTAAATGGATTTAGGAAAAAAAAAAATTTCCAAAAATATTTTCCACTGTGACAAACTAAATCCGGCCATAAAGTTTGGGCTGGGTTTGGGTTGTTACAAAATTGGTATCAGAGCCCAGTTCAAAGCTAAGCTGTGGGGGCCCAAGGCCCAAAAATGTTTTGGTAGGCCTTATGGAAAAAATTTTGGTTTTTGAACAGCATGGCCCGAGTCTCCGGCGCCGATCCACCCAGGTAAGTACATCTGAACTTCTTTGTGAATTATTTTCTGTAGAAGGGTAGGAGGCATGGAACGTAGATAGACTTATAGGAACTTGAACCCTAGGATTAGGTTACTCAAACACACCAAACAAGACATAAGACTTAATGAACTAAACCAACCTATGACTTAGTCCCTGAGCTAGGGTGTGGTAACCACATGCGCATGTCTAGGATTGGATCCGGAAGAGCACAGTATTTAAGCAGTCCTCGTGACTCACCTCCTCTTCGCAGGTATCCTACCTGGTGCATAGCTTCGGTTCACCCTAACTCAGAGGGCTCAGTGGTGTGGCAACCTCTGTGCGCATGTCTAGAAAGGTTTCGGTGAGAGCTTGGTATTTAAGCAGTCCGCGTGACTCACCTCCTCTCCACTCGAATCCTGCCTGGTGCGTAGCTTTGGTTCACCCTGACCAAGAGGGCTCGGTCGCAGGCTAAACCTAATGACTAAAACCCGAAAGGGAACTAGCCGCGTTTTTGAAAAAGAATGAAACAACAAAACCCTAATGTTTTCAAAACTATCAAAATTACTCTTTTGAATCTAAGAACAATCATTTTTACAACGTTTTCTTCGAAAAATCTAATTTGTGGAAAATTACAGAAATGCCCTTAGGGGGTAAAATTACCAAAACGCCCTTGGTTCATAAAATATCAATCCTATGGTTTTGGCCAAAAATCTCATTATTTTATATAAAACCCACAACTCTACTTTGCTCGTCGTCAATAAAATACTTTGGTTTGAGAAATTACGAAAATGCCCTCAACTTGCAAAATTACCAAAATGACCCTGAATTCTAAAATTTTTGCAACCTCAACGTTTTAAGAAGAGAAACTCGCAAAAAGAACCCTCAAAGTTTTACAACTGTTTAAAATATCCCTAATTTGTCAAAATTACAAAACTACCCCTGATTGACAAAATTACCAAAATACCCCTAGTTTTCAAATGTTGCCATATCTTTAAATTTTACAAATTTTCAGAAATACACTCCAGTTCAGAGAATTTCAAAGTGACCTGCTTTAATAAAGTTTTGAAATCCCTCAGATTTTATTACAAAAATACCCCTGTAGGAAAATGACTAAAATACCCACAGGATAGCAGAACTGAGAAATGTCCAAGGAGTGAATAAGTAGGGAAAGTATTAGGGAATGGATGCACTCTTTTGTGTAAACTAGGATAGAAGACTTGAAATCTTGTTTGCTCGAAAGAATCCCTAACTAAGCTTTCTTCATAAAATTTCCTCGCGAATAACCAAGTGGAACAAGTACTAATCCATAAAATTTTCTTAATCAGATTAAAGCGCAGTAGTTAGAATGAGCTCTAGAGGACGTGGACGCCGTGGACGCGGTAGGGGTAGGATGATAGTGTCTGAACCCGTTAGGTCGGGTCAGGGTTCTAAGAATGAAGTACCGCCACCACCACCCCCAACTTTTGGAGTTGAGGATCGAGGATCGGGCCGGGGGAGGCGATGACGCATAGTCGTGTTCATGCGTCTTTGGAGTTAGTGGTCGGGGCGGTGGGAATCTGGGAGCTCAGAAATCTGTTCCCGAGTGAATTTGGTCTAACGGAGCTGAGGTATTCCGGGGTGTGTCGGGAGTGGCACCTAGTGCGTGAGAGCTTGGTTAGAATCTGAAGAAAGGTTATGGGCGACGACCTTGACCTGTCTAATGAGGAGAAATTGAAAGGAGCGGTGTCGCTTCTGAAGGATGAAGCGTATCAGTGGTGGCTCACGGTCCGAGATGGAGCCACGGCAGATGATCTCACGTGGGATTACTTCAAAACGCGCTTTAAGAAGAATGCGTGGGTACTAGCTACACCGACGCCAGCAGAGAAAGCTTTTCAGGGTTAGTGCAAGGAACTAAGTCGGTGTCGGAGTTTGAGGCGGAATTTTTAAGGCTGAGTAGATATGCTAGAGGCATCGTAGCTATTGAACATGAGCGCTGTGTCCGCTTTGAGGACGGACTTAGAGATGACTTGAGGCTGATAATTGCTCCACAGCAGGTTCGGGAGTTTTCATCGTTAGTGGAGAAGGCTAAGGTAGCCGAAGGGATCAAGGAGTCCGTGAGGCGAATTATGATAAGAATAAGTGAAAAGAGGCTTTGGGTCGTGCAGGTCAAGTAGTAATGCTCGAGAAAGGGCTAGGCGAGTGGGCCAAATCGATGAGGAGGCCCATGGCTACTAATCAGAGGCCGACTCAGTGTAATCGTTGTGGGAAGTCACATTGGGGAGGTTGTTGGACCGGTGAAAGGGGTTACTTTGAATGTGGGTCTTTAGATCACCGTGTGAGGGATTGTCCCGAGCGAGCTCGGATCGGTCGGAGGCGGCGAACCGCACTCGGAATAGAAATGTGGGACCACAGAGGGGTCGCGGTAATGGTAGTGGTGGCAATGGTCCTAACCAAGGTCGTGGAATTCAGGGCAGGGGTGCAGGCAACACAGAGGCTAGGCAGCCTGGCTTGGTTTATGCAGCGAGACGTCGCGAGGAGGGTGACGCACCGGATGTCATAACCGGTACATTTTTAATTTTTGGTCTTCCTTATTTTGCATTAATTGATGTGGGTTCGACGCACTCATACGTTGCTAGTAGTGTAGTAGAGACTATGAACCTAGACTCTGAAACTGCTTCTAGGGAGATAACCGTAATTAGCCCTTTAGGCCATTCAGCGTAGTTGTGAACAAGCTTTATAGGGATGTACCCTAGAACTCCAAGGGGTCGTATTTGTAGCCGATCCGATGGAACCGCCGTTTGGGAGAGTTCGATTTGATCCTTGGAATGGATTGGTTGGTTAAGTATCAGGCGAGATTGGATTGCGCGGCTAAGCGCATGGTTCTTAAGATGGCTGAGGGTGATGAAGTGACTATGATTGGTAATAGAAGGAATTACCTATCCAATGTGGTGTCGGCCTTGAAGGCTGAGAAGATGGTCAGAAAAGGGTGCGAGGCGTATTTGGTTCGTATTTGTGCTTTGGAGGCTAAAGAGTTAGAAGTGGAGAAGGTCCGAACGGTTGGGGAATTCACTGATGTGTTCCCAGAAGAACTTCTGGGTCTGCCTCCGGACTGGGAAGTTGAATTCGGTATAGACTTGCTACCCGAAACGGCACCTGTGTCTATAGCACCGTACCGAATGGCACCAAAGGAATTGGTGGAGCTGAAGGCTCAAATTCAGGAACTCTTGGATAGAGGGTTTATCCGACCCAGTATATCTCCGTGGGGAGCACCTGTGTTATTTGTCAAGAAGAAGGATAGGTCCATGCAGATGTGCATCGACTACCGTCAGTTAAACAAGTTAACGATCAAAAACAAATACCCATTACCTCGTATCAATGACTTGTTCGACCAATTGAAGGGTGTATCGGTGTTCTCGAAAATAGACCTTAGGTCGAGTTATCATCAACTCAAGGTGAAGAAGGTTGATGTGCACATGACAGCATTCCGAATGAGGTATGGGCATTACGAGTTTCTGGTAATGCCATTTGGATTGACCAACGCACCGACGGCGTTCATGGATAATGAATAAAGTATTCCAACAGTACTTGGATCAATTTGTCGTGGTATTCATAGACGACATATTAGTTTATTCATAGACGGAGGAGGAGAATGACAGGCATTTACGTATAGTTTTACAAGTATTGAGGGAGAAGCAATTGTATGCCAAATTCAGTAAGTGCGAATTTTGGCTTAGGGAGGTGGCTTTCTTAGGTCACGTGGTGTCAGCGGAAGGGATTAGAGTGGATCCCCGCAAGATTGAAGCGGTATTGGATTGGCAACCGCCTAGGTCGAGCAAGGTCAAATTCAAGCTTTTGGGTCTAGCAGTACTATCGAAGATTTGTGGAGGGATTTTCTCTTATTGCAGCGCCATTGACTAAGTTATTAAGAAAAGGAGTCCCATTTGTATGGTCGGAGAAGCAACAAGAAAGTTTCGATAAGCTAAGGAAGATCTTGACAGAAGCTCCGGTTTTGGTACACTGGCGGGGAAAGTTGTTTACGATTTCTCGTGGACGCGTCCCCCACTTGGTTTTGGGATGTGTGTTGATACAGAAGGGAAGGTAGTAGCCTATGCATCCCGTCAGTTAAGATTGCATGAGGTTAACTACCCAACGCATGACTTGGAGCTAGCGGCTGTAGTCTTCGCTTTGAAAATATGGAGACATTACCTTTATGGGGAGAAGTCGGTAGTTTATATGGATCACAAGAGCCTAAGGTATCTCTTGACTCAGAAGGACTTGAACCTAAGGCGTATGATGGATTGAATCAAGTAAAGGATTACGATCGCTTCATAGAGAGTACCATCCGGTAAGGCTAACGTGGTGGCTGACGCGTTGAGCCAGAAGGTCGTGTCAGACTTAAGAGCGATGTTTACTCATTTGAGTCTATATGACAATGGGAGTCTTTTGGCAGAACTCCAAGTTAAGCCAACCTGGATGGTGGAGATTAAGGAAAAGCAGTTAATGGATGAAGGGTTGAATGCTAAGAGTATAGTTTGACTGATTATGGTGTACTATGCTTTCAAGGACGAACTTGTATGCCGAACGATGTGGAATTAAGGCAGAAAATTCTCCAAGATGCACATAGCAGCCCATACGCTATGCATCCGGGAGGAAGCAAGATGTATGGAGATCTTCAGAAACAGTTTTGGTGGCCGAGGTTGAAGCGTGAGGTAACTGAGTTTGTGGGAAAGTGTCTGACGTGTTAGCAGGTTAAGGCTGAACACCAGGTGCCATCAGGGCTACTTCAGCCAGTAAAGATCCCTCAATGGAAATGGGAAAGGATTACTATGGATTTCGTCAGTGGGCTACCCCTGACGCCCAGCAAAAAGGATGCAGTTTGGGTGATTGTGGACCGTCTGACTAAGTCAGCTCACTTCATACCGGTAAGGGTAGATTTTCCTCTTCAGAAGCTAGCTAAGCTGTATGTGGCTGAGATAGTAAGATTGCATGGGGTGTCCGTGTCAATTATCTCGTATAGGGATCCGAGGTTCACGTCAAGGTTCTGGAAAGCGTTGCATCAGGCTTTGGGTACACGATTGGATTTCAAAGACGCTTTTCCAACCACGATCAGACGGCAATGGAAAGGGTTTCTGAGATCTTAGAGGATATGCTGAGGGGTTATGTGTTGGACTTCAGTGGTAGTTGGGAGGAGTATCTACCATTAGCAGAGTTCGCCTACAATAATAGTTATCAAGCGAGTATTCAGATGGCTCTATATGAAGCACTATATGGATGGAAATGTCGTACTCCTACATGTTGGACGGAGTTGGGTGAACGACAAATTTTGGGTCCGGAGTTGGTAACAGAAACTGAGGATAAGGTTAAGGTAATTTGGGCTCGTCTTAAGGAAGCGTCAGATAGACAGAAGTCTTATGCTGATCTGAAGCGCAAGGAAATGAAGTATGATGTAGGAGACAAGGTCTTTCTAAAGGTGTCGCCTTGGAAAAAGGTGTTGAGATTTGGGCGAAAAGGGAAGCTAAGCCCAAGGTTCATTGGCTAATATACAGTGTTGAAGTGAGTGGGACCGATAGCTTATAAGCTTGAGCTGCCGGCAGAGTTGAGTCAGATTCATGGTGTTTTCCACGTGTCGATGCTTAGGCGATATCGATCAGATCCATCGAACGTTGTGCCAGTGGCTGAGATTGAGGTCAATTCGGTTTTGTCCTTTGAAGAAGAACCGGTTCAGATCTTAGATTGAGATGTTAAGGTTCTACGTAGGAAGTCAGTGCCCTTGGTGAAAGTGCTGTGGCGGAACCATGGTGCAGAGGAAGCTACGTGGGAACCCGAGGATGTGATGCGGCAGCAATACCCCCATCTCTTCTAATCAGGTAATTTCGAGGACGAAATTCTTTTTAAGGGGGTAGAACTGTAACATCCTAAAATTGGGGTTATTCGTGTTTATATTATTTTTGCTTGAGTTTGAAGTGCTATGATATTGATTGTGGTGTAGTAAGACTTAATTAAGGATCTTGAGTTGGCTCGGGATAGTAGAAATTTTATTTGGAAGCTTAAAAGGTAGGGAGCCTTAGCAAGTAGGGGTTACAAGAATAAATAAGGGATCATTTGACACAAAATAAGCCTTGGAAAATTGGCAAAAGGAGGGCCACTTAGGAGCTGCAAGTGACGCCACACTGAGTAAGGGAGTGCCTGTGTTCGAGTCACGAAGATCCCCTTTTTGCACCTTGATATGGACGGCATAGGGAGGGAAAGATTTTCTCCCTTCAAACTCTTTTTATTTATTTATTTAAGATAATAGGATAATAGGGGATAAATAAGGATTATTAAAGAGATTATTAAGAGATTATTGGGATTAATTCAAATCATTTTGAATTATTCAAAATTGGTGGCCAAGAGAAAAATAAGGGGTTGGCCGAATTTTACACTCTTCAAGGGAGAAGTGGACGGCAAGCTCAAAAGGGGGGTGCCGAGTGCCTATAAAAGCATCAATTGACCACCTTGCTTTTCTTTTTGTCATTTTTGCTAAGTGCCGAAATCCCTAACCCCTTCCTTCCTTGCTTTCTTTTTTCCATTCTCTCAAGACCTTGGCTGAAACCCTCTCTACTTCTCCTTGCCGAATCCCCATCCTCAATTCCTCTTTTCTTTTATTTCCCTATTAGCCGAACATCCACTCCTATTTGCCGAAACTCTAACCCTCTTCTTTGCCGAAACTCTATTTCTCTTCCCATTATTTTCTTTCCTTCCTTTTGGCTGAATATACCTCTCTAAAGTGCCAAAATCCCCTTCTCCTTATTTGGTGTGGTTGTGGCCGAATAGCATAACAAAGGTAGTCTCCTCGAGTTTTTCTCCAATCGGTTCATAAGGAGGGTAAGTGGTAAAAGCCGAATGCTTTATTTTCATCCCTTGTTCTTGTCGATTTTTAAGGAAATAAGAACTGATCTCGGCACTTGTTGCTAGGATATTAACTTCCTACTCTGAAACCGATTCTGTCCAGGGGTTTCGGGATCTTGAAGTAATTGGTTCAAGTCTTTATTCGCTATCAATCGGATTTGGGTAAGTGGTGGTAAGTGCCTACTTGTAATAAATTATTCTTCTAAGTGATTAAAAAGCCGAAGGCTATTAAGTGGCTACTAATGGTTGCCGATTACAGGGAAGCAAAACCACTTGGAGTGTGGTGGCGGGTATTTTAAGACATTTGGGTAAGATTTCGGGTTCACAAGGAACCCTTCTCAATTTGGTTTGGCCGAATAGGCCATAATACTAACCCATGTATTTGGCCGAATATAGGGACAAGTAGATCTAGGGTGGCCGACTCCTCTTTTCGGGATTTAGACTTCTCGTTGGTGACAGGTGTGTACATACACACCTTATAACATTTTAATATGCTAAGCGTTATATTATGCCTAGTCGGTTTGTGTAGATTTGGATGTAATACCATCATGGTATTAACAAGGATTCTGTAAGTCTTTATTGCTATGAGATTACTATTGGATGCTTTTGGGAAGCATGATATTGTTTAATATATGTTACTTAAATATTTGATGACATGAAATCTGATATGGGTTGATGAGAGGAGGGGGCAGTGATATTGTGTCGACGGACACCAGTGTTTTGGTAACACATTGTGACTACGGTCACCAGAGGTTTGGTACCTCCAGAGGTTTGGTACCTCATCGCGTCTCGTCCCAGTGGCTTAGTACCACGGTGGGTTGGCCCCACAGATGATAATACGGGATTGACGCCAGTGATTTGGTATCACGCGATGGGTTGGCCCCATCAACCGATTTGTGTCTTTGGACACCAGAGGTTTGGCACCTCTAGTGATTTGGCATCACATCTGTGACTACACATCACCAGTGGTTTGGTACCACAACGGGTTAGCCAGAGGCGTTTGGTTGGCTAGGTTGGGTACATAACCTTATGCATGTTGATTGTTATAAAGTGTGTATGAAATTGCTTAAACCGGGGGAAGGGTTACATACTGAGTCTTGGTGACTCACCTTCTCCTTTAATTTTTCAGGTGACACGTAGATCGCGGATAAGGAACCGGATGGACTCGAGGTGGCCATGCAGTGGACTTGATTTAAATGAACTTTAAACTTTAGTTATTTTTATTTTACTGTTGGTTAAATTTTATTTCGGATGTAATAAGGCCTCCTAATACTCTACTTTGTTACTTTACATATTTTGGATAATCTGTTTTAAACTATTTTATTAATATTAGATTAAATACACATGTTTTCCCAACCTTAAACGGAAAATGTTTTATCGTGCCATCGGGCACATTTGGAATTTTATGATAACTTGACTTAATTAATTGCCCAATTAAATACGAAGTATGGATTTCACAAGACAATCAAATGAGAGGTTTTCGACAACTTAAATGGATTTAGGAAAAGAAAAATTTTCCAAAAATATTTTCCACTGTGACAAACTAAATCCGGCCATAAAGTTTGGGCCGGGTTTGGGTTGTTACAGACAAAAATGGGCTTATATTAGTGATATTTAAATGTTATACATTAAATTTAAAATTGGTATTTAATTATTACAGTTTTTATAACTAAAATAAAAGAATTTGAAGCCATTATTATCATCCTCCCACCGAATTTGAAAGAAAAAAAAACCAAGGGTTTGAGCTTTTAACATTCGACCATTATCTAAGCGTCAATCGAGTATGTGTTATTGATCCATTTTTTATGATTTCTACATTTTTTTGATCGTTGCTTTGTGTTCTATCAATCCCATGTCTTAATTTTAGAATTTGATGATGATTTTGAGATGTGACATTGATGTATATGTGAGCTTTGTGTTGTTAGTTGGTGATATATGAAAGTTTAATGTTGGGTTAACATATTTTGTCTTTGAATTTTTTATGAATTTGAGTATTACGGGCTAAATTTTGAAAATGAGAAATTGAAGGACTAAAAAGTGAAATAAATGAAATATGTGGGCTTGTATGAACATGAGGAAAATTAGGCCTAAGCATGATATGATGAAATTGTGTGTATTTTGTGATTTTATGAAATAGGGACTAAAATGTCAAAATGTGCAAATATGAGGGCTATTTTGTAAAATGCTCTAAATATGTGTGCTTGGATTGAATTGAATGATTTGGTGAATGAATGAGCTAAATTTGAATATGTATAGATCAAGAAAAGAGAAATTCAGACATAGATTGAGGTAAAAACAAAGTGCTTGATTGATCGACTTGTTTCGCAATTTTGACGTCCGAGGTAAGTTTGTGTATAATACGAATTGTTAAATTTATGTTCACATATATTGCAATGAATGGAAATGTGGCTGTTTAGTTAGTGAAGTGAATGATGGGTTTGAAGAGATGTGGCACTAAGTGTGCGAAATAGAATTGATATAGTGGTGAGCGGCACTGTGTGTGCGAAAGTATCAACTATATTATTGGCACTGTGTGTGCGATACCTAGTCAAATTCGGTTAAATGTAGAAACACTAAGTGTGCAATGTTATTAAAGATTCGGCTAAGAAATTGGCACTAAGTGTGCGACTAAATCAAATTGTTAAATAAGACCGAATGATTTGTGGCAGTGATCGTTGAGTAGTAAAAGTGATAGTTAATTAAGTAATGGCACAGGTATGTTCGAAACCTATGTGTTTGATGATATCGTATGTGGATGAATGAATGATTATGTGAGTAATGACTATGGATGAGATTGTGAATTATTGTAAATTGAACCATATGATAGTTTATTTTGTATATTGAATTCGAATTGTTAAGTTAAATTTATTATATGTCGAACTTACTAAGTTTTACAGCATACTGTGTGAAGTTTATCTCTGTTTTACAGTTGCATTAAAGCTAGCTCAGATTCGGGGATCGTCAGCGACTCAATCACACTATCGGCCATCTATTTTGGTACTTTTGGAAGTTGTATATTGGTATATGGCATGTATAGGCTAGTGATTATGGTATCGGCCATCTATTTTGGTACTTTTGGAAGTTGTATATTGGTATATGGCATGTATAGGCTAGTAATTATGGTATGTTTTGAGATGTATAGATCTTGCCATATGATATGGCTTGATAGATGAATGACCTTAATTTATGTCTTGGATATGTGAGACTGATGGTTATAATGTGTTTATGTGACTTTGTGTGAATGACCTTTATGATATGTTTTGATGATATGGAGGTAGTAAGTTTCATGCTATGAATTGGTAAGGATTGAGTGATGTATGGATTATATAATTTTGATGTGAATTTGATATTTTGGGATTGGTATGTTTAAGTTGGATATAAGTGTGGAAATAAATGATATAGTTGAAGGTTAAAAGGTGCATATTTTGGTATGTTTTGAATGCATTTAGGGTACGAAATTATATGGTTTGATGCTTGTAGGTGTGACCCAAAATGTGGGTGGCAAATTGGCCTTGCAAATGGCCTATATTTGCCCACACGGTTGAGCACACAGGCATGTGGCTCGACCGTGTCTCTTAAGTTTTCAAATTGAAACAAGTCAGACTCGTACACGGGCTGGACATAGGGGCGTATGACTGGCAGTGTGAAATAAGTCACTGTCGACCACAGGTTAAGCACACGGGCGTGTCTTTGGCCATGTGGTCAAGTCAGTATGTATGCTCTATTTTGACACGGCTTGGACACACGGCCTACCCACACGGGCGTGTGACCTCTGTAATTTTCTAGAAGGAAACTACTCCAGAGGATGTAGTCCATAGAGAAGGCTTGTGAGGATTCTACCAATAAGGAGAGAGGAGATTGTTCTGGTTTGGAGGAGAGGAAAGTACGGAAGGATTCTTTCATCTATTGTGGAATTGTGTTTTACTGATCTTGAAAGACAGGGCCCAGAGATATAGAGGAAGGTACGAATGCATATAGGTTACACCATGGAAAGAAGTTGTTGGCCTCTACAGATAAGGCTGATGGAAGTTGAGAACTGGTATAAACCTCTGGCTGATTTACTGGTAAGGTCTCTGCTGGAACCTCAGCTAGTGGAGTATCAGTAATATGAGTTGGAAAGTCTGAAAGTTGGGCGGACACCACAGGAATTACAAGAACTGCAAGAAGTGCCGGTGGAACGATGAAAATATTCAAGTGTACATAATATCAATAAGTAATAAAGTGACAAGTAATGTTGAGTTGTCGTACCCTCAGGGACTGTGGAAAAGAATATTTATGAAATGAAAATTTAAAAAATTTGGTGATGGAAAATATGTTGATTTGAAGTGGTGATATAAAAACTAAAAAAATTAACTAAGTGCTAACTAAAAAAAACAAAAAGTAAACTTCCAATGCACGATTTTTAAAAATGGGTTTAATCAATATGACATAAATGTATTAGATTAATTTTATTCCTTAACTTAGAATAATTAAAGTTGTGTTCATATTATTACGAAAAATTTCACGACAACTTGGAAAATTCCTAACTAATGCCCATACTTACCTATTAGAACCTATTAATCTCTTGACCATATATTTATGTCAATTCAACCGATTAATCAAATTTTAATAAGAAAACAAAAGATTAAGTGAGGTAACAATATATCTCTATATTGAAACAATTTAATCACAATAATCTTGTAAGTTATGCAAGGCTAATGTATTGTTTAATACGGTCCCTAATTTAACCTTCAGCTACCTTATAAGATTTAACATGCACTAATTAAATATTGTGTCCATTAATTACAATTTCAATCTGTTTAAATAATTAATTCAATTGTTACCTCACAATTGAAATACAAGCATAACATCTTATTTAATTGAAAATTTTACGGAGACCTGATAACAACACAAACACATTTTTAATAATTTAAGCGGATAGAATGCAATTACTTTAACAAAAAAAGAATTTAAGTCATTTTAATTAATTGAAGAACAACAACACAAATATTCATGTTCATGATCAAAATAAAACTAAAAACAAAGAGTAAGAGAAGGGAACTTGAAAAACAGATCTTGGTGGTTTTCTGAAGCCAGACTAATGCGCTCCTCTCTTCTCTACTTGCTATGCTAATCCAAGGACTTAATCAATACTTGATTGTTGCTACTCCAATGGGCGTGGAAGCTCTTTTTCAATAGGGAAAATAAACAAGGGAAGAAAGGAATTGAAAGGCAAAAAAAAAAAAAAAAAAAAAAAAAAAGAAAAAGAGAGAAAGTGTGTGTGTGAGAGATGTGTGTGGTGAGGGATGATTTTTGAGGAAGTGAAGGGTGATATTTATAATTGAAATTGGAAGATAAAATTAGCTAAAAATATTAGCCAATCCCCCTTCCCATGGCCGACCCTTGATAGTAGGGGGAGGGGTTGAATTGGTTTTGCTATTTTTAGCTTGTGGCTAGAAATTAAATGCACAAAAAGCGGAGGGGTGAGAACATATTTAAAGAGAATTTTGAGGGATGTTTTACAATTATAATAATAATCTTACGTAGCTGATTTGGGCAGAAATTGGGTCAGCATTGGGCTGCTCTTTTGGGCTCGTCCCTCTTCCTTCTTCAATTGCTCAATTCAGGCCCTTTTTGTCTACTTCAAGTTGTCCGATTTTGCCCGATAAATTTCACTTGGCCCAATAGATTTAAATAAGTTTGAGAACATGAACTTGAGTCCTCCAAGGCTAATAATTTATCATCTTGTGCTCCCAAGGTGCCTCGGTACTCGAATCGTTCTAGGTGACTTCCGAGCTGACTTTTCACCCTTTGTGCAAAACTTAAAAAAAATAGCCAAATTATGAAAATTTAATAAAAAATAACTAAAATTCAAAATGAAGTATAATTTAAGCTTATTTTAATTATTTTATATAAAATCATAAAATTCGACATAAATTACTTAGAAATTGCATTAATCCATGTTCAAAAGGTGCTGAAAAACTCTATATATTTTTGTGTTTCCACACCCCCAAATTTAATTCAATACTCATCTCAAGTAACGCCCAAATTGCAAAAGAACTTTAAGAAAACACCCTTCGAAAAATTCTGTAATGACCCATAGTTAGGGGTGTCGGAGTGTGCATTCTCGAGACTCCATTCTCATAAATCGGACTCGTAAATATTTTAATAAAAATATTTACAAAGTTAGTTGAGTAGTTAATTAGATTTTGGTTAAGTGAATTTTCATGATTTATAAGTTGTTAAGGTGTAGGGATCAAATTGCATAAGTATTAGAAGTTAAATTATAAATTAATTAAAGGGACTAAAGAAATAATTATGCCTTTGTTCCATTAAGTGGACGGCATTAATGAGGGTTTTTTACTAAAATATTACAAAAAAAAATAAAATTTCAAAAATAGGGTGCACTTTTCAGAATTTACCAAATTGATATAGGGAGGGTGGTGCCGCCCGTCGCAGAGGCGCAACCACCCTCTGCAAACCTACTTTTTTAACTGAAATTTTAAAAAAAAAAACTATGAAAACGAAAAAAAATTGAAATGACATGACACTGGTGTGCGCTCACTCCCAAGCGCTGCACTAACGCGTGCCTCCGCAGGCGCGCACCGCTTTGAGGGTGACTGCATGGCTTTCGTCGGGTTGTGGGTGGCTTGGAGACCTTATAATGGTTCCCAAAATGAATTTGAAGCAAAATCTGTGAGAAAAGAAAAGGAGGAGGAGGAGGAAGAAGAAGAAGAAGAAGAAGAAGAAGAAGAAGAAGAAGAAGAAGAGGAAAAGAAAGAGAAAGGAGGAGAAAGAAAGAAGAAAAAATAAGGTATGTATAATTCTTTTTTTTTTAATAATGGAAGATATTGTTGTTGTTATATGATATATATTGATTTTTATTTTTAGTGTTTGTTGTTGTTAGTTTAGTTTATAACTATTGTAAATTAGGACTAGGTTAATAATATAATTAGTTAGTTATTATTATTATTTTTAGTTAGAAACCCTAAAATGATATTTTAGTTAGTAGTATATTGTTAGTAACCCTAAAATAAAATATTAAAATATTATTAGTGTATTAATATGTTATTATAATATTAATATTTTAGTTAATAATATGTTAGTTAGTAAATTGTTAGTATATTAATATGTTAGTTAAAAACCCTATAATAATATATTGTTAGTAGTATAATTAAAATATTAGTTTCTACTATTAATATTTTAGTTAATATGTTAGTTAAAAATCCTAAAAACCCTAAAATAATATATTGTTAGTATATTAATAATATGTTAGTATATTAATATTTTATTTAATATGTAACATAGTTAGTATATTGTTGTTGTTTGTATGTTAATATGTTAGTTAAAAACCCTAAAAACCCTAAAATAATAGTATAAGTAATATGTTAGTTAGTATATTAATATTTTAGTTAATATGTTAGTTAGTATATTGTTGTTAGTATGGTAATACGTTATGTTAGTTAAAAACCGTAAAAACACTAAAATCATATATTGACTATATTAGTATATTAATATTTTAGTTACTATATTATATTTTTAGTTAGTATTAGTAAATATTGTTAGTAAGGAACCGTAAATATTATTTTTGTTATTATTTAGTTTTGATCTGTTCGTAAGTTTGTGTTTATATTAAATAATTTTGTGTTCTAAATTTTTAATATATTTGAAAGTTTTTATATATTAGTAAAATTATCATAAAGTAATTGTTAATTAGTGATAAAAATTGAAAATATTTTTGATGTAGATATTGTTAGAAATGGCAACATATTGGATATTGCCTGATGAGATAATAACTTCAACACAAAGGGAGAAAGTTGATAAGATGATGAGAGAAGTGCAAGATTACAGAATGAAACCAGAAGAAGACATTGTTCAACACCTTATTACCGTAAATAAGAAGATGCAAGAAGTGTTGTGGAATGGTCATGAAATGATTAGGAAGAATAAATTGCAATACTTAACCCTTAGATGGACATTAATAGAACGAGACCATCAAATAATTTTAGACGAACTTTGGAAGACATCGGTACCACAAACCTATTGGAATCTAGTTATATGCTTTGTGAAGTCTATAATCTATTATGGAGCTAGGAAAACAGTGCGGCAATGTATAGGCTCCCGGAAGTTGACTAGGAAGCAAAGTGTGGTTGACATACCATGGATGGATAAACTAGATATTAGGAAATTACCAAGAGAATTTCTAAATTCAATACCTGTTATAAAGATTGAAGAGCAAAAATATCCTGAGGAATTTTTAAATTGGATTGTAGAAGATCAATATGAAGAGAATGAAGAATTTATAAATTCGATTATACAGTATTTTCCAGAGGAAGATACAAGCTCGGAGATGGAATAAAATGTAGATCTGACTTTAAGTTGTTAGATGTAAAGATAAATGTTGTTCATGTACAAAATGATAATCATAATAGTGTGAGCTTAAGAATGAAAAAAATAGCATATTGAAACATTATGTTTTTTATTTAAGAATAGTAAATACTGGTCGAAATTTTTCTAAGCAATTTTTTTATTTTTTAACAGATTGAATATTAAAGATGGATGGTTAGTTTTTCATATGTGTTTATTTCGATGGAATCATCTTGACAACAACCGTTGGATGCATATTTGAATGTCGGCAACAAATAGCAATGAGATTTAATAGAAATGTCTCGTTGGATGATATGAACCGAAGGATAAACGCAAAAATTGTTAGATGTTGTGGGAGAACGATCTCAAGAATTTTCTACAAGTTTCCAATTTCGGCAGATCCGATCAAATTCACAGAAATGGAACTTGTAGACGATGAAGACGTTGAGACAATGATCGCTCTTTACTGTGGGAATGGGAGTAACAGAAATGCACCGATTCACTTATTTGGTAAGTTTACGGGTATTGGTATCGAGGCAAATGAAGACAGCAATGCATATGGTGAAGAACATGGAGCTCAAGAACCATGCATGGTGCCTCCAATATCATATGTTGATGCCGATTCGAATATACATGGGATCGATATCG
The DNA here is from genome assembly GCA_025503065.1 of Gossypium bickii. Lineage (NCBI taxonomy): Eukaryota > Viridiplantae > Streptophyta > Magnoliopsida > Malvales > Malvaceae > Gossypium > Gossypium bickii. Next base: position 36,739,637 of record CP106716.1, read on the forward strand.
ATTTTAATATTACACCAGATATTGATGTGGTTGGTGATGATGGACACGACAGTAGTGATCATTGTAAGGAAGAGGTCGATAGTGACAGCAATCTCGATATGGACAATATACCAGATGATATGGACGATGAAGACGTGAATGACGATGGAAACATTAGTGCGTCTTCGGTCGGGAACCAGATGGGATGTATTATGATACACAATAATCCTGGGCCACACATGTCGCTCATAGACCACGACGCAAAGACGTAGTAGCCGAGTTCCCAGTACTCGAATATATCCTGCTCATCGGCTGGCCGTAAATTTCGAGCATGAATTATTCGTAGGCCAGAGATTCGAAAGTAAAGAAGAGTGCGTATCTGCTATTAAATGGTATAGCATGGATATATCAGCGGATTACAAAGTCGCAGTGTCCAAACCGACAGTTTATATTGTGGAGTGTTGGAAGGCAGCGGAAGGCTGTAATTGGCGGGTACGAGCTGCGTTCATTCAAAATTCTCAGATGTGGGAGATACGAAAATTGGTTGGACCGCATACATGCAGATCGACACATCTAACAGAAGATCATAAAAAACTTGATTCGAAAACCATCTGTACGTGTATCCTTCCAATGGTGAAGGACATGCCAACCATCAAAGTTTCGGTACTGATTGCTGAAATACAAGAACGATTTTAGTATCGAGTATCGTATCGAAAACCATGGATAGCTAAACAGATGGTAATGGAGCTGTTGTATAGAGATTACGACTCATCGTATAACAAGCTGCAGGGATCGATAGCTACTATGAGAGAGTACGTACCGGGAATTGTGATTGAGTTGCAGACACGACCTTATTACGGCCCAGATGACCAATTATAGCCGGGGAAAAGAATTTTTCATCGAATGTTCTGGATGTTTGCTCAATGTGTGCGGGCATTTCCACACTGCAAGCCGTTTGTGTAGGTTGATGGGACATGGCTATACGGAAAATATACACAGATCCTACTTATTACGGTTGCTCAAGACGGAAATAGGAACGTGCTCCCAATAGCGTTTGCCATAGTAGATAAGGAGAATATGGAATCCTGGGAATTCTTCCTTACCAACCTGCGGAGATATGTTATTAGCAACGATAATATTTGTATCATTTCCGATAGAGGGAAAGGATTAATTGCCGCAATTAGGCATTCCGGTGTGCCATAGAGATCTATTTACTGCATCCGTCATATTGCAGCTAACTTCCTTCGAGACTATAAGAATGCAGAATGGAAGAGACAAGTGGTGAAAATGGGTAAAAGATAGCCTTAAATTTTGAATCATTCAAGTTTAATGTTTTTATGTTATATATTTACCGTAACTTATCTTTTATTAAAATGTATACAGCGTACGAGTTGGAGCCACATATTTTTAACCAAAGAATGACTCAACTTGAGAGTCACATGGAAGGTCAAACGAACAAATCTTTTCAAGAGTGGTTAGGCACAATGGAGCCGTGGCAATGGGCTCAAAGTTTTGACGAGGGCTTTCGTTATGGTCAAATGACCACAAACTTGGTGGAGGGGGTCAACGCTGTATTGTTGAAAACACGATGTAACACCCCAAACCCGGTCTATGCGTTTAGACGAGATTTGGTTTGTCACACCAATCAAACTTTCATTTATTCTCGAGTGATTAAAGTAAAATTTGCTACAAACTTTTTGTAGATAGAGTTTAATAAAAATTAAGTACAAAGTTTTGAAATTGATGTTTCAAGAAAATACTTGTTTAAAACTTATCATTTAGAAAAAAAAATATTTATCAAAACCTTAAAGTCGTTGTAAAGGAATTTGGAAGAAATTTTAAAGAAATAATTTAGTTGTTCAAAATGTTATAAAACAAATTTTGAAAAAACCATATAATTTAACATAAGCCCATAATAATAGTCCTAAAACAAAATTAAAACCATCCACACAATAAAATCCATAAAAACATAATTAGAGGCCTTATTACATCAAACCCAAAATAGGAATTAAAATAAAGTCATAGTTTATAAAACCCAAGTTCGTAGTATGGCCTCCACCAAGTCATCTCTCGCCCAAGTCCACATCAATTTCCATTACCCGAAAAGGTTAATAAAATTGGGTGAGTTACAAGGAACTCGATGTGCAACTCACTTACCATCATTATTGGGCCGGACCATCAAGGCATTAACTTGGGCTTGAGCCCAATTGCGATTTTGACAATATAGCATAAATTAAAATAAAATAAATATATAATGCATGTAGATGAATTTCCCATCCCAAGCCTAGTATCCATCCGCTAACACCCCGTACCAACCAACACACACATGGGGATCAAGTCAACCCACCCCGCCAAACACACCAATCGTAGGCATTAAGCCTTTTAATAAATTTGTAGTGCACTCACCGAACTAGATTGTGACATTGTCACCGAACTAGAGGCATTTAGTTGAATTTGTGGCGAGCCACCGAACTAGAGGCATTGAGCCAAATTTTGTGGCGAGCCACCGAACTAGAGGCATTGAGCCAAATTTTGTGGCAAAGCCACCGAACTAGATTTTTGGCAACTGGCCATTATTCTCTTCATATATCCCACCCCATGCAATCATGCGTGTATAACAAAATATAGTCATATAACAAATTTTCAATTATTCCATAGCATCGGTGGGTTTATCAATAAACATTTCATTTGGCCCATAAAAATAATTTAGCAAATTGCCCATTTAATAATTTAGTAAACTTTGGCCCTTATATCGAACTAGAGTATTTTGGCCCAATTTATCGAACTAGAGTATGTTGGCCCAATTTATCGAACTAGAGTATTTTGGCCCAATTTATTGAACTAGAGTATTTTGGCCCAATTTATCGAACTAGAGTATTTTTAGCCCATTATGTCAATCTAGCGCTTTTAAGTATTTTTCTCGGTTTTAACCGTTTTCATGTATTTTCACAAAAGTATCAATTACTACATAATTTCTGAATTTACCATTTTCATGATTTTATCACAAGTACTTATGATTTGAAATCTAACTCAAAAATGAGTGTGAAATTACACACACGGTTATTGAGAGAACTACACTTTCCGTTCTTCAACACCTAAACGTATCGCGATAGTTAGAACACTATAATCTAATAAATAAACCGATCTAAGCATAACGATCTAGAATTTTACCTCGGATTTTTGAACCACTTCTACTCACGGTTTCTCCCGATTGATGGTTCGCTAACCGAATCGAACCCACGAACGAATAATGGTTGGGCGTGCATTTAACAACTTCAATAGTTGATTTTCCTCGGTTGAGCGTCCGCAACCCGGTGGAAAATCTCGGATTCCGTAAATAGTCCTTTGCTTATACTTAGGGGGAATAACGGAACCTCCCCTCTTTCAAAGACTAAACACCGCCCTTTTCTTCCCTCTTTTGAATGTCTTCAAGGACAAAGATAGTTAATCCAATCTAAAATAATTTCGAAATAATACTAAGGTTTTAAAGATGTGATTTCCTTACCACAAAATTGATTCCAATGATTGTGTCACCCACGACTTCTTGATTTCCAAACTTCCGTTATTGCACTAAAGAGTAACAAAGAAGACGTTACTAGAACGAACGATTATTTCGATCCAAATGATCCTTCATGACACCATCAAAATTCGGTCATATCACTATTAACTAATCGAAACGAAAAGAATCTATTACCTATTTTCCACGTCGAAAAGAAAGGATTGGGAATGGTGTTTGATTGATGAAAGATTCAGCTATGAATGATCAAGGAAGAAGAGAAAATAAATTTGGCTTATAGGCACATTAGCATTCGGCCATGAGAGTGTAGATGGAGAGAATTTTGATTGAAAAGAATTAAAATAGGAGAAAGATGGTGATGATGTTGCTTTGATTTCAAAGAGAATGGAGAAGAAAGGAAAAGAAAAAGATGAGCTTTAAGAGAGGTGTATATTCGGCAATGGTAGAAATAAAAGAGAAAGAATGGCTTTTGGTGTAGATGATTTTCGGCACTCAACGGAAAGACACAAACAAATACTAAAGCAATAAACAAAAATGACCAAATGGTCAAATAATCAAGGCTTACCAATGCACAATTCGGCCAAGGGAAAGAGGGGTTGAGAGAATTTGCAAAACTATGCACAAAACTAACTAAAAAAAAATGACCAAAACAAAAGACTAAAATTCCTAGCCAAACTATCACCAAAAATTCGGCTCCACCTATAGTCCAAGTTGCCGTCCAAATGCATGGTGAATTGGCCATGATATTGTTTCCATAAAAATTCCCTTGATACTTGCCCCATATCTTCATATCTTTCCTTAATTTCTTGATTCCCTTCCTTAAGTTAACAATTTCCTTATTCCCTTGATATACTAACCAAAAATAACATGGTCAACTCTTTCCATAAATGAGCTTGGCCGACACATGCTAGGAAAACCAAAAATAAAAGCCACCTAATTGCTATTTAAGGGATTCGAACCTTCACCCTCATGCACTAACACATGCGCCAACACCACTTTGCCATTAACCCATCTTATGCTACACATTGACACTTTAATTAATTTATGTGTCAATGCCACTTAGTCCATTTCCATAAATTCTCAAAATTAATATTATTCCATCCCAATAAAATTTAATTCTTCTTCAGGACTATATTAACCACGAAAATAAATAATAAAATTTCACTTTCTAGAATAATTACTCAAAGCACACAATGAAAGAAAATTCTCGAATTTTCAGGGTGTTACACACGACATCTTCCAATTTCATCTGTCTTCTCGGCTACATTCTATAGGTTGGCCACGTTGATGCCAAGAATGGGTGAACAACAAGTCAACTAGATGGATGCCAGACACGTGTTTGTGGAAGATGTCAGGGATGCATTGATTGCAAACTGTCGGATTGCGAGGTCGATGATTGTAGAAATATATTCATGACGTATGAAAACTTTTCGAGTTACGGAGTCCATCGGTTGTCAACCCGGTTTGCCACCTAGGTCTTATGGAGTCGATCTTCGGAACAGACAGTGCGAATGCAGGAGGTTCCAAACACTTCATTATCTGTGCGCACATGTCGTGGCAACATGTGCTAAAGCGAACCTTAATGTTGAACAATTTGTGAATGATGTGTACACGCTGGAGCGTACGTTGCGTGTCTGGGAAAATGAGTTCCCTGTCCTGCTCGACCTATCTACATGAGAGGTGCCTCGACGACTTTCGAGCTTGTCCCAGATAGAGCGCTACGTAGGAATCCGAGAGGTTGTCCGCAATCATCCAGAATCCATAATGAAATGGACATTAGGGAGAAATCTGACGATAGGCACTGTGGAATATGCAGGTTAGGTGGTCATAATCGAAGTAAATGCCCACAGCGAAACTATCATGTTGGCCAATCGTCACGAGGGAGCGGGAATTGACATTATTCAGATTAACATGTTTTGTATTCAGATTTTTTGTGATTTTGATTAATTAGGGCTAAATTGCAAAAAAAAAATAAAAAATCACATGTATGGATTTGTATGAATATGGATTTGTATGGATTTATATTTTGTGCGATATGGGTAGTATAATAAATGTTGTATTTTGGGTTAATTGTATATACGGCATGCGAAAATGGCTTGGTTATTGCGAAAATGTATATAAGCCATGTGAATATGTATATATGTATATATAAGCCATGTGAATATTAACTATTACCTATTTAAACAAATATTAAAATGTAACAAACTATAAAAGTATATCTACTACTACTCATTAGTCACAATGAATATCTTTCTAATTCGCATAATATTAAGCTTTCCATTGGATCTTTATATTTTTTATTTTACATGCTTGTTTTGCTTTCTCATCAATCTGAATTTTTGTTACAATTGCAAATAACTATAGTTAAGGTAGGTAATTTACAATTGCAATTTTTGTTATAAAAAAATATGTATGTAAATTTTTAAATATAATAAATAATATTATCAATTAAAAAATATGAATTACGTGATTATGCCTCCAAGAACTTGAAATAGACTCAAATTTAGTTTTTACTAAGTTATTATTTAAATTACATTAACATGATCATTATTAATAAAAATATACAAATTGCATGGTTATTATTAAATATTACTAATTATTTTATATTAAATTATATTTATAATTAGATGTGAATATTTACAAATACAAATTAGAAGAAAACCAAAACCGCAAGAAACACCTAAAATTGATGGTTCGATGGTGTGGTCCTAGATGTATACTTCTGCGGTGGTCGACGATCACGTCGTGGGTACCCGCGACGACCAACATCCTCTTCATCCTCCGGTGGGGGTCCAGGTGGGGATGTGCTAAACATGGTTGAAAAATCCTGTGGCTTGAACGGCACAGATGAACTCGAGCCAAAAGGAGTGCCCTGATGCACTGGATAGGACCCAGAAGGCTTGATGTCATGTAATGGGTACGAGTCGGGAGAGCTGTACTGCGGTGTGTACGATCCAAATATATCAAACCCACACTGGTATCCACCTCCAGAGGAGCCCGGGAAGTAGTCATAGCCCGGCACATCCGGATGATACGAATGTGCATCCGAATGTGAATGTGATTGCTTGGGCTCCGGCTCTGGCTCCTGCTCGAGTTCTGGCTCGGGATCAGGATCTGCAACTGCCTCGGCCTCTATATCGGCCGCTGCCTCCTATGCCCCATCTCGCTGCATGTGTTGGGGGACTACAGTCGACTGTCCCTCGAGTATATATGGCTTCCCCATGCTAGAGTACCATTGTATGTACTCTATTGAAGGTTGAAAATCGAAAGCCATATCCATCCAGGGTATACGGGACATGCGGTCATTCCACACCGCAATAAATTGCCTATGCCTAACCCCCTAATCCAAGCCTTGTTTCCCTCTCTTATTTTTACCATGAACCTCTCCCACCTGGCATGGTGGATCGGGGATATATTGGACGCAACCAAATTGTCGCAGCACTCAGTCCGCGTGATACCACTCGACTACATGGAAACACACAATTGGTGCGTTTGTGCACCATATGTACGAGTGAATATAAGCGGACGGGGGTATAACAGCTGTAATTTTCAGTCGACGATATGGCGTCCATATAAACTGCACGATTAATAACATTGTCAAAATTTAACACGGTGTGCTTAAGATATACAAACTAACAAGTAACTAATATTGGAATCACTTACCCCTTCCCCGGCGTGTTGCTCAATCATAAGTCGGTATATCGAGACAGTGTACGACCTCCCGATACCCAGATAAATACTCCACCTACAAAAATAAAATTCAAGTCAAATATAATCAATATAAAGAAATTATCAATTAATAACAAGTTATATTTTATCACCTGTTTACTAGTGGATATACATATGGTTGGTGCGTAACTGATGCCAAGAATGGCATCCGATATAGAGCCCATGACTGCAATAGCGTAAGGCATCTGCCTATGTCTGCGGTCCCTAGTTGTGTCGTCCAACAAGGCTCACGGTACAACATCGTAAGAACAGCAGAGCCCCAACTATACGAGCGAGCATTGCCAAAATCAGCCAATAGGGGTAGTACTGAATATGAACCGTATTGTTATTTGCATCGGGCATCAGTACACCCCCTATGATGTGCATAATGTACGCTCGAGCAGTGCACATCAACTCGGTTGCAGTGGCATCAGGTGGTAACTGTCCATACTTCGCTCTCAGCCATGTAAACTTCAAGCCCGTACGGGTCCCCTTGTAGCCTCTGACAAAGTGTAAAATTTTCTTTGCCATCGTCGTAACGGGACTCCCGTCAATTGGGAGCCCAAGCTGTACTGCAACATCCTCTAAAGTGACTGTGCACTCTCCACACGGGAAATGAAAAGTGTGGGTCTCCGGGCGCCAACACTCGACTAGTGTGGATATTAAATCATACCGCAAGTCAAATGTCCGGATCAGTGCTACTGACCCAAATCCAGCTTGCTCAACATACGGTACCAATCGTTCATCCGGGGGATTTCTTAACCCATTCACGCGGCCCCTTAGTACACGGTACGAGTCCTGGAAGTGTTAAATCAGAAAAAATTATTATTATAACATAAATTATTATGTACCTATTTTGTTAATATATCCCGCGATTAATAAATAACAATATATTACCAAATCATTAGCTGCGGCAGATATGTGTGGAGCTGTACTAATCAATTGAGCCATTGCCGTCTCAGATATTTGGTTTCTAACCTACATAAAAAATTTAATTTTATATTAAATTACAAAAAAATAACATGCCAATAAAAATAATATAACAAAAACATAACTTATTTTAATATAAAAAATATATAACATAATTTAATTTATTATGTACCTATTTTACTTTTTTTAATATAAATTTAGTAAAAACCACTTATTTAGCCCTTTCTTTTTATTTTTCTTATTTCCAAACTCTATTAGTTAATGTAAATATATAATTTTCGTCTTTTATTATTTTATATTATTTTATTTATTTAGTATTATTTTTTTAATATATATATATACCTATTGATTATTATTAATAACTAAGGTAGGTAAGTAATACTAACAATAATAATATTTTTTTACTAACTAACTATATAAAATAAAATTTTAGTCTATTACTTAATGTAAATATATAATTTTAGTCTTTTACTATTTTATATTATTTATTTAGTACTATATATATATTGATTATTAATAACCAAGGTAGGTAGGTAATACTAACAATAATAATAATTTTTACTAACAACAATAATAATACTAACTAACTAAAATAATATTTAAGGTTTTTAACTAGCATTGTTTTTTGCTTACTACTACCAATATACTAAAATAATAATTAGTGTTCTATTTTTAACTAACATAATAACTTTTATTACAATCTAACCAACAAAATTATTATTTTAGGGTTTTTAACTAACTATCTATACTAACTAACTAACTAATAAATTGATTATTGTAGGCTATTTAACTAACTAACTATAATAATAACTAACAATTTATTATTTTAGGGTTCTTAGTTTTAACTATAATACAATATAGTTAATATTTAAATTTTTTAGTAAATCATAATAATAATAACTAACAAACAATTATTATTTTAGGATTTTTAACTAACTAACTAAGTATAATAATCATAAATAACAACTACTAACAATATAATTAATATTTACACTTGTTACTAATCCTAATAATAATAACTTATACTAATAACTAACTACCTAAATTACCATTTTAAGGTTTTTAACTAACTAATTATAATATTAACTAACAATATTATTACAAACTAAATTACTAACTTTTTACTAATCCTAATAATAATTTACTAACTAAATTATTATTTCAATATTTTTAATAAATTAATTATAATAATAATAACTATTTAATAATACTACTAATTAAAATACTTTTTAAACATTTTTTTTCTAATCTAAACTAACAATAACTAAACTAATCTAATAATACAACTAACTAACAATAACTACTAAACTAACCTAAACTAAACTAAACTAACAATAACTAAACTAATCTAAAAATACAACTAACAATAACTAAACTAACCTAAACTAAACTAAACTAAACTAATCTAATAATACAACTAACTAACAATAACTACTAATCTAACCTAAACCCTAAACTAAACTAAACTAACTAATAATAACTAAACTAATCAAATAATACAACTAACAATAACTAAACTAACCTAACCTAAACTAAACTAACATTAACTAAACTAAACTAATAATACAACTAACTAACCTAAACTAAACTAACCTAAACTAAACTAACAATAATCAACAAAATAATAATAACAATATAATCATTCATATTTAAAAAAAATTACATACTTCTATTAATTTTTCCTTCTTTTTTTCTTATTTCTCCTCCTCCTTTCTCTTCCTTTTTCCGGCGTTGGCGTATGCTGCTGCTTCTTCTTCTTTTTCTTCTTCTTCTTCTTCCTCCTCCTTTCCTTTTCTCACAGATTCTGCTTCAAATTCATTTCGAGGACCATTATAAGGTCCCCAAGCCACCCACAACCCGACGAAAGCCATGCAGTTGTCACCCTCAAAGCGGTGCTGCCTTTGCCAGAGGCACGTTCGGTGCCGCCTGTGGCAGAGGCTGCACCAGTGTCATGTCATTTCAATTTTTTTTCGTTTTCAGAGTTTTTTTTTAAATTTCAGTTAAAAAAATAGGTTTGCAGAGGGTGGTTGCGCCTCTGAGACAGGCGGCACCACCCTCTCTACACCAATTTGGTAAATTCTGAAAAGTGCACCCTATTTTTGAATTTTTTTTTTGTAATATTTTAGTAAAAAACCCCATTAATGATGATTACATATATATATGTTAACTTATTATGTATTATATGTTATATTATATAATAAGATATATATATGTATATATGTTATAATATATTAATAAAATATAATATAATAAAACAAAACAAAAGAAAGAAAGAGAACATGCAAATTAAAAAGAAAAGAAAGAAAAAGAAAGAGAGAAGAGCAAAGGAGAAAGACGCATGGCTATAGGGACATTAGGGTTCAAATTCAAAATTGGTTAGTCAATTTAGTCCTTTTTCTTGTAATTTTTATATTTTTGGAATCCTAGTTTTTAGTACTACCTGACCCATGTTACAATTTTAGCATTGATTAAGATTTTAATGTTGTTAATGTTGAATATTTTTAGTATTAGTGTTTTAAATTGATAGATTTTTAAGCTAAAAATGGAAATGGATTAAATTGTAGAACAGATTGTAAATTTTGAGTAATAGGGACTAAATTGTGAAAATTTCAAAATTTAGGGGTTTAATTGAAAATAGGGAGCTAAATTTAGCTTAAAGTGAAATTAGTACAAAAATATAAGATTAAATGTGAAGAATAAAAATTAGTCTCAGTTTAAGGACTAAATTGGAATTTAAGCAAATATTGAGTAAAAATTGAAATATTCAATATGAAATTGAATTGTAACATCCTGAAATTCAAAATTTTATGTTTTGCATTATATCATGCAATAGGCTAGTTAAGAATGTTAATTTTGTTTGTTTAGGGGTCGTAAGAAGGCTTGGGGTTAAGTTGGGCCTTAGTAAAATTTTTGTGTTTAAGCCCTTAAGGGGAGAAGGCAAGTGTCATCAATATTTAAGGAAATAGGAGTGTGCTTTGCTAGCACAAGTGGAGCACATGGTGAAGTGGTGAAACACCCCACACCCGGCCCACGAGCCTGAACCGGATCTGGTATGTTCCTTAAGTAAACCGGTTTTCAAATTCTTGGTTACTTAGAGAAAAATTGTAAATTTTAGGAAACATTGTTTTGGGTTGGGCTTAAATTGGAACCCATTTAATAAATTTTGAAAACCCAACTTAAATAAGGTGACAAAATAATTTTAGGGTTTATTATTTTAAAAGAAATAAATTCACTTAACTTTAATCAAAAATAAATTGTATCATAATCAAATAAAAATAAATGTAAATAAAGAAAATCCAACTGGGCCTTATGGCCTTATTACATCATTCAAACCCAAAATAAAATCTAAAGTACTAAAATTTAATAAAGTCCACTTTCTAATTAAATCCTTCATGTGATGCATGGCCACCTTTAGCTCCTGCAGGCCGGTCCATTACCGCTCATCACCGAAAAATAATTCCCCAACGGGGTGAGTCCACAGACTCAATGTGTACACATACTAATTTTCAACAAATCGGGCATACAAGTCATATCAATTTCATGTTCATACAAAATAAAGGATGATGCAACCCAAACCCAAGCCTATTTGTCCATCCGCTACACACCACCCGTACCAACCTGTGACACCGTGGGGACTACTAAGTCAACCCTCCATCCGCTACACACCATCGGCGGCGATCGCATGCGATCGACGTGCTCATCGCCCACTTACGTTGTGTCATTAGACACTATATTCAAATAATGTAACCGGTTACCATATTCACGCAATGGGGCCGTAGCCACCATATTTCGTTGGTGAGGCCGAAACCAACACCTTCGTTGGTGAGACCAAGTCAACACCTTCGTTGGTGAGACCAAGTCAACACCTTCACTTTCTTCCTTCACATATATCCCAAATGCCCCAATTATTTTATAACATATTCCACATACTTAATTTTCATTCATGTTACTAATCACATGTTCAAAGTATATCACATTCATAATCCTATCAAAAGTAGGAAACATACACAGGTACTCCTTACCACATTTGTGGTACTTAACTACATTCACATACTTGATACATATTCATATATTTAATAATTACCACGTAATTTATTGAAGGTTAGTAAGGGTACACACTGATTTTTGCTTAATGATTCCTTGAAATCTCAAGAATGATCTACTGATTTAGATCAGTTCCTACATTTGATTAATCACTTACTATTTTAATAAAAACCATTCGCCATAAATCCAAATCCTAGTAGGATTAGTATACTTAAAACTTACCTTGAAATTCTCAAATCCCGAAATCCTTGTATCCTCTCATCGAAATCCCTATAACTACATATTAGATCAATTTCTAACATTTATTCACAATAATTAACCCTTAGCCGAATGTTAAATATGACTTACCTTAGATTCTTAAATCCCGAAATTCACCGAATAACTAGGGAACACGCGGCCTATGGTGTTCCTTCTGAAAAGAACTTCTCCTTCCTTGTAGTCGACACTTAGTAAATCCCTGAAGATCTCTTGACAGAGATATTAAGGGTATTAGAATCTTAATTTCGATGACCTTTTAAAAGAAATAGAATGAGAATCTAACCTAATCTTACCCTTACTTGAAGAAATTGATTGCATCTTCACTTCAACCTTCGAGAGATTCGGCTATGGCCTTGATCTTAGCAAGCTTTCTGGATTTTGGAATATTGAGAGGAGAAGAATGAAGAAGAAAAGAAAAGAGAAAAAGAGAATAATGGTAGAGAAAATTCGGCAGAGAGAATAGGAGAAATTTTAGAGAATTTGTGAGAGGTTTTCTTGAAGAGAAAAGAATGAATGAAGAATAGCCTTACTCTTCCTTTTATAGCCAAAATTACTAGCTAGAGTCCTTTACTTGGCCACCACTCTTCTATTTTGATAACTTTATCCTTTAATTATCATAAATAAAAGAGTTTAATCCAATATTTATCTCTTTTATTTAAAAGATAAAAGCATTTAATCCATCAATTATCTCCTCAATTATCTCCTTAGAAAATAATCCTTTATTTATCTCTTATTATTCACATATTTATGTGAATAAAACTCCTTTATTTATCTCTTATTATTCACATATTTATGCAAATAAAACTCTTCCTTTTCTAGAAACCCATGCAGTCCACTCTCGACCTTCCTGGAAGCAAAAATTAAACTTATTTATTTGCTTCCCAAGTGACTCGAACCCAAGCCCAACAGCTCTCTTGCACATGGCGCCATTTCCATAGGCCCTAAGTGACACCTTCAGGCCACTTTTCCTAGCCCGTTTGTGTGTCAAACTTCTCTAACTTTTTCTTTTGAGGCCCTCTAGCCCTTATTTCCTATTTTGAACTTTAAAACTAATCATTTCGGGGTCATTTCTAAGTTTCCTAAAATTTTCGATCGGCTCAGAAACTTGCCATTTTTCTTACATTCCAAGTTTCCAAAAATGTTGAGTTTCCTAAAATGTTCGATTTCCAAAATGTTGAGTTTCCTAAAATGTTCGGCCTTCAAAATGTTCAGTTTCTTAAAATGTTCATTTCAAAATGTTGTGTTTCCAAAAATGTGTACTTTCATTTTTTTGAACCATTTCCTTACATTTCTAGTTTCCATAAATGTTCACTTTCCTCTTTATTCCTTTACATTTTCAGGACATTTCCCTGCATTTCCAAGACAAGACATTTCCTTACATTTCCTTGCATTTCCTTACATTTCCATACATTTCCTCACATTTCCTTACATTTCCTTACATTTTCTTACATTTCCCTACATTGCCTTACATTTCCATACATTTCCACACATTTCCACACATTTCCTTACACTCCCATACATTTCCATATATTTCCATACATTTCCTTATTTCTAGAATTCACATAACATATTCATAATTCATAAAACATGCCATTTTACCACATGGTTCCTTGTGTCATGCTTCATACGGAGTTTCTTTTAAAGCTTCATTTACCTAGCTCCCCTTTTTACTTAAAAACCAATAATTTTCCAAAGCTTTCTTCTTCCATCCTGAAATTCTAAAAACCCTTAATACACCTCCAACACTGCCAAAACCTACTAACTCATGAATTATGCACAAACGCATAACCCCTAATCTAGGATGTTACAAGTGGTGTGGCGTCAAGTGGAGAGCATGGAGAGAAGAGGTTCGAATCCCATATATTGCAAATTTTGGGATTTATTTTTGTGCTTCTCTTCCAAGTGTCGACCATGGTGATGATTAAGGTAAGGAAGACTTTTTATTTATGGAAAGATGACTAAGGATTATGGTAAGGAGGAAAACAAGGGAAAATGAAGGAAAGAAATCAAATAAAAAGGCAAGGGAGGGAACATGTTGGACAATTTTGTGGAAGGTGTTTTGGAAAGAGTTTTTGGTCAACCAAGACCTTTTTGGTGCTTAGGATGCACGGTTTTGATAGGGTAAAGAGGGGAGCCGAATTTCTTTAGACATTTGGGAACTTTTGGTGCATGAGAGGTTGTTTTCTTTTTAGCATTTTGGTGTCTTCTTTTCCTATTCTTTCCCGTCACTTGCCGAAACTCTAAAGCCAAAGATTTGTCCACTTTTCTCTCTTGATGCCGAAACACTCACCTTGTTGCTCAACTTCCTTTTGTCAGCCGAAACAATCTAGAACTCTTCTATCTATCTCTTCTTTTCTTTTTGCCATTTCCTCAACTTTCTCTCTTTCTCTTAAAACAACATTACCTTGTGGCCGAATCTTCTTGCTCATTTTTCCTCCATAGCCAAACTTTTGAACCCTTCATCTCTTCTTCATTATTTCTTTCTCGTTCGTGTTGACACTCACTTCTTTGATCGAATAGGTAAGTGGTCTTATTCTTCTTCTTTTTTTTTTTCATTTTCTTTTCTCCCTAACCGAATGGGTGTCTATTATCACTCGGTTATTTCACTTTGTTCTAAACCGAAATATCAATCTCTCTACTACTCCCTCTTATCATAATCAACTCTTTTTCGTAGTGTGCTAGTGGATGGCCGAATACCACATCCTTGTCGATTCGTCTCTAGTCATAAGTCCAATTGGTGGAAGTTGGATCTATTATTGTCAAGGTAAGAGATTTCTTCAAAGTTCAATTCGATATATTTCAACGCTTGATTATTCCATTAAAACAAATTGATGGGTTTGACTAATTGTTTATTTTAGGGACTAAATCGCTCATTTTTCTCTACTCGTTGATCCTTTGGAAGTAGTGTGGTAGCGATTTGAAAGGTGTGTAATCTCACACCGAAATCCCGTAAATCTGTGATTTATCATCATGTTAGAAAATTGATCGATGTTGCTTAAGAACTTAATAACGAAAATATGGTATAAATCGAGTGATTTGCTTAAACATCGTTAATATTAAGATTTGTCAAAATCGGTGTTTATTTGTAGAATTACGAAAATGCCCCTATGGGCCAATTTACAAAAACGCCCCTATGGGCCGAATTACGAAAATACCCTTACGGGCCGAATTTCGAAAATACCCTCAATGGGTCATTTTTACCAAAATGCCTCAATGGGCCGAATTGCTTAAATGCCCTTATGGGCCGAGTTACGAAAATGCCCCTATGGGCCAATTTATCAAAATGCCCTATTGGGCCGAATTGCTAGAATGCCTTAGTGGACCGAATTATTAAATTGGTTAAATGAGCCGAGTCACCGTAATAATTCACTTGATAAATGGTTGTTAATTACTTATGGACATTTTATTATGTATGTAAATATATATTTTATTATGATACATTTTTACATTTTGCACGGGGTGGGAAAAATTGTATGAAGAGCAGTGTAGCCTGGAGGCATAGCCACAATTTGTTCAATATTATCCTTACTTATGAATCCGGTGGCATGGCCACAATAATTATATAATAAAGCAGTTTGACTGCAAATTGGTGTGAGCAGCGGGGTTGGTTGACTTGATCCCCACAGGTGTGATTGGCTGGTCGGGGGTGTGATGGATGGATGGGTCGGGATGCATACATTTCATTTGAATGTTGTTATGTAAATGGGCTTAGGCCCAATATATTTCTAATCGGGTTCAGGCCCAGTGGATGACGGTAAGGGGATTATATACTGAGTTCTTGTAGCTCACCCTTTTTTTTTTTCTTAATCCTTGCAGGTAATGTTCAGTGATGATGACTTGGGCTATGGATGACTCGGTGAAGGCCATACTTCAGAAATGGTGTTTTTAAACTTTAAGTTTCTTCTTCCATTTATTTTATTACTTTTACTAAGATGGGTTTTAATGATGTAATAAGGCCTCTGGGATATGTTTTATTTTGCTTTATGTTTAGACGTACTTAATATTTTTCTTGAATTGTTTTAAATGGTGATTTTCTAAAAATATAAGTTAAGGTTTTCCAAAATAGGTTGAAAAAAAATGGATTTCATAACAAACTTTTACAAATGATTTAACTCGGAAATTTTCTTTCGAATTATCAACGATGTTTTCAAAAGTCACGGTTTTATAAGATCACTAGTTCAATTATCGATTTATAAATCAATCTTCAAGATTAGTAATATTTTTATCAAATCAATTTGCTTTCTTAAATATATCCGAATAACACCTACTATTAGTAAGAGTCACAAACTCATTATTTGTTTTCCTCATGTGACATGTCAAATCCGGTCATACCGCATGGGCCAGGTTTGGGGTGTTACATGAATTGTGTTGTTTTGATGTATTTTAATTGTTTTAGTTTCGTAACTAACATCGTATCAGAATCCTTGACTAAAAAGGGGAAGGATAAAATCAATGTCGAACAGCTCGAAATCCACGGTTTGTATTTCTATAATCCGAACCTAGTTGTTAATTGTTGTATTTTGATTTAATGCATATGGTAAGTGGTTAAGGTGAGCATTTTTTCACTTTGATAGTGAATTGAAATTATAGTTGATTGAAATGGATTGAATTGATATATACATTATGAAGGTATTGATTATTTTAATTGAAATTAATATATGTGTAAATGTGATAATGTGCAAATTTGAGAATTGGATATTAGTTGTATTTGAAAAGTGAAATGAAACCCTATTAACTATATCGGGCTTACTCTAATATAGATGACATGCCATAAGATAGGAAGAGTTCAGGGATTTCTTCGACTTCGAGTCAATGAGGCACTGGGTGCCAATTTGTTTCAGCTTAACCGATGAGACACTAGGTGTTAATTTATATAGCGCAAGGCGCAATTATTACTTGAGATTTATCTGATGAGGCACTGGTTGCCAAACTGGTGTGTTGGTTGGATACATGTATCCGTCCGAGTCCGAGTCGTGTTAATAGGGGTAAATAAATAATAAAGTTCTATATTGATATTGAAATGACATGATATGTGGAATGGAAATGTGATAATGGATTGGAAAATGGAATTTGAAATATATGAGTCATGTACTTATGAATTGAATATGAAATGTAACAGCCTAGTTTTTTATAAAATCGGAACAGTGGTTTCGAGAGCACAGATCCGAGATCGAAAAGAAAAATTATTTTAATACTATTTTATTATCTACAGTATGATAACAATATTGTGTGAAAATTTCGTAAAGAAATTTTATCGATTACATGTTTATGAAAAGGACTAAATCGCGTAAAGTGCAAAAGTTGTGTTCTAATAGCTAAAGGTATTAAATAGATATAGAACTTTAAATTGGAGGTCATTATATGGTAATTAGACCATTAATGAAATTTTAGTAGATATTTTTGGATGATTCATCCATGGAAAATTAGAAAAAGGCTAAGGACTAAATTGCAAAGTGATAAAATTAAAAGATAATAAATAACTAAATAGAAATAAAAATCGTTTTATATCATCTTCTTCCCCAAATATTCCATGGAAACCCTATAAAAGAGAAAGCAAGCTTTCTTCGCCAAATTAGGTACATGTTTTTAGTAATTTTTATATTTTTGAAACTGGGGCAGTCTAATTTATCTATTTGGGGGATTAATTTGAAAAGTTATCAAAGTATAGAAATTATGTCATGGATGAATATGCTTAAAATTTGAAATTTATGGTAAAATCTGAATGGTTGATGATAGATAAACAATTTTTACAAAGTGATTTTTGATGAAAACATGATTTAGGGACTAAATTGTAAAGTTGTGTAAATTGAAGAAAAATTCTAAATTTTATAAAATACATGTGCTGTAAATTTTATATTGAAATTTTGGTTAGGCTTGGAATAAGAAGAAAATTGCATGAATTTCATTTTCCGAGCCAAGGGACAAAATCGTCATTAATTAAAAGTTTAGGGGCAAAATGGTAATTTTACCTAAGATGTAAATTGGACTAAATTGAGTTTAAATTGTATTTTCGTATAGTTCCCAATAGACCAAATTGAAAGCTAGAACGAGGAAAAGAAAAAAAATGTTGGATTAGTAAATTTTACGTATACGAAGATTTGTCGAAATAAGTTCATGGAACTAAATTGTATATTTAAATGCTTGAATTAGATTTTTTTTTTGTATGCAAATTATATAAATATCATATATATATATATATATATGACATTGAAAATATATCTGACAAAGCTCAATAAATGATAATGCCTAATAAATCATAAATGATAAAAATGTTACTTTTATGCTTGAAATGAATGTGGAATGTGTTTATTTAAATTATATGAATGTTATAGATGTATGAAATTATCACATGCCTGATAATGCTTGAAAAATGTTAAATCTCATTTGAATAAATGAAAATCGATGGATAAAGGTGATTTCCCCTATTGAATGAGGTCCTGCATTTATTGCTAGCGAGATTTAGCTCAGTTGAGTAATCCTATTGACCTCATTACAGAAACGATTTAGCCTGGACTGGTAATCCTGATATAAGCCCTCTTGAGCATATGTATAGATAGGATTCAGCCCGGACGGGTAATCCTGATTAAACCCTTGAGAGTATATGTTGGAAACAGGATTTAGCTTGGACAAGTAATCCTATTATATGATATGTGACTCAAGAGTGTGATTTCTGATTATGTGCCCTAAAGGGTACCCCTGAATATGAATTGACGGATCCTGATTTGTACATCTCGAATGTACTACATGTGTACCCATCAATATTTCGAATAAATTCAACAGGTAAAAATCCTGATATGAGAATATATGAATAAGAAATGAGTTATTACACATATCTGCCTGAAATACATGAAAATGATGATATATGATAATTGATACATGGAAATATGAGATGTTGATATTTGTACATGGAATTTATTTGATAAATATGTTCATCCTTGATTATAGATTTGTCCACCTTAAGTGTACTACTCGTGTGGCATTGATATTTTGAATTATATGAGTAAAGTTCTGACATGAAATAATCTAAACTTGAGATGAATTATTATGAAAATATACTTGTAATATAAAGATATGATTTATATATGTTAAATGAATACGTGATGTGGGAAGCATATGTGCCTGGAAACTTGATTATTGTTGAGCCCATATATGTTTCTTGGTGTTATTATGGAATATATTACTAACGAGGGCAATGAGGATATGTGTAAGGCTTGAGATCAAATTAATTGAATATGCCTTACATGTTTATCTTGAAATAGAATAAATGGTAAGTTAAGTACCATGCTATACGAACTTACTAAGCATTATATGCTTAGTTTTATGTCCCTATTTTATAGTAAATTGGATGCTCGTTGGATTGGAAGCTTGGCAGAGATCACTCACACTATCCATCAGCTCATTTTGGTACATATGGTAAATTAGTTATGGTTATAATGGCATGTATAGGTTAATTGGTCATATTGGCATGTAAAAGGGTTTATTGTAATCTAGCCATTTGGAATGGCTAGTAAAAATTTGTTTTGGTAAAATTATAAGGTTATACCATGATGAATATCCATGTGTTTAGTGTGGTACATTAAATTATGTTAACATGTATGTTCACAAAAGGGTAAGATTATACACATGAATGCATGTAATGATGTGCCACGTTAAATGTTAAAATTAACTTGATTATGATGCTTGAATTGGTTGGTATGTGAATGAAAGTTTTGGTGTAGGTCATTAGAAAAGTCCGGGTGAGAAATAAAGCTAGAAAATAGCTTTATTTTGTCCACATGGGCGTGTGTCTTGACCGTGTGTGACACACGGCCTGATACATGGGCGTGTGGTTAGGCCGTGTGTCCCCTGCACCTTAAATTTGAGGAAACGAATGCTCAGAATTGAGCATACGGGTAGAGACATAGGCGTGTGTCTCAGCCGTGTATGTTACACGGCCTAGCACACGGACGTGTAGTGTAACACCCCAAACCCGGTCAAAGCATTACGACCAAATCTGGTTTGCCACAGAAGAAGTAGATTTTAAAACTTTGTAAAACATCGAGATTTGAGTTTGATGAATCCAGGTTAAGAGCATTTAAATCAAAACTATTTTACTAATACCAACCTTGCCATTGTAACCAAAAATTTGGGTGTTTAAAAAATTAAGTCGATTGGACGCTAAAACAAGCTTATTTTGACAAAACCGATCTTAGAGGAATCTTTGAAAGGTGAAATTTGTAATAAATTTTGAGATGCTTGATTTCTTTAAAAGTATCATCTGAAATGTTAAGAAAATTCCTAGTTTTATTTGTTAACTGCTTATTGTCCGTTTGTCGTGAATTTGGGAAAACTCCTTGTTATGCTTTTAGGAAAAACCCCGTTTTTCAATGATTCATGGTACAAGTAAAATCAACGTATAAACAAAACCCAAGTTAAAGTTTAAGCGGCCTTATTACAAATCCAAAATCCCAAAATAAAATAATTTAAAGTTAAAGTTCGAGTTTACTAAAGAAACATCAACGCATGGCCACTTCGAATCTGTCTCGGCCCTAAAACCCGCCATTTACTGATCACCTACAACATTAGCAAAGGGGTGAGTCATCGAGACTCAGTGTGTACATTTCCCCATGTAACGCAACTTGGGTCTTAGCCCACTTATTACAGCTCATGTTATGTGCATGCAATGCAACACATCCCAAATCAACTCTCCATCCAAACACCCGTGGCATTATGCCACTGTGGTTCATAACCACCGTGGTCCTAGACCACTCGTGACCGTAGTCACTCGTGACAAAGTCACTGTAATATAATTGTGGGGCCAACCCACCGTGGTCATAGACCACCGTGACGATCTCTAGCAATAAGCATACGTGGGGCCAACCCACTGTGATCATAAACCACCGAGACAAGTCACTAATATAAGTAATCGTGGTATTAACCTCCGTGGTACTTGACCACTCGTGACAATAGTCACTCATCAGTTTATCTGTGGTTTTAACCACCGTGGTACTTAGACCACTCGTGATAAAAGTCACTCGTGACTGTAGTCACTGATTCTCCCTCCTCATTCATTCAATCCCGAGCCCATGCTCTTTTCATTGTGCACAACATGTATGCAATGCAATATATCAGCGTATAACAGATTATTTTCCATACATGCATAACATCAAATTATACATACATGCGTATAAACAACAATATCGATAAACAACAATATCGTTATCGAAGACTTACCCGGCATCTCCAACCTTTACCCATAAGGGTAGTTAATCTACCATATCAGTTATTTCGGCTTTCAGCCATTTCAGTTAATAACAAAGCAATAGAGAAGGCATGTGAGTAGTACACACCTGATAACACGCAACACTATGTTTTCTACGTCGACACTCTCATTAACCAAAACGACAGCTATTTGCCTACTATTCTATTCTGAAGCCAGTCCACAACCCAGTGGCTAATCTCGAACCGTAGACACCGCTCGTTTTTTGAACTTAGGAGCCGAAACTAGGGGTTCGCTCCCTTCTCTAGATTGACCCACACTTGCATCCATGGTAAGTGTCTTTAATTAGGAACTAGATTAATTCAACGAGAGAGAAAGAAAGAATACATGTCAAAACAAAAAGAAACTTCTTACCTCGACCAACGAAAACTGAGCTTCTAGAATATTGGCCTATGAAACCGATTGAATCCCTAGGTAGCACCAATATTAGAATCGGTTCTCAAAGCAAACAAAAAGAAGTGGTCTTTCGACCAAACAAACTGATAAAGAACCCCTTACTACCCATTCGACCAACACCTATTTACCGAGATCCTCTCGAAAGCAGACGCACGAAAAAGAGATGATGGAAATATGCCCCTTGAAGAACAAGAGTATGCCGATTGAAGAGGCTTTATATTCGGCTATTAGCAAACACAATAAAAGGTGCAGGTTCAGCTATGAAGAAGAAGTAGGTAGCCAATGGTCTAGGGAGATTCGACTACCACCCAGAGAAATAAGGAGAGAAGAGAGGCAAAGAGAAAGAGATGAGAGGTAGATTTCGACTAAAAGAAGAAGTAGAGGAAAGGAGGGTTTTGGCCAAGAGAATCAAAGAAAGTAGAAGGAAACAGAAAAGGAAAAGAGAGGTGTTATGATCAAGGGAAGGTTCGGCTAAGGAGAAATAGAATGTAGGAAACAAAAGAAGAGAAAAACTGTTCAAGCACGAACCCAAAATGGTGAGGAGAGATTCGGCTAGCAACCACAAGGATGATTCGGTTTTAGAGAGGATGGAAAAGAAAAGAAATGCATGATAAAAGATAAAGTATTTGCCAAAGATGAAGAAGGTTATGGACTTTTGGCACTTGCTAGGAATAGGCTACCAGGAAATGGACCTCAAAAGTGCTCACATTCACTACGCCTCACACACACCCTCCCTAAACCAAAAATGCCAATAAAATTAACCTCAAAACAAAGCTAAATTCAGTACACCCCAAGCTAGCACTAAACCGAATCCTCACCCCCCACTTCAAGCTTCCCACATTCGGCCACCACTCCACCAACATCAAATCCCATATTTTCCTCCTACTTTCACTCCCCTTCATTCATTTGAACTAACTTGACCAATTCAAACTCCAACACCTTCTCATAGCCACCGATTCAAACACTTTGACTCTTTCAACACTCATTCCTGAAGAGCCCTTGCCGAATCCACTACTTTAGCTCCCTAGGCACAAAAATAAAACTTTTGAATGCTGTTGGTGCGACTTGAACTTTTTCTCCCTGCTGCCCCCTTGTGACGCCACTTCCATGCACTCTAAGTGGCGTCTTCTTGCCACTTTACCACCTCTTTTATTGTGTCATCCAAACACAAGTATTTATTCTTAAGACCTGCCTCTGCTAGCTCCCCCTTAAAGTGCATAAAAACAGAATTTTCACCAAGGCTCAAGCTCAACCCCGAGCCTTCTCGGGACTCCCAAACACACCAAACTAACAAACAGAGCATGGCAAACACACAACAAACATTATGTGCAGAGCCCCTAATTTCAGGATGTTACATGTAGCCAACCATGTGACACAAGTTAGAGAGTTACACGGGGTCGAACACGACCTGCAGCACGGGCATGTCCTAGGGTTACATGGGCGTGTCCCTTGGACCGCACGGGCATGTGTGCCCTGTATCTTGGAAAATTTTAGAATTTTGTGAAACATTCTCTAAGTTCCTGATTTAGTCCCGATTCGATTCTAATACTCATTTTGGGCCTCGAGGGTCCATTTAAGGGACGTTATGAATAATTTTGGTAAATGAAAAGAATTTGACATGAATTATCTGTATATGTTCTAGAAACTCTGGTAACGCTTCGTAACACTATTTCGGTGACAGATACGGGTTAGGGGTATTACATTTAGTGGTACTAGAGCTGAAACACCCCAAACCCGGCCCACGAGCCTCGACCGGATTTGGCATGCTCCTGGAGTAAAACATTTCAAAAGCTTGTTTGTCAATTCGAAAAATTTGGTCATTTTGAAGAGAAATCGATCTGTGTTGTGATTAAATTGAAAACAGTGTCATTTTTGAAGTCTATATTTAATTAAAATGTTATTTTCGTACTTGAAAACTATAAGTTAAAGAAATGCCGAATTTAAGAGCTTAACATTAAGTTGAAAATCGTTGGTGTTTAGGTGGCAACACATTTGAAATTATTTTAACGAAAAGTTGTTTAACCTTTGGTTTAATATTAATCGTATCATAACAAGAATTAAAACGCATGCATAAAACAGTTTAACAGTAAAGGCCTTATTACAACAATAGCAAAACCCAAAATAAATCCAAAACTTAATATAAAATCCAAAATAAAAGAAAACTCTGAGCTGAGCATGGCCACCACTAAATCCCTGCCGACCTGGTCCAATTACTGAGTGTCATCTGCAAAATGTTAGCCCCACGAGGGGTGAGTCAACAGACTCAGTGTGTAACGACCAACACAAACTCCCAAACGATTTAGGCATATCAAATCATATATAACAAATATAGGCAATGATGCAATCCCAAACCCACCTAAATAACCATCCTCTACACATTACCCGTACCTGCCAATCATACCGTGGGGATTACTAAATCGACCCTCCATCCGCTACACACACCATCGGCGATCATCTGCAATCAATCGCACATCGCCTTATAATCGTGGCATAGCCACGGATAATAATGACAAAGTCACATGATAATAATATGTGACATTAGTCACCAGATTCAGATTATGTGACATGAGTCACCAGATAATGTGGTAAAAACCACCAGAACACTTCCCCTTTCCATTATCACCCGTATGCCCATGCGTCATACAAAATATGCAGAAATCATGCAATATACCTTATCCCAAATTCATAACGAATTCACACATGTGTCGTGTCAAATGTTCATAACATTATTAACATAGTATTAAAGGTTAACGTACCTGAATACTCTGTACCATTGTATGGTACCCTTAGCCACATTTTTCATATTTCCATTATCACATGCATAACATTAATACCATTAATCTATCAGGAATTAGTGTAGGGCTACACACCTGGTACTAACACCATTACTGAATCCCGAAAATCTATCAAAACAGGTTGTACTCCTCCCTAAAACCATAGTTAGAATTGGCCAATATTAACACTTAATATGGCCTTGGCCGAATATTAATACTCCCTTACCTTGCATATCTAAATCCCAAAATCGTCACTTGTCTATGAAGATGTCGAAATCCCTACAAGCTTTATGTTAGATTCAATTCTAATTCTAACATTTTAATGAACCAAAGCAAATGGCCTTCGGCCTAACATCACACTTCTCTTACCTTAGATAATCAAATCCCGGATGATCTCCCTTATAGGCGGCTACAACCAAATCCCGAAACTCACCTTCAAGGTTTCGGCCAAAGAGAGGGAAAGGGATTAGATTCCTAATTTTGACTAATCCAAAAGAAAGAGATAGGAAAATTAAATGCCAAGAATCCCTTACGAACTCAATCGAATGTCCTTGCTTGGAACAGAGAGATTCGGCTCCTGATTAAATGATCAAATCAACTCCAAAATGGTAGAGGAGCATTCGGCTATGGCCACAAAATAGGAAATTCGACTTAGGCAAGAAGTGAACAATCGGTTATGGCTAAGAAAGACTTACTTTTGGCTTTTAGAAAATTGTGAAAAGAAGAAGAGAAGAAAAGGGATATTCGGCCTTAACAAATGGAAGAAAAGGGATGTAGTTCAGAGAGATTCGGCAATGAACAACTTTTGGGAAAAGAAATTGCAAAAGAAAAATGCCTAAGCTTCACTATGTACATTCGGCCTCTCCCCCCCTTCTCATGACCGAAATTGACATCAAAAGTGTCCCTTGGCCGGCCAACTCTCCTTCCCCTAACTGCTTCCTCCTTTTTCTCCTACTTTTTCTCTTCTCTACCCATTCAAAATAATTTGAATGAGTCAACCATTATCCTTTGCCCTTAGCCAAATTTTGAATGCATTTGACTTGATCAAATGCTCATCCACCTAGTTTCCCAATGCCGTCAAACTCCTCTCTAGCCTGACGCAAAAATAACTCAAAAAGTGGTCCCCTTGCTGCTCGAACCTAGGCCCTTCCTGCACTGCTTGTGGCGTCACTTCTTAAGGCTTTAAATGGCGCCTCCTTGCCACTTTACCAAGCTAATTCTTGTGTCCAAATCCCCCTACAAATTTTCTTAAGGCCTATCATGCTTAGCTCCACTTCAAGACTTAAAGTACAATATTTTCTAAGACATACTCCTACACTCTAAAATTCCCGAAACTCCCAAAATACATTCAAACCACACATGGACATGCTTCTACATATAATTAAGCAAAAATGCACAAGCCCTAAATCCCGGATATTACAAGAGCTACAGTTTAGTATGTGGAGTCTAGAAATACATGCCATTAAATAACCTGTGAAAGTGTGATATCTCCCGACTCTGATGAAAATTATTTTACATATAGACAAACTCTTTCCAACCGAGCTAATGCTGATACTGTTGAAAGTGATACTCATGTTCCTAAGTAAAAAATGTTACTTATGAGAAACGAGACTCATAAAGGTATGAAATAAATATTTTATAATGGACATGTTGATGATAAATGTTATGTGATATGTGTGTATTTATGAAAGTTAAATTTTGAGGCTCTACGATCTCCACCCCCTTACCAGTACAGTGTTATACAATGAAATTCACAAGAATTATATTGATTAAGTTTACAAGTGTGGAACTGAAGAGTTCAGTGGTTGAATGCTTAGTAATGCAGTCAGAACTGAGAATGGGTTAATAAGTAAAGACGGTGTTAAAAGAGATACCATATTTTTTAAAAGATTATTCGGAATATATATTAATGCCACTATTAAGGAAGAAGTTATTTATGAGTAATTGACTTATTCAGGTGTGGTATATACAGAATAGATTAGCCGGAAAAAAATTCTTTCGAATTGGCTCTTTTAGTGAACTGAATAATGTGATACTATTGATGACTTTATTAGTGTAATATCTGGGATTTATGGCTTATGCATTATTGCTAAATTGTATAGCATGCCTATGTGTGTTCTGGTTGTGTTTTATGAATCTTGAGAACTTTAGAGTGTAGGTGAATGCCTTAGAAATTATCAGATTTTAAGTTTTAAAGGGGAGCTAAGCCTGATAGGCCTTAAGAGAAATTGTAGGGGAAATTAGACATAAAAATGGGCTTGTTAAAGTGGCAAGGAGGCGCCACTTAGGGCCTTAGCAGGTGACGCCACAAGCAGGGTAAAAGAGCCTAGGTTCGAGCAGCAAGGGACGCAAATAGGAGTTTTATTTTGCAGCAGGGATGAGCAGAGGTGGACGGCATAGGGAGACTGAGGGGATGAGTTCAAGATGTGATTAAAGTCCTTTTAAAATTCGGCTAAGATAGAGGATAAATGTTGATTTATTTTAAATTATTTTGAATGGGCAAAAAGAGAGAAAATAGAAGAAGAATGAGGAAGCTGATAAGGGAAGAAGAGTTAGCTGGCCTAGGGACTTTCTTGATAGCATTTTCGGCTAGTGATAGTATAGGTGTGCAGAAATTTAGTTCTCTTTTCACTCATTTCATTTGTGCCGAAAATCCTTAGGAATTCAAGCTTTCTTTGTTTTCTTCTTCCTTTTCTCTTCAACTGACCAAAGCCGAATATCCCTATCTCAAAACTCACTATTGCTGATTCTTCTTAATTTCCATACGCTTCCTTTTCATCCTTGTTGAAGCTGAATCTCCATCATCAACCTTCTCTTCTTTTTTTGCAATTCACTCAAAGCCGAACACTCAAGGTAACCCCTAGCCGATTGTCCATTAAAACCCCCAAAAGCCGAAAACTATTGATCAACATCTAGCCTATAGCCGAATCTCTCAAGGGGTGTCAAGCAGGAGTGCAGTCGATTTCGATATTAAGGGTAAGATCAATGGTTATTCAATTTTCAATCTTTTCTCTTTTAGCCGAAATCTAGGAACTAATCCCATTAATATTCTTTGGCCGAAACTATGAAGGATCTTTCGGGATTTTTGGTGTAGCCGACGTCTAGGGGAGATCATTCGGGATTTGGTTCTTCAAGGTAAGTAAGGTGTGGGTTAGGCCGAAGGCCATTTATTCAAGTGTTAGAATCGGATCTAACATACACCTTGTAGGTATTTCAGCATCTTCAAAGACAAGGGATAATTTTGGGATTTAGATCCACAAGGTAAGAGAATATGATATTCAGCCAAGGCCATATTTAGTGTTTATTGATTGGGCCGATTCTAACTTTGGTCTTTAGGGAGGAGTACGATCTGTTTCGATAGACTTTTCGAGATTTCAGTGAAAGCGTTAGTAACCAGGTGTGTAACTCCACA
Source organism: Gossypium bickii (assembly GCA_025503065.1). Lineage (NCBI taxonomy): Eukaryota > Viridiplantae > Streptophyta > Magnoliopsida > Malvales > Malvaceae > Gossypium > Gossypium bickii. The sequence goes on from CP106716.1 coordinate 36,767,914, forward strand.
CTAATTCTTAATAGATTTACGGTATTAAATTAATACATGTGTTAATAAGAATGTGGAAGATATGGTTAAAGGTACCATTCCATGGTACGACATATTCAGGTACGTTATTCTCCGAAACTATTATGAACAATGAATATGACATATATGAGAATTGGTTACGAATATAAAATAAGACATATGGTATGATTTTGCATGTTTTGTATTATGCATGGGCATATGGGTGATATGGAAAGGGAAAGTGATCTGGTGGTTTTTACCACAATATCTGGTGACTCATGTCACATAATCTGAATGTGGTGACTTATGTCACAAAATGTTATGTGCTGGCTATGCCACAATATATAAGGGCGATGAGCAAGTCGTCTGCAGCGACTGCCTTTGATGATGTGTAGCGGATGGAGGGTCGATTTAGTAATCCCCACGGTGTGATGGCAGGTACGGGTGATGTGTAGCGGATTGTAACATCCTAGATTAGGGGTTATGTGTTCATGCATAATTCATGAGTTAGTAGGTTTTTGCAGTGTTTGGAAGTGTATTAAGGGTTCCTAAAATTCTAGGATGGAAGAAGAAAGCTTTGGAAAATTATTGGTTTTTAAGTAAAAAGGGGAGCTAGGTAAATGAGGCTTTAAAAGAAACTCCGTGTGAAGCATGACACAAGGAACCATGTGGTAAAATGGCATGTTTTATGAATTATGAATGTGTTATGTGAATTCTAGAAATAAGGAAATGTATGGAAATGTAAGGAAATGTAAGGAAATGCATGGAAATGTATGGAAATGTAAGGAAATGGAAGGAAATGTAAGGAAATGTATGGAAATGTATGGAAATGTAAGGAAATGTAAGGAAATGTGAGGAAACGTATGGAAATGTAAGGAAATGTAAGGAAATGCAAGGAAATGTATGGAAATGTAAAGAAATGTAAGGAAATGTGAGGAAATGTATGGAAATGTAAGGAAATGCAAGGAAATGCAAGGAAATGTCTTGTCTTTGAAATGTAGGGAAATGTCCTGAAAATGTAAAGGAATAAAGAGGAAAGTGAACATTTATGGAAACTAGGAAAATGATTTAGAAATGACTCGAAAGAGGAAAGTGAACATTTCTGGAAACTTGGAAATGTAAGGAAATGTCAAGTTTACAGAGCCGAACGAAAATTTTAGGAAACTTAGAAATGACCTAGAAATGACGAGTTTTAAGATTTAAAAGGGGAAATTAAGGCAAGGTGGCCTTAAAAGAAAAAGTTTGTGAAATTTGACACATAAACAGGCTTGGAAAAGTGGCCTGAAGATGGCACTTAGGGCCTCTGGAAATGGCGCCATATGCAAGAGGAATGGGCCTGAGTTCGAGTCACTTGGGAAGCAAATAAGGGAGGTTTTATTTTTGCTTCCAGAAGACTGAGGTGGACGGCACATGCTTCTAGAAAGGAGGTGTTTTATTTTCATAAATATTCGATTAAAAAGGTGATAAATAAAGGATTTTTAAATTGGATTATTTTGAAGAGATAGATGTTGGATTAAACTCTTTTATTTATGATAATTAAAGGATAAAGTTATCAAAATAGAAGAGTGGTGGCCAAATAAGGGACTCTAGCCTAGTAAATTTGGCTATAAAAGGAAAAGAGAGGCCATTCAGCATTATTTACTCTTCCTTGATAACCTCTGCCGAATTTTCTCTGCAACCCCTATTTTTTTTCTTCTTCATTCTTCTTCTCTCAATATTCCAAAAGCCGGAAGTTGTGAGAGCATCATTTAGCCATAGCCGAATCTCTGAAGGTTGAAGTGAAGGTGCAATCGATTCCTTCAAATAAGGGTAAGATCCAAGTTTGGTTTCAATTCTTTTATATTCTAGACCTATCGAAAATTTAGGGACTAATCTCTATTATTGATTTTGGCCGAATTATGGAAGGGTGTTTTCGGGATTTAAGAGTTGTCAACTACAAGAAGGTATTTTTCGGGAATTCAAGGATCTAAGGTAAGACATATGTATATTTGGTCAAAGGTTATGTTTTATATGTTAGATTAAATCTAACATATGGTTATAGGAATTTTGACAATTTCTAGGGAGGCAAGGATCAATTTTTGAGAAGTTTTCTCAAGGTAAGTTTAAGAATACTAATCCTACTAGGATTTGGATTAATGGCTTTTTATTAAATTAGTAAGTGATTAATCAAATGTAGGGATTAAGGATCTAAGCGGATTTCGAAATCTCAAGGAATTTGCTAAGTGAATCAGGTGTGTACCACACACTACTTTATAATATGTATTATGGCTATGTTTATTAATATATGTGTTATTAAGTATATGAAAGTGGCTAAAGTACCATGATATGGTACAAAGTACTCAGGTACGTTTCCTACTTCTACTAGGATTACGAAATATGTTATATTTAACATGTGAAAAGTGACATGAATGTGAATTTAAGTATGATATGCGTAATATGAATAATATGGGGCATTCAGGTTATATGAGAAAGGGGAAGTGAATGTGGTGACTTCGGTCTCACTATCTGAATATGGTGACTTCGGTCACATTATCTGAATGTGGTGACTTCGGTCACATTATCTGAATGTGGTAACTTCGGTTACATTATCTGAATGTGGTGTCTCCTGACACAATTATCTGGTGGCTATGCCACAAATTTATATGGGCGATGAGCACGCGATTGCAAATGATCGCTTTCGATGGTGTGTAGCGGAAGGAGGGTTGACTTAGTAGTCCCACGGTGTGGCCCGGCAGTGCGGGGTGTGTAGCGGATGGACAATTAGGTTTGGGTTTGGGAATGCATCATAACTTGTATTTTATGTTTTGAATGTGTAACTATTGTATGCCTGATTCTATTATGATTTAGTGTCGTGTACACATTGAGTCTGCTTTGACTCACCCCGTTGTGGGACCATGTTTCAGTGTGATGAATAAAGGATGGACCAGGGACGACGTGCAGAGATGTGTGGTGGCCATGCTCAACATGAAGTTTATATTTTTATGGACTCTTGAATTTATTTTAGTACTTTGAAATATTTTGGAAACTATTTGATGAAATAAGGCCATAAGGCCATGATGAACGATTTTATTTCTACTTGTTGTTTTATTGTGTTACAAATTTTGATTAAGTTAAAGACTAAGTATTTTATTTTAAAATATACTCTATATGTTTTATCACTTAACATTAAAAAGGGGTTTTCTAATATAAAAATCCAGTTTGTTTTCAACACAAGCCCAACCCAAACAATATTTTTTTTAAAAATTCACACAAGTTTTTCCTAAGTAACAAAAGAACTTTGAACCGGTTTACTTGAGGAACATACCAGATCTGGCCAAGGCTCGTGGGCCGGGTTTGGGGTGTTTCACGGATGGTTACTTAGGTTTGGGTTCAGGATTGCATCATTATTTATATTTACTAAATGTATATGTATGATCTGATATGCCCAAATCGTTTGGGACCTAGTGTTGGTTGTTATACACTGAGTCTGTTTAACTCACCCCGTTGTGGGATATCTTTTCAGGTGACACTCAGTAGATGGACCGGGTCGGCAGGAACTCAGTGGTGGCCAATGCTCAGCTCAGCATTTACTTTATTCGAATTTCTATACTTAAGTATTTTGGATTTATTTCGGGTTTGTTTTGATGTAATAAGGCCATTACCATTAATTGTTTTATGCATGCATTTCTACTTGTTTTTATTATGAAACGAATATTATTAAATCAAGGTTAAATAACTTTCCTTATAAATAAACTTAAAATGTTTTGACACCTAAACACAAATGATTTCCTTAATTTAAAAGTAAATTCTTGAACAACTCGGCATTTCTTTTAACTTATAGTTTTCAAATACGAAGTTAAAGTTTTAATTAATTATAGACTTCCGTAATGACACCGTTTTCAATTCAATCACAACTCAAATAAATTTTCTTTTCAAAACCACCCAAATTTTCCAAAGTAACAAACAAGTTTTGAACTATTTTTCTCAAGGAACATACCAGATCCGGTCAAGGCTCGTGGGCTGGGTTTGGGGTGTTTCAATTTGGTATCAGAGCCAGGTTTAAACTCTCGGCCTTAGGTTTAAAGCCCATAATGTTTTCAAAATTAAACCCAAATGAGTTTTGTGAAAGTTTTTGTGAAATGAGCAGGTTTCTCTGGCATGGCACCTGAGTCTCCGACCCGAAGTCCACCAGGTAAGTACCCCTAACTGTTGTGTGAATTACTGTATAATCTATTTATGGGCATAACGGGAACGTAGATTAGTATATTAAGTTATTGAACCCTAGGATTAGCTTACTCCAACACAGGAATTACATAAAACTTTAAGGCCTAATTAAACCACCCTGTGAGTAAGTCGCCGAGTTAGGGTGTGGCAACCATTGTGCGCATGTCTAGTGAAACACCCCAAACCTGGCCCACGAGCTTTGACCAGATTTAGTATGTTCCTCAAGTAAACCGGTTTCAAATTCTTTTGTTACTTAGAGAAAAACTTGTGTGATTAAAAAAAAATATATTGTTTGGGTTGGGCTTGCGTTGTAAACAAACTGGATTTTTATATTAGAAAACCCCTTTTTAATATTAAGTGATAAAACATATAGAGTATATTTTAAAAATAAAATACTTAGTCTTTAACTTAATCAAAATTTGTAACACAATAAAACAACAAGTAGAAATAAAATCGTTCATCATGCCTTATGGCCTTATTACATCAAATAGTTTCCAAAATATTTCAAAGTACTAAAATAAATTCAAGAGTCCATAAAAATATAAACTTCATGTTGAGCGTGGCCACCACAAGTACTGCCGTCTCGATCCATCACTGTTCATCACCTGAAACATGGTCCCACAACGGGGTGAGTCAAACAGACTCAATGTGTACACGACACTAAATCATAATAGAATCAGGCATACAATAGTTACACATTCAAAACATAAAATACAAGTTATGATGCATTCCCAAACCCAAACCTAATTGCCCATCCGCTACACACCCCCATACCTGCCAGTCACACCGTGGGGACTACTAAGTCAACCCTCCTTCCACTACACACCAATTTGCGGGCTTAAGGCTCCGCATCTGTGGTTTTAGGAAACCACTTTTCAGATTACGGTGGTCTTAAGTCACCACTTTTCACTTCCCCTTTCAATATACAACCATATGCCCCACATATTAATATGCATGCAATACCAGAGTTCACATTCTTATCATATTCTCATGTTACGAATAACATTTTTCATATTCCTAGTAGAAGTAGGAAACGTACCTGAGTACTTAGTACCATAACATGGTACTTTAGCCATGCTCAGTTTTCTATTAGCACATATTTTAATACATGCAACCATAATTCATATTACAAAGTAGTGTGGAGTACACACCTGATTCGCTTAGCAAATTCCTTGAGATTTCGAAATCTGATCTACCGCTTAATTTCTTAATCCCTACATTTGATTAATCACTTACTAATTTAATAAAAAGCCATTCGGCCATAAATCAAAATCCTAGTAGGATTAGTATTCTTAAACTTACCTTGTTGCCGATTGGGACACCAACAAATCCCGAAATTGATCCTAGTTTTCCTAGGAATGTTGAAATTCCTATAACCTTGCGTTAGATTTAATCTAACCATTAAAACATAAAACATGGCCTTTTGCCGAATATACATATGTCTTACCTTAATCTTAGAAATCCCGAAACCTTCCTCCTTGTAGTCAACAGTTAGTAAATCCCGAAAGATCTCTTCAAAGTTTTGGCAACAAGATATTAATGGGGTTAGTCCTAGATTTTGGCAAATCTTAAAAGAAAAAGGATGAAACCGAATGAGATCTTACCCTTAGTTGAAGAAATCAATTGCACCTTCACTTCAACCTTCAGATATTCGGCTATGGCTAGATGATGATCTCACAACTTTCGGTTTTGGAGGGATTAGAAAGAAAAGAGAAGGAAGAATAAAGTTGGAGGATTCGGCTAGAACACAAGGTATTTCGGCTTGGCAAAAATAAAAGAAGAAGAAGATTTGGTGAAGAGAATTCGGCAGAGGCTTTCAAAGAACAGAAAATAATGCAGAATGGCCTCTCTTTTCCTTTTATAGCTGAAATTACTAAGCTAGAGTCCCTTACTTGGCCACCACTCTTCTATTTTGATAGCTTTATCCCTTTAATTATCATAAATAAAAGAGTTTAATCCAACATTTATCTCTTCAAAATAATCCAATTTAAAAATCCTTTATTTATCACCTTTTTAATCGAATATTTATGAAAATAAAACACCTCCTTTCTAGAAGCATGTGTTGTCCACTCGATCTTACTGGAAGCAAAAATAAAACCTCCTTTATTTGCTTCCCAAGTGACTCGAACTCAGCCCATTCCTCTTGTATATGGCGCCATTTCCATAGGCCCTAAGTGACATCTTCAGCCACTTTTCCAAGCCTGCTTTGTGTGTCAAATTTCACAAACTTTTTCTTTTAAGGCCACCTTGCCTTAATTTCCCCTTTTAAACCTTAAAACTCGTCATTTCTAGGTCATTTCTAAGTTTCCAAAAATTTTCGTTCGGCTCTGTAAACTTGACATTTCCTTACATTTTCAAGTTTCCAAAAATGTTCACTTTCCTTTTTCGAGTCATTTCTAAATCATTTTCCTAGTTTCCATAAATGTTCACTTTCCTCTTTATTCCTTTACATTTTCGTGACATTTCCTACATTTCCAAGACAAGACATTTCCTTGCATTTCCTTGCATTTCCTTACATTTCCATACATTTCCTCACATTTCCTTACATTTCCTTACATTTCCATACATTTCCTTGCATTTCCTTACATTTCCTTACATTTCCTTACATTTCCTCACATTTCCTTACATTTCCTTACATTTCCATGCATTTCCATACATTTCCTTACATTTCCTTCCATTTCCTTACATTTCCATACATTTCCTTATTTCTAGAATTCACATAACACATTCATAATTCATAAAAATGCCATTTTACCACATGGTTCCTTGTGTCATGCTTCACACTTGAGTTTCTTTTAAAGCCTCATTTACCTAGCTCCCTTTTACTTAAAAACCAATAATTTTCCAAAGCTTTCTTCTTTCATCCTAGAATTTTAGGAACCCTTAATACACTTCCAAACACTACAAAAACCTACTAACTCATGAATTATGCATGAATGCATAACCCCTAATCTAGGATGTTACAGTTCTACCCTCCTTAAAAATAATTTCGTCCTCGAAATTACTTACTAACGAATAATCGTACATCTTAACTCACCGCACTACGCTTATGCTGCGCACTCTGGTTTTAATTAAAACATCACTCTCCTAGGCACAATCTCTAAGTTCACGTCCCCTAGAACTCATTTCTAACGTTGCGATTTAATCTGATTACAAAGTTTTATGCATTAAAATTTTATTCCACTTATTAACCGCGAACAATTTTATGAAATAAAGATATTTAGAAGTAGTTCTTTCGATCACACAAAGTTTCAGTTCAAGTTCACTACTCTAATTCAGAGAATCACATTCATATTCATCAACAGAGACACATTCATTCCTCAATAAAGGCACATTCATTCATCAACATAGACAAATTTATTCAGTGGTATCTACCACCCACATTCACGATTCGAACACTCTTAGCCTTATTCCTATCCCAGGGGTAATTTCGTAATTTGTCCTACCAGAGTATGTTCGTAATTTTTCAAAATAAGGTTCCTTGGTGATTTTCGTAATTTTTCAAAATAAAGTTCCTTGGTGATTTTGTCAATAAGGGTATTTTGGTAATTTTGTGTTCCCAGGGTATTTTTGGAAATTCTAAAATTCGAGGGCATTTCGGTAATTTTGAAACTCAGGGGTATTTTGGTAATAAACCAGGGTAAATTTGTAAAGCTCAATAAATCAGGGGTATTGCAGATTTTACAAAACTTTAGGGTTACTTTTGAGAATTTGTTTTCCAAAATGGTGATGATGCAAAAATTTTGGAAATTAGGGTCATTTTGGTAATTTGCAAGTTAGGGGCAATTTCGTATGTTTCCAAAATCAAGGTATTTTGATATTTTGCAAATTAGGGTTTTTGAACTTGTCATAAAGTAAAGAAATTTTGCTAAAACTGTGGGTAGTTTGGACATTTTATAAACCAAGGGTAATTTTTGTAATGTTACCACTAGGGGTATTTTTGTAATTTCATAAATCGAAAATTTTTCGGAAAATTTTGTAAAAATAGTTTTCACAAATTAAAAAGGTAATTTTAAGAGTTTTAAAACTAGGGTTTTTGTAAAAACACAGCTAGTTCCCTTTCGGGTTTTAGTTATTGTGTTTAGCCTATGATCGAGTCCTCTTGGTTAGGGTGAACCAGAAGCTACGCACTGCAGGATTCTGCGAAGAGGAGGTGAGTCAAGAGGGACCGCTAAGTACCGTGCTCTTACGGATCTAATCCTAGACATGCGCATAGGGGTTACCACACCTTAACTCGGCGACTTAGCCATAGGTTTGTTTAATTAGGCATTAAAGTATTATGTAAATGTTGGGGTAAACTAGCCCAAAGGTTCAAGTACTTATCATGCTAATCTACGTTCCATTCCATTTCTACCCTTCTACAGAGCATTCAATAAATCACACAAATGGATAGAAGTACTTACCTCGTGGACTGCGGGTCGGAGACTTGGGTGCCATGCCAAAAACCTGCTTATTTCAAAAATATTTTCATAAAACTCATTTGGCTCGCTTTGAAAATGTTTTGGGCCTTAGCCCGCAGGCCGAGAGTTTAAAACCGGGCTCTGATACCAAACTAAAACACCCCACACCCGGCCCACGAGCTTTGACCAGATTTGGTATGTTCCTCAAGTAAATCGGTTTCAAATTCTTTTGTTACTTAGAGAAAAACTTGTGGGATTAAAAAAAAATATTGTTTGGGTTGGGCTTGTGTTGAAAACAAACTGGATTTTTATATTAGAAAACCCCTTTTTAATATTAAGTGATAAAACATATAGAGTATATTTTAAAAATAAAATAATTAGTCTTTAACTTAATTAAAATTTGTAACACAATAAAATAACAAGTAGAAATAAAATCGTTCATCATGCCTTATGGCCTTATTACATCAAATAGTTTCCAAAATATTTCAAAGTACTAAAATAAATTTAAGAGTCCATAAAAATATAAACTTCATGTTCAGCATGGCCACCACAAGTACCTTTGTCCCGGTCCATCACTGCTCATCACCTCAAACATGGTCCCACAACGGGGTGAGTCAAATGCACTCAATGTGTACACGACACTAAATCATAATAGAATCAGCATACAATAGTTACACATTCAAAACATAAAATACAAGTTATGATGCATTCCCAAACCCAAACCTAATTGTCCATCCGTTACACACCCCCGTACCTGCCAGTCACACCGTGGGGACTACTAAGTCAACCCTCCTTCCGCTACACACCAATTTGCGGGCTTAAGGCTCCGCATCTGTGGTTTTAGGAAACCACTTTTCAGACATCGTGGTCTTAGGTCACCACTTTTCGATTCATCGTGGTCTTAAGTCACCACTTTTCACTTCCCTTTCAATATACAACCATATGCCCCACATATTAATATGCATACAATACCAGAGTTCACATTCTTATTATATTCTCATGTTACGAATAACATTTTTCATATTCCTAGTAGAAGTAGGAAACGTACCTGAGTACTTAGTACCATAACAAGGTACTTTAGCCATGCTCAGTTTTCTATTAGCACATATTTTAATACATGCAACCATAATTCATATTACAAAGTAGTGTGGAGTACACACCTGATTCGCTTAGCAAATTCCTTGAGATTTCAAAATCTGATCTACCGCTTAATTTCTTAATCCCTACATTTGATTAATCACTTACTAATTTAATAAAAAACCATTCGTCCATAAATCCAAATCCTAGTAGGATTAGTATTCTTAAACTTACCTTGTTGCCGATTGGGACACCAACAAATCCCGAAATTGATCCTTGTTTTCCTAGGAATGTCGAAATTCCTATAACCTTGCGTTAGATTTAATCTAACCATTAAAACATAAAACATGGCCTTTGGTCGAATATACATATGTCTTACCTTAATCTTAGAAATCCCGAAACCTTCCTCCTTGTAGTCAACAGTTAGTAAATCTTGAAAGATCTCTTCAAAGTTTTGGCAACAAGATATTAATGGGGTTAGTCCTAGATTTCGGTAAATTTTAAAAGAAAAAGGATGAAACCGAATGAGATCTTACCCTTACTTGAAGAAATCGATTGCACCTTCACTTCAACCTTCAGAGATTCGGCTATGGCTAGATGATGATCTCACAACTTTCGATTTTGGAGGGATTAGAAAGAAAAGAGAAGGAAGAATAAAGATGGAGGATTCGGCTAGAACACAAGGTATTTCGGCTTGGCAAAAATAAAAGAAAAGAAGATTTGGTGAAGAGAATTCGGCAGAGGCTTTCAAAGAACAGAAAATAATGCAGAATGGCCTCTCTTTTCCTTTTATAGCTGAAATTACTAAGCTAGAGTCCCTTACTTGGCCACCACTCTTCTATTTTGATAGCTTTATCCCTTTAATTATCATAAATAAAAGTGTTTAATCCAACATTTATCTCTTCAAAATAATCCAATTTTAAAATCCTTTATTTATCACCTTTTTAATCGAATATTTATGAAAATAAAACACCTCCTTTCTAGAAGCATGTGCCATCCACCTCAGTCTTCTGGAAGCAAAAATAAAACCTCCTTTATTTGCTTCCCAAATAACTCGAACTCAGGCCCATTCCTCTTGCATATGGCGCCATTTCCATAGGCCCTAAGTGACATCTTCAGGCCACTTTTCCAAGCCTGTTTGTGTGTCAAATTTCACAAAATTTTTCTTTTAAGGCCACCTTGCCTTAATTTCCCCTTTTAAACCTTAAAACTCATCATTTCTAGGTCATTTCTAAGTTTCCAAAAATTTTCGTTTGGCTCTGTAAACTTGACATTTCCTTACATTTCCAAGTTTCCAGAAATGTTCACTTTCCTCTTTTGAGTCATTTCTAAATCATTTTCCTAGTTTCCATAAATGTTCACTTTCCTCTTTATTCCTTTACATTTTCGTGACATTTCCTACATTTCCAAGACAAGACATTTCCTTGCATTTCCTTGCATTTCCTTACATTTCCATGCATTTCCTCACATTTCCTTACATTTCCTTACATTTCCATATATTTCCTTGCATTTCCTTACATTTCCTTACATTTCCATACATTTCCTCATATTTCCTTACATTTCCTTACATTCCTTCCATTTCCTTACATTTCCATACATTTCCATACATTTCCTTACATTTCCTTACATTTCCTTACATTTCCTTATTTCTAGAATTCACATAACACATTCATAATTCATAAAACATGCCATTTTACCACGTCATGCTTCACACGGAGTTTCTTTTAAAGCCTCATTTACCTAGCTCCCCTTTTTACTTAAAAACCAATAATTTTCCAAAGCTTTCTTCTTCCATCCTAGAATTTTAGGAACCCTTAATACACTTCCAAACACAGCAAAAACCTACTAACTCATGAATTATGCACGAACGCATAACCCCTAATCTAGGATGTTACATCTAGGATTGGATTAAGGGAGAGCCTGGTATTTAAGCAGTCCTCATGACTCACCTCCTCTTTGCTCGAATCCTACTTGGTGCGTAGTGACGGTTCACCCTAACCAAGAGGACTTATTCACGGGCTAAACCCAATAATAAAAACCCGAAAGGGATTAGCCACACCGTTTTATAAAAACCTTAGTTTTTAATCACCAAATTACCCATTTGATTTGTAGAAAAATTTATTTTAAAAACTTTTCCGAAATAATCTCGATTTACAAAATTACCCGAATACCCCTAGTTGTAAAATTACTAAAATGCCCTTGGTTTATAAAGTTACCATACTACCCTCGATTTTTACTAAGATATTCTTACTTTACAAAAATAGCCAAAAACCCCTATTTTGCAAAAATACTTAGATACCCTGATTTGGAAATTTACCAAAATACCCTTATAGGACAAATTACGAAAATACCCCTAGGATAGGGACAGACAAAAATGTGGGAATGGTGAATGTGTGTGGTAGGTACGACCGAATGAATGTATTTCTCTGAATTAGGGTAAAAAACTTGAAACAAAAACCCTTAAATTATCGAAAGAACTACTACTAAGCTCCTTTTCATAAAATTGTTCGCGGATAATCAGTGGAACAAAATACTAATGCATAAAATTTCTTAAATCAGATTAAAGCGTGATTGTAGAAATGAGTTCTACGGGACGTGGTCGTAATGTACGAGGACGCAGTAGAGGCAGAATGACCGTATCGGAACCCGTTAGGTCTGGTCAAGGGTCCGAGAATGAGGTACCACCACCACCTTCACCACCAGCTGTTGGTGTTGAGCAGCAAGATCAGACGGGGGATGATGCAGTATCACAGGCGGTGCTGCGAGTTCTTGAGATGGTGGCTGGAGCAGGTGGAGGTGTGGGAGCTCGAAAATCTGTACCCGAGCGACTCCAAGCCAATGGAGCTGAGGTGTTCCGTGGCGTATCTGGTGTGGCACCCAGTACGGCTGAATATTGGTTGGAGGCGATAGAGCGAATTATGGATGAGCTTGATCTGACTTTTGAGGAGAAACTGAAAGGAATGGTGCCGCCACTTCGCGACGAGGCATATCAATGGTGGCTCACAGTTCGGGATGGTGCTACAGCTGAGGATTTCACTTGGGAGTATGTTAAGGCGGCGTATCAGAAGAAATATGTTGGTACCAGTTATACTGATGCGCAGAGAAAGGCATTTCTGGGGCTGGTTCAAGGGAACAAGTCCGTAGTGGAGTACGAGGCTGAATTCTTAAGGTTGAGCCGGTATGCTCAATGAATTGTGGCTACGGAGCATGAACGATGTGTCCGATTTGAGGACGGACTGAGGGATGACCTGAGGTTGTTGATAGCTCTACAGCAGGAGCGGGAATTTACCGTGTTGGTGGAAAAAGCTAAGGTAGCCGAAGGGATTAAGGACTCGATAAGGCAGAATACGGATCGGAATAGGCAAAAGAGATGTTTTGAGTCATCAGGGTCATTCGAAAATGTTCAAAAGAGGCCTAGAGTTGATGGGTCGCGAGGTCAGCAAGTTGGTGTAGGAGGGCAGTATCGTACTTGTACTCAATGTGGAAAGATGCACCTAGGAGAGTGTTGGAAGAAGACAGGAGGATGTTTCAAGTGTAGGTCCAAGGACCGCATGATTAAGGACTGTCCTATAAAGATAGATGGGAGCTAACCCACAGGTCAGGGTTTTAATCAGGCTGGAAGAGGTGGGCAGCAGCCTCTGCGGGGTCGTGGGCCGATTGGCAGAGGTAATGGTTCTGGAAGAGGACGTGGAACACCTGGCAGAGGTGTTGGTAATACAGAGGCAAGACAGCCGGGGCTGGTGTATGCAGTTCACCGGAGGGAGGATGGAGACGTGCCGGACGTCATAACCGATACGTTCTTTATAGCTGACACGCCTTACTTTGCTTTAATTGATGTTGGCTCGACCCACTCATATGTTACATGTAGAGTAGTTGAAACACTAGGCTTAGCCTCTAAACTGTCTGATAGGGAGATGACTGTAGTAAGCCCATTAGGTCAAACTGTAGTGGTGAATAAGATATTTCGGAGTGCACCTCTAGAGATTCAGAGAGTGGTATTCCCTGCTGACTTAATGGAATTACCTTTCGGAGAATTTGATCTTATTCTTAGTATGGACTGGCTAGTGGAACATCAGGCTATATTGGATTGTGCAGCTAAGCAAATGGAGTTAAGGACGCCTGAGGATGAGGCGATAATTATGATAGGAGAAAGAAGAAACTACTTGTCTAATGTAGTCTCTGCTTTAAAGGCTGATAAGATGGTTCGAAAAGGGTGCAAGGCATTTTTGGCCTTTGTTAGTGCGTTGGATGCATATGAAGGGGGAGTTGGTGGAGTCAGAACCGTAAGGGAGTTTGTGGATGTCTTTCCAGAGGAGTTACCTGGAATACCCCCGGACAGGGAGGTGGAGTTCGGAATTGACTTGTTACCGGGTACAGCTCCTGTGTCAATTGCTTCGTATAGTATGGCACCAAAGGAATTGGTTGAGCTCAAGGCTCAGATTCAAGAGTTGCTTGATCGTGGGTTTATCCAACCCAGTGTGTCTCCGTGGGGAGCACCGGTCTTGTTTGTGAAGAAGAAGGACGGAACTATGCGTATGTGCATAGATTATCGTCAGTCGAAAAAGCTGACCATCAAGAACAAGTACCCTTTGCCACGGATAGACGACTTGTTCGACCAGCTTAAGGGGGCAGCAGTGTTTTCAAAGATAGATCTAAGATCTGGATATCATCAGCTTAAGGTGAAGGAAGCAGATATCCATAAGACAGCTTTTCGGACAAGATACGGGCATTATGAGTTCTTCGTAATGCCGTTTGGATTGACGAACGCCCCAGCCGCGTTCATGGATATGATGAACCAGGTTTTTCAACCTTACTTGGATAGGTTCGTCGTTGTGCTCATAGAAGACACCCTAGTGTATTCCAAGTCTGAGGAAGAACATGATGAGCATCTCCGGATAGTGTTGCAAGTATTAAGGGAGAAGAAGCTCTATGCCAAAATCAGCAAGTGCGAATTTTGGCTTAAGGAAGTTGCATTCTTAGGACATGTGGTGTCTGCAGAAGGGATAAGGGTGGATCCTCGGAAGATCGAGGCAGTGCTAGATTGGAAACCACCTAAGTCTGTGGCTGAGGTTCGTAGTTTCTTGGGATTGGCAGGCTACTACAGAAGATTCGTGGAAGGGTTCTCATCAATAGCTGCACCTTTGACAAAGTTGTTAAGAAAGGAGGTACCTTTTGTATGGACGAATAAGCAACAGGAGAGCTTTGAGACGCTTAAGAGGGTGTTGACTGAAGCTCCGGTTCTGATTCAGCCAGAGGCAGGGATTGTACTGTGATGCTTCTCACACAGGACTAGGATGTGTTCTGATGCAAGACGGGAAGGTAGATGCTTATGCGCCTCGGCAATTAATGCTTCATGAGGTTAATTATCTGACGCATGACTTGGAATTGGCGACAGTGGTCTTTGCTCTTAAGGTATGGAGGGACTATTTGTATGGAGAAAAGCCAGTAATCTACACAGACCACAAGAGCTTTAAGTATCTGTTGACTCAAAAAGAGCTGAACCTGAGACAGCGAAGGTGGGTGGAGTTATTAAAAGACTACGATTGTTCTATAGAGTATCATCCGGGCAAGGCGAATGTAGTGGCAGATGTCCTAAGTTAGAAAGTAGTGTCGGATATGAGGGCGATGTTCGCACATCTGAGCTTGTATGACGATGGAAGTTTGCTGGAAAAATTACAAGTTAAGCCGACATGGTTGAATGAGGTGAAAGAATGATAGTTGGCAGACGATGATTTAAGTGCTAAGTTGCGGCAAGTGCGGAGTGGGGAGTTAGAGGATTATGGTGTTAACAGCGATGGAGTATTGTGTTTCAAGGGTAAGGTCTGTATGCCTAAGAATAAGGAGTTAAGGCGGAGAATTCTTCAAGAATCGCATAGTAGCCATTATGCTATGCATCCTGGAGGTAGTAAGATGTACCAAGATCTAAGGGAACAGTTTTGGTGGCTTGATCTTAAGCGGGAAGTTACAGAATTTGTAGGGAAGTGCTTGATGTGTCAGCAAGTCAAGGCAGAGCACCAAGTTCCGTCAGGGTTGCTTCAGCCGATAAAGATTCCGCAGTGGAAGTGGGAGAGAATCACCATGGACTTCGTTAGTGGGCTTCCCCTTACGCCTACTAAGAAGGACTCGGTATGGGTGATAGTGGATCGATTGACAAAATTCGCGCATTTCATTCCAGTGCGAGTTGATTATTCTTTATAGAAGTTGGCGAAATTATATGTGGCAGAAATTATAAGGTTGCATGGAGTACCGGTGTTGATTATCTCAGATAGGGATCCAAGGTTTACGTTTTGATTTTGGAAAACATTACATCAAGCTTTAGGCACCAGATTGGATTTCACTACGGCATTTCATCCACAGTTGGACGGTCAATCTGAGTGAGTAATCCAAGTGTTAGAGGATATGTTGAGGGGCTGTGTGATAGACTTCAGTGGAAGTTGGGAAGAATATTTGCCTTTAGCGGAATTCACATATAATAACAGCTATCAAGCCAGTATTTGGATTGCACCGTATGAAGCTACCAGATGGATTCGGAAGTGTCGCACTCCTACGTCTTTGGGCGTAATTAGGGAACGCCGAGTTTTGGGTCCGAGATTGTGGTGAATCCGAGGAAAAGGTTGAGGTAATTCAAGCACGATTGAAGGAAGCATCTGATAGGCAAAAGTCGTACGCAGATTTTCAGCGCAAGGAAATAGAATTTGCTGTGGGAGATCAGGTGTTCCTTAAGGTTTTGCCATGGAAGAAAGTGATGAGATTTGGTCGCAAAGGGAAGTTAAGTCCCAGGTTTATAGGACCTTATTGGGTATTGAAGTGAGTTGGACCAGTGGCGTACCAATTAGAGTTGCCTCCGGAGTTGAAGCAAATGCACGATGTATTCCATGTTTCGATGCTATGTCGTTACCGATCGGATCCATCTCACGTAGTGCCGGTTGAAGAGGTGGAGCTAAGGCCAGACTTGTCCTACGAGGAGGAGCCGATCCAGATTTTGGAGCGAGATGTGAAAGTGTTACGTAGGAAATCAGTTCCTCTAGTCAAAGTATTGTGGCGTAATCATGGATCGGAAGAAGCTTCGTGGGAGCCGGAAGAAGCAATGCGACAGCAATACCCTCACCTATTTTAGCCAGGTAATTTCGAGGTCGAAATTATTTTAAAGGGGTAGAACTGTAATATCCGGGATTTATGGCTTATGCATTATTGCTAAATTGTATAGCATGCCTATGTGTGTTCTAGTTGTGTTTTATGAATCTTGAGAACTTTAGAGTGTAGGTGAATGCCTTAGAAATTATCAGATTTTAAGTTTTAAAGGGGAGCTAAGCCTGATAGGCCTTAAGAGAAATTGTAGGGGAAATTAGACATAAAAATGGGCTTGTTAAAGTGGCAAGGAGGCGCCACTTAGGGCCTTAGCAGGTAACGCCACAAGCAGGGTAAAAGAGCCTAGGTTCGAGCAGCAAGGGACGCAAATAGGAGTTTTATTTTGCAGTAGGGATGAGCAGAGGTGGACGGCATAAGGAGACTGAGGGGATGAGTTCAAGATTTGATTAAAGTCCTTTTAAAATTCGGCTAAGATAGAGGATAAATGTTGATCTATTTTAAATTATTTTGAATGGGCAAAAAGAGAGAAAATAAGAGAAGAATGAGGAAGCTGATAAGGGAAGAAGAGTTGGCTGGCCTAGGGACTTTCTTGATAGCATTTTCGCCTAGTGATAGTATAGGTGTACAGAAATTTAGTTCTCTCTTCACTCATTTCATTTGGGCCGAAAATCTTTAGGAATTCAAGCTTTCTTTGTTTTCTTCTTCCTTTTCTCTTCAACTGACCAAAGCCAAATATCCCTATCTTAAAACTCACCATTGCCGATTCTTCCTAAGTCCCATACGCTTCCTTTTCATCCTTGTTGAAGCCGAATCTCCATCATCAACCTTCTCTTCTTCTTTTGCAATTCACTCAAAGCCGAACACTCAAGGTAACCCCTAGCCGATTGTCCATTAAAACCCCCAAAAGCCGAAAACTGTTGATCAACATCTAGCCTATAGTGAATCTCTCAAGGGTGTCAAGCAGAAGTGCAGTCGATTTCGATATTAAGGGTAAGATCAATGGTTATTCAATTTTCAATCTTTTTTTTTTAGCCGAAACCTAGGAAGTAATCCCATTAATATTCTTTGGCCGAAACTATGAAGGATCTTTCGGGATTCTTGGTGTAGCCGACTTCTAGGGGAGATCATTCGGGATTTGGTTCTTCAAGGTAAGTAAGGTGTGGGTTAGGCCGAAGGCCATTTATTCAAGTGTTAGAATCGGATCTAACATAGACCTTGTAGGTATTTCGGCATCTTCAAAGACAAGGGATAATTTCAGGATTTAGATCCACAAGGTAAGAGAATATGATATTCGGCCAAGGCCATATTTAGTGTTTATTGATTGGGCCGATTCTAACCTTGCTCTTTAGGGAGGAGTACGATCTGTTTCGATAGACTTTTCGAGATTTCAGTGAAAGCATTAGTAACCAGGTGTGTAACTCCACACTAATTCTTAATAGATTTACGGTATTAAATTAATACATGTGTTAATAAGAATGTGAAAGATATGGCTAAAGGTACCATTCCATGGTACGGCATATTCAGGTACGTTATTCTCCAAAACTATGCTAATAATGTATGAACAATGAATATGACATATATGAGAATTGTTTACGAATATTAAATAAGACATATGCCATGATTTTGCATGTTTTGTATTATGCATGGGCATATGGGTGATATGGAAAAGGGAAGTGATCTGGTGGTTTTTACCACAATATCTGGTGACTCATGTCACATAATCTGAATGTGGTGACTTATGTCACAAAATGTTATGTGGTGGCTATGCCACAATATATAAAGGCGATGAGCAAGTCGTTTGCAGCGACTGCCTTCGATGATGTGTAGCGGATGGAGGGTCGATTTAGTAATCCCCACGGTGTGATGGCAGGTACGGGTGATGTGTAGCGGATGGTTACTTAGGTTTGGGTTTGGGATTGCATCATTATTTATATTTGCTAAATGTATAAGTATGATTTGATATGCCTAAATCGTTTGGGACCTAGAGTTGGTTGTTATACACTGAGTCTGTTTGACTCAACCCGTTGTGGGATATCTTTTTAGGTGACACTCAGTAGATGGACCGGGTCGGCAGGAACTCAGTGGTGGCCAATGCTCAGCTCAGCATTTACTTTATTCGAATTTTTATACTTAAGTATTTTAGATTTATTTCGGGTTTGTTTTGATGTAATAAGGCCATTACCATTAATTGTTTTATGCATGCATTTCTACTTGTTTTTATTATGAAACGAATATTATTAAATCAAGGTTAAATAACTTTCCTTATAAATAAACTTAAAATGTTTTGACACCTAAACACAAATGATTTCCTTAATTTAAAAGTAAATTCTTGAACAACTCGGCATTTCTTTTAACTTATAGTTTTCAAATACGAAGTTAAAGTTTTAATTAATTATAGACTTCCGTAACGACACCGTTTTCAATTCAATCGCAACTCAAATAAATTTTCTTTTCAAAACCACCCAAATTTTCCAAAGTAACAAACAAGTTTTGAACTGTTTTTCTCAAGGAACATACCAAATCCGGTCAAGGCTCGTGGGCCGGGTTTGGGGTGTTTCAATTAGTTAGTGGAATAGTGATGAAATTACAAAGTTATTTGAATGCAGCTGTCATAATTGGGTATATTACAACAATCTCTTCTGGGTATTTTATATGTTCTGTTATTATCAGAGACATATGAAATTGTTCATGTTCAGATGCAATATTTATCATATTGGAAGGCTGGCTAATATAATAGATGGAATTATTGTAAGTCTGGTTGATTCATGAGTAGTATTGCTCTATCTTTCTTGGGTTTTCTAGTTCATCATGATTAATAGAAGACTTGATGACAAGATTCATATGATACTATTTTCTACTTCTACTGATTGAAGCTCTAATTTGCTAATATGCAAATTTTATTGTCTTTATTACAGTTGTTTCTACTGCGTATGTGCGATATTATTTTTTTGGATTTTTCTGAGATATCATCAATTTCTTTATTATTCAAACATGGTTTATCTGTGAAAGATATTCATTGGCCGAAGGTAATTACGTTTATTACTGTTATAAATATTGACTCGATCATGAAGTTTGGTGATAGAGATCACAGATTATAGAAACTGTATTACTGCACTGGTTATTATTGGGGCCACTTTCAGTTTTCCCCTTCTAATTTGAGCTGCATTGTTGATATTGAAGTATTGTTTTATCTATATGGCTGAAATATTGGTCATATTGTTGCACTATGGTTTAAAATCTATCTAATGGTTATGGCTTTGGAAAAACTTAAAGTTTCAATTTTAATAATTGATATAGCTACAATGATGACACAGTTATTACAGAAAAGATGTAAGATTTAAATGGACTGATAAATATCAGTAAAGTTTTGACCAGTTGGAAGCTCTGTTGATCGAAGTACTAATTCTAGTTCAGCCTGCATTGGGTAAGAAATTTGTTATTAGAGTGATGTATTATTCAATGGAATTAGACTGTGTTTTGATGTAGTAAGGCAAAGTAATAGCCTGTACTTTCAAACAGTTAAAAACCCATGGAAAGGATTACCCGATACATGATCTAGAATTGACAGCTATTGTTTTTGTATTGAAATCTTACGACATTACTTGTTTGGTGAAAAATGTCATATATTCACTGATCATAAAAGTTCAAAGTATCTGATGTTACAAAAAGAGTTGAATTTGAGATAGTGTATATGGCTTGAATTTTTGAAAGATTATGATCTGATAATTGAATATCACTCAGAAAGAGCGAATGTGGTTGCAGATATTCTGAGTAGAAGATATCTATCTTCTTTGCAAGCTATGGATAACGATTTTAATTATCTGATAATAACTTAATTTTAGCTGAGTATAGAGTTAAACCGTTGATTCTACAATAGATCAGTGAAACTCATAAAAGTGATAATGAGTTGTAAGTTAAACGAATACAATGTGAATTAATTTCTGATTTAGAATTTCAAAGTAGATTTGATAATTGTCTGTTATTCAGAGATAGAGTTTGTCTACTGAAGAAATTGGAGCTTGTACAGAAAATTTTACATGAATGATCACAGTGGTACTATGTCTGTTTATCTAGGGAATGATAAGATACATGATGATTTGAAAAAGATGTATTAGTAGCCCGAAATGAAATGTGGTATTTTTGAATTTGTATTTAAATGTTGGATATATCCGCAAGATAAAGATGATACTTTTAGGATGGTTAT
Organism: Gossypium bickii; assembly: GCA_025503065.1. Lineage (NCBI taxonomy): Eukaryota > Viridiplantae > Streptophyta > Magnoliopsida > Malvales > Malvaceae > Gossypium > Gossypium bickii. The sequence continues at coordinate 36,788,884 of CP106716.1, forward strand.
AGCCAGCGACGATATCGAAATGGAAATGAGACAAAATTTCTATGAATTTTATATCAGAATTATCCATGTTTATGAAAAAGAAATATACTATTTGCGTATCAATTGTTTGACGAAGCCTGCACATTTTATCCTGGTATGAATGGATTTCTCACTTAATAGATTGTTTGAATTATCTATTTTTGAGATTGTCAGATTATATGATGTGCTAGTTTTTGTTATTCCTGATAGAGATCTACAATTCATATTCTGATTCTGAAACAAGTTACAAGAAGCTCTGGGTATACTGTGACATTGTAGTACCACATATCATTCTCATACGAATGATCAATCTATACATATGATTCAAATTTTTGAAGATATGTTTCGGTGCTGTATTTTAGATTTCGAAGGCAATTGACAAAGAAATATTTGTCGTTAGTTGAATTCATATATAGTAACACTTAACAGTCAAGTATAAAGATTTTATCGTATGAGGCTTTATATGGTCATAATGTAAAACTCTGGTGTTTTAGACTGAGCTTAGTGAGAAAAGATACATGTAGTTGGTTTGATTCATTGAAACCAAAGAAAGGTAAAAGTGATCTGAGACAGTATAAAAGCAGTATTTGATCGTCAGAAATCTGATGTGAATATAAAGTGAAAAGAAATAGAGTTTCAAATTGGCGACAAAATATTTTTGACAGTTTCACCATGGAAGAAAGTTCTCCGGTTTAGCCGTGAAGGAAAATTAAGTCTACGGTTTGTTGGGTCATATAAGATCATTGAAAAGAATCGGACTTGTTTCGTGTTGATTAGTATTATTATCAGAGATCGATAGAACTCACAATGCTTTTGTGTATATGTGTTATGACAGTATCGATTGGACCCATCATCTTTTATTTCTCTGATAGATATTGAAATTCAGCTTGAGATGACTTACAATGAGTGATAAGTTGAAATTCTAGCAGGTGAAGTGAAAGAAATGAAAAATATAAAGGTAGCTTTAGTGAAAGTTCTTTGACAATGATACGATATAGAGAAAGCTACCTGGGAATCGGAAGATATCATGAGAAAGTAATATCTGAACCTCTTTACTTGTAAGATTTTCGAGGATAAAAATTCTTAGGGGGAGAGTTGTAATAGCCCAATTTTTGATAAAATCGGAATAGTGGTTTTAGGACCACAGATTTGAGCCTGAAAAAAATTATTTTAATACTACTTTATGATCTACAGTATGATAATAATATTGTGTGAAAATTTCGTAAAGAAATTTTATCGATTACATGTTTAATTTGATGAAGGACTAAATCGCGTAAAGTGCAAAAGTTGTGTTATAATAGCTAAAGGGATTAAATAGCTACAGAACTTTAAATTGTAGGTCCTTATATGATAATTAGACCATTAATGAAAATTTAGTAGATATTTTTGGATGATTCATCCATGGAAAATTAGAAAAAGGCAAAGGACTAAATTGGAAAGTGATAAAATTAAAAGATGATAGATAATTAAATAGAAATAAAAATTATTTTATATCATCTTCTTCCCCAAATATTCCATGGAAACCCTAGGAAAGGGAAAGAAAGCTTTCTTTGCCAAATTAGTAAGTATTCAAGCTCCGTTTGTAGTAATTTTTATATTTTTGAAACCGGGATAGTCTAATTTATCTATTTGGGGGATTAAATTGAAAAGTTATCAAAGTATAGAAATTATTTCATGGATGAATATGCTGAAAATTTGAAATTTATGGTAAAATATGAAAGGTTTGTGGTAGATAAACAACTTTTACAAAGTGATTTTTGATGAAAACATGATTTAGGGACTAAATTGTAAATTTGTGTAAATTAAAGAAAAATTCTGAATTTTATAAAATACATGTGCTGTAAATTTTATATTGAAATTTTTGTTAGGCTTGGAATAAGAAGTATATTGAATGAATTTTATTTTCCGAGCCTAAGGACAAAATCATAATTAATTAAAAGTTTAGGGGCAAAATGGTAATTTTGCGTAAGATGTAGATTGGACTGAATTGAGTTTAAATTGTATTAAATTGATGTTAAATTTATCGTATAGATTCGGATAGACCAAATTTGGAGGTAGAACAAGGAAAGCAGAAAAATGTCGGATTAGTAGATTTTACGTACACGAACATTTGTCGAAATAAGTTCGTGTAACTAAATTGTAAATTTAAATGCTTGAATTAGATTTTATTTTTTTGTATGTGAATTATATAAATACATATATATATATATATATATATATATATATATATATATATATATATATATATATGACCTAGAAAACGTATCTAACAAAGCCCGATCAATGATAATGCCTGATAAATGATAAATGATAAATGATAAATGATAAAATTGATACTTTTATGCTTGAAATGAATGTGGAATTTGTTTATTTAAATTATATGAATGTTATAGATGTATGAACTAATCACATGCCTGATAATGCTTGAAAAATGTTAAATCCCGTTTGAATAAATGAAAATCGATGGATAAAGGTGATTTCCCTTATTGAATGAGGTCCTGCATTTGTTGCTGGCGAGATTTAGCTCGAACGAGTAATCCTATTGACCTCATTGTAAAAATGATTTAGCCTGGACTGGTAATCCTGATATAAGCCCTCTTGAGCATATGTACAGATAGGATTTAGCCCGGACGGGTAATCCTGATTTAACCCTTGAGAGTATATGTTGGAAACAGGATTTAGCTTGTACAAGTCATCCTGTTATATGATATGTGACTTAAGAGTGAGTTTTCTGATTAAGTGCCCTAATGGGTACCCCTAAATATGAATTGATGGATCCTGATTTGTACACCTCGAGTGTACTACCTGTGTATCCTTCTATATTTCGAATAAATTCAACGAGTAAAAATCCTGATATGAGAAGATATGAATAAGAAATGAGTTATTACACGTATCTGCCTGAAGTACACGAAAATGATGATATATGATAATTGATACATGGAAATATGAGATGATGATATTTGTACATGGAATTTATTTGATAAATATATTCATCCTTGATTATAGATTTGTACACCTTGAGTGTACTACTCGTGTGGCATTGATATTTCGAATTATACGAGTAAAGTTCTGACATGAAATAATCTGAACTCGAGATGAATTATTATAAAAATATACTTGTAATATAAAGATATGATTTATATATGTTAAATGAATACATGATGTGGGAAGCATATGTGCCTGGAAACTTGGTTATTGTTGAGCCCATATATGTTTCTTGGTGTTATTATGGAATATATTACTAACAAGGGCAATGAGGATATGTGTAGGGCTTGAGATAAATTGATTGAAATGCCTTACATGTTTATCTTGAAATAGAATAAATGGTAAGTTAAGTACCATGTTATACGAACTTACTAAGCATTATATGCTTACTTAGTTTTATTTCCCTATTTTATATTAAATCGGAAGCTCGTTGGATTGGAAGCTTGATGGAGATCACTAACACTATCTATCAGCTCATTTTGGTACATATGGTAAATTAGTTATGGTTATAATGGCATGTATAGGTTAAGTGGCCTTATTGGCATATAAAAGGGTTGATTGTAATCTAGCCATTTGGAATGGCTAGTAAAGATTTGTTTTGGTAAAATTATAAGGTTATACCATGATGAATATCCATGTGTTTAGTGTTATGTTAACATGTATGTTCACAAAAGGGTAAGATTATAAACATGAATGCATGTAATGATGTACCATGTTAGATGTTAAAATTAACTTGATTATGATGCTTGAATTGATTGGTATATGGATGAAAGTTTTGGTGTAGGTCATTGGCAAAGTTTGGGTGAGAAATAAAGCTAGAAAATGGTTTTATTTTGTCCACACGGGTAGACACATGGGCATTTGTCTTGACTGTATGTGACACAAGGCCTGGTACATGGGCATGTGGTTAGGCCATGTGTCTCCTACACCTTAAATTTGAGAAACCGAATACTCAAAATTGAGCACACGGGCAGAGACACGGACGTGTGTCTCAGCCGTGTATGTTACATGGCCTGGCACACGGGTGTGTAACCGGCCGTGTGGCACATGTCAGAGAGTTACATGAGGTCGAACACGGCCTGCAGCATGGGCGTGTCCCTTGGACCACACGGGCGTTTTTGCCCTATATCTTGGAAAATTTTAGAATTTTGCAAAAGATTCTCTAAGTTCCTGATTTAGTCCCGATTCGATTCAAATACTCGTTTTGGGCCTCGAGGGTCCATTCAAGGGACGTTATGAATAATTTCGGTAATTGAAAAGAATTCGACATGAGTTGTCTGTAAATATTCTAGAAACTCTAGTAACGCTCCGTAACACTGTTTCGATGACGGATACGAGCTAGGGTGTTACATGAAATGAATTATGCCATTGTATAAATGCAATGTTGATTGATATATAAAAAATATTTATATAGCAAGTGATGGGAATTGAGATAATTGTTTAAGCCAAATTAAGTGTGAAATCATGTGAAAATTTGAATACAATAGGAAATGAGATATTAATATGTATGAAATTGATATGATGATATTTTGTAATGGTATGGTTAGTTAAAAATGTGATTGAATAATTCAGTTTGAGCATTCATGTATTATTATGTCTTTAAATGTTCAGATTATAGAAATATCATTGAGTTTTACTCAGCGTACGGTTTTGTTTTTCGTGCGCAGGTTAGCTACTTCTCTTTTGATCGCCGAGTCAACATCTAACAACAATCCTGATCTCAAATGTTTCTAAGACCTTCAGAATAAATACCCCTAATTTCACCAACTATTTTTGAACTGGAGTACACATGTTCCTTGTATATCTATTTTTGAGTATATATGATCTCTCTCTCTCTTTTCATTTTTTTTTTCAACACATGAGCATATTACTACATGTACTACAATATTTTTGAGTATTTGGTACTTCTTCTCAACTCCCCCAAACTTATTTTAAAAGAATATTATGGATAGACTAAGTCTAGTGTTTTCGACAATTTAGAAATAAATATTGGCTCGTGTGCAAGGTTAAAATAAAACCAGGCCATATAGTCTCAAAATTGGGTTTCAAGGGATAAATATTAATTAAGGTTGACTTGAAAGGCTCAAACGGTCCAGACAAAGTTTTCCTATATCATTTTCAACATTCCATGCCTTCTAGGATTTTGCCTTAAGAAATTACTAAATCAATTCTAGAGACTTAAACTTTCACGCATAGCCTTTCTAAGGATTTAAAAATTTCATGGTTTGATTTACATACTTTATTAATAGTAACATTTATGTCATTATTCAACCAACATAACAAATATTAAGATAATAGAACTTTATTTATCTGAAGTTTAGCATAATCAACAAAAATTCAAAAAAAGAATTTGAGCAAACTATAACTTAATCATAATTAGATAGAAAAAAATGAATCTTGAAAGAAACAATTAAATTTTTGGTCCCCCACTTAAGATGAACAATGTCCCAATTATTAAAATGACACTTAGAATAGAGAAAACAAAGAAATGAATAAATATTGTATACCCCAGTAGGATTTCAAGAAAGGGAGGTGAGTCAAGTTTGACTACTTATATACCAAGTCTTTCCTAAATAGATCCGTCCCTAGGCATGTACATATTTATTGCCACACTTTTTACTTTAACAAATAAATTGCGTTCTGTCCAACTTTATTCATGACCTAACTTTTCTTTTTATTATGCAAGAAATTAAACTATCCTAAAGAAAATAAAACCTAAGGCTTAAAAAGAAAGGTAAAGTAAAAGTAAGACCTCCCCTTTTTATTTTTATATAGACCTATCAGACTCATACACTATTTGTGTTTCATCATTCTTGGTCTTGCTCGAATCGTCTTGATCCTTCCTCGATTGTGGAGTCCATGGCTCAAGTATGAAGTCTAGATGTGAAAAGTATGCCAAAAGAATAGAAAAATTAAGAATTATGTTAGGTCTAACCCTTTATTCAACAAAATAAATAAATTTATTTGTCGAGTTACATAAAAAATATTTTTTGGGAAATTACATTAAGTTAAATTCATAGGACAGATTGGAGGGGTCATAGATGGTCCCACTTAAGTTCTAATCTCCTCGACAGAAATTTACTTAATGTAATGATCCAAAAAAATTATCCGCCATTTTATTCAAATGAAGAAAATAATTGAGAATACAAATTAAAGACAGAGAAAGTAAATAGAACTCCCTCTATTTTATTTGGAATCGTCTTTGACCAGGGTGGTGTCAAACGGCCATATGTCATACCAATTATACTTTATCTAGAAAATCATACTCTTGCCCAACAAATTTGTCCAACATGTGGTTAGGGAAAGAAAAAAAATTGATTTGTCCTGATGGCCTCATTTAAGTTCTTGTAATTTATGCAAATCCTCAAACCTATGACTCAAATATCTGATATAGTCCATCTGATACCTTTCTTGTACCTTTCCACTACCACAGGTGACTCATCTTCTTGATTACTGGTGAACTCAACTGAAATAATGACAAGTGAAGATAGAACCAAAGATAGAACCAAATAATCATATTTCAAATCTGGAGGAAAAATCTTCAGTTCTAATTCAACTAGCTTTTCAGTGAAATCCTTTGGTTGTGTGAACTCCCAAAATGATAACTCTAATGATTCTAGTGGAACTTCCTAAGTGAATCCCTTCAAATTTGCTTCTAACAAAGCTAAACATTCCTCATCTTCATCATCACTTTGTGAATCTGCTAATAGAATACATTCTAATGGATCGTCTAGAGAATTGTATTCCAATTCTGTAGAAGCCAATGATTTTATCTCGGAAACAACAAAACATTCTTCAACTAAATTTGGGAATTAGTAGCATTGAAGTCATTAAAAGTCACCTTGTCATTCAAAATTTTCTTAAATTTAGTATCATTGTGTTGCTTAAGCCTTTGCGGATGTGGAAGTGGTGGAACCTTGGCTTGAACTAGACAATTCTTCCAAGGGATTGTTTCTGCATTTGACACAGGTGTTAGATTACCAAAATTGACTTGTTTAGGATTTAACTCATCAGAGTTTTTAGCATTCAGCTTTTGTGGAGCAGGAGTTTCAACTCGTGGTTGAACTTCCTCCTTGTTAGCAGGCCCATCTTTAACCTTGACTACCTTGGGATCCAATTTCTTTCCACTTTGCAAAGTAACCACTTTGCAATTCTCCTTGCCCAAAATTCTTGGATTTTTAGTGTCGCTGGGCAAAGCTTCTTGGGGTCTACTTCTGAGCTTATTGGCTACTTATCCCACTTGGTTCCCTAAATTCTTCAACGTCGCTTCTTGCCTTTGGATAAGTGCATCATTTTTTGCTATGTACGCCTTTAGCAGATTCTCAAGATTACTTGAAGATTCAATTTGTGGGGGTTGTTGCACTTGCTGAGAATATTCTCACAAATAATTTGTTTGAGATAGCATAAAGAGTTGCTAGGGCCCACCCATTGGTTACTCCATGGAAAATTTGGATGATTCTTCCATGAAGATTTGAAAGAATTCGATTGTAGACCATTCCAATTCTGATTTCCCATGTAATATTTTGACTCTGGATTTGATGGGCAATTTTCAAAGAAATGCTCATCTCTATAGTATTCACAAGAAATATTCTCAAACTGGTTCGATAGCTGACCTATCATATTACCATTGAAACCATTAGTAGTAATGTTCTTAAGCATAGAAGACATAGAAGATAGCTGCTCTGCCAAAGAAGGAAGCGCATCAACTTTATGTACTCCTGCTACTCGTCCTTCTGAGGCTGCTCGGTTGGTTGGCCACTGATAGTTGTTGTTGGAAATCCTTTCAATAATCTCATAAGCCTCGTTGTAAGACTTAAAAAGAATGGATTTGTTTGCCGAAGCATCCACCGTAATTCAAGTATGAGCATTGAGACCAATATAGAAAGTCTCTATTTGAACGCAATAAGGAATGCCATGATGAGGGAACTTTTGTAATACTCCTTGAATCGCTCCCATGCCTCATGTAAAGATTCTTCGTAAAGTTGCTAAATGAAATGATTTCATTTTGGAACTTGGTAGTTAGAGATAGAGGGAAGTATTTCATTAAGAAACGTTCCACCAACTTTTGCCATGTAGCTACGAAATCGGACGGTAAAGAGTTCAACCATGCTCGTTCTCCATCTCTTAAGGAGTATGGAAATAATCTCAGTCTCAATGCCCTAGGTCATCCTGGCTAACTTGAATGAGTCACTTACTTCCATGAATAGCCAATGATGAAGATACAGATCCTTAGTAGGCATCCCACTAAACTGGCATATTGTTTGAAGCATTTGGAACAACACAGGCTTCAGTTTGAATTACAGTGCCTCAATTTCGAGCCTCACAATACTAGATTGAGTTCATTGAAGAGAGGAAGGAAATATTTTCAAATGGCACAGTTTTTATCTTCGAAACACTGACCAAATTATGAGCATTATAAGCAAACACTCCTCCTTGAGCATTGTAACGACCCAAATTTGGGCCTAGTAGAATTGGGCTTATTGGGCCTTGACCAGGGGAGCGTTTAAAATTTTTGAGAACAAGAGAATGGCACTAATGCAAGTTGAACCTATTAGGTGAGTGGTTTTGAAAGGTTAGGGGGCTTCTATGAAGTCCCGGGATCAAACTTGGGCTTTAGGAAAATTTTGGTTTTAGGTGAATAAAACCCTGGGAGTTAGTAAGTAGGCTTTAAGAATAAAATATGGAGAAAAATGACACAAAAGGGGTTGTGGTCTAGTGGCAAATGGCGCCACATGGAGACAAGGAGGTGACGTCACACAAGGAAGCAAGGGGTCCAAGGTACAAGTCTTGGCGCTTGCATTTCATTTTGATTTATTTTTAAGTGAACTTAGACTTTGGCCCATAGACTTATATTTAGTTGCGCATGATTTTAGATGCAAGTGGAGCTTGTGGCCTAGTGGCTAGCGGCATGGATTAAGTTATAGGGGAGCCTGAGTTCGAATCCCACCGCAAGCAAAAAGGGATATTTAGTTTGCTAAGTTGGGACGGCCAGGGTTTGTGTTGGAATTAAACTCTGCTGAATGAGGGATCCCACATCGGGAAGCTAGCGTGAGAGTAGGCAAGAAGCTGGCTTTAAATAGAGCGATCTATGAGGAGAGTAAGCATACCTTGGTTGGCGTTTTAGCAGTGTTCGGAGCGCGGATTAACTCCAGATTCCTATCAGGTGTGTATTTCACACTACTCTAGCTGTAGAGCGGCAAATGCCGAAATGCCGGTCACACGGCAATGGTAGCCATACGAGTTTGCAAGCGCACGTGTGGGGGCTTTGACGCGATAGTTGAGGCCATCATGAGTGTTCTTATGGGTTTAGGCTGTTTGGGCCTCGATGGGCCGAACTGGGCCATGTAGGGCTAATGGGCCCATGGGCCCATATGAATAAATTGTATGATTGTGTAGTAGATAGTGAACTGGTCTATGTGAATCTCATATCTGTGGCTAGATTTGGGCTAAATGGGCCACACAAGCGTGTGGGCCCATTTGGGCCGAGAATGGGCCCTAGGCCCATTAGCATTGTTATCTCTGTTTAGAATACATTGGCTTATGAAATACCCCTGGTTTATAGAATTATCGAAATACCCCTGGTTTACGAAATTACTAAAGTACCCTTTATGGGTAAAATTACCGAAATACTCTAGTGGGTAGATTACCGAAATACCCTTATTGGGTAAAATTACCGAATTACCCTTATCGGGTAAAATTACTGAAATACCCTCAGTGGGTAAATTACCGAAATACCCTCGATGGGTAAATTATCGAAATACCCCTCAAGGGGTGAAAATTACCGTTATACCCCTATGTGACGAAATGACCGTTATATCCTTGATGGTAGTTAATTATCGTGTATGTGATTATATATATATTATCTATTTATAGTTGTAATTTACTGCATTCATATCATCTTGCATGGGTTGGGTTTGATGATTGGAGGAAGTACCGTTTTAGTGGCTCTGCCACATACCGTTCGAGTGGCATCACCACCTACCGTTTTAGTGGCTCGGCCACATATATCGTGATTAGTAGCTTGACTGCAATATTGGTGTGGACTGGCTGGGTGGGTTGACATGGTCCCCACATGGTGCGATTGGTTGGTACGGGTGGAGAGTTAGACAGCTGGTAAGTTTGGGGTGGGCACATATTCACATACATTGTGATGACTTTGGGGCTTAGGCCCAGCTTGTTACCGAATAGGGCTTAGGCCCAGACTGATACCGTATGGGCTCAGGCCCAGATAGTGACCGTTCTAGGGGATTACACACTAAGTTCTCATAACTCACCCATTTTCCTTTAACCGTGCAGGTAATCCCCAGCGTTAGAGGATTTAGAGCTGTGGAGGACTCGGAAGTGGCCATATGCCGGATTTACGTCATAACAAAACTTAGTAATTTTGGTTTTAATTTATTTTATATTATTATTTTTGGGTTAATATTTTGTGTAATAAGGCCGTTGGATTATTCCTTTTTAAACTTTCTTTTGGTGATTCTGCTAGTTATGAATTGTTAAACGATTAAACACTGGTTTTTTAAAACAATAACAACCGTTTTTAAAATATCACGTTCCGCAATTCTTTAAGTCAGACTTCTGCAAGCAAACAAAGTTTTCGAAAGCAATAACATCTCTACAAGAATACACTTAGAGGAAATCTTGTTTTTACAAACAACGGAATTCGGAGTTTCAAATAGGATGCAAAGTTTTTAACGAACACATAGCTTTTAAACAACCATTTGATGTGACATGCTAGATCCGGCCGTAATGTCTAGGCCAGGTTTTGGGTGTTACTAACGAAAACTATTAAAGTAAAAACAAAATTGAACTAAATTGCAAGATAATTAATTCCATAAATAATTAACTAAAACAACAATCCCTAGCAATGGCGCCAAAAACTTGGAACGACGGAAATGTGCAAGTGTACACAATCGCAAAAAGTAATAAAGTGACAAGTAATGTCGAGTTATCGTACCCACAAGGACTGTGAAAGAGAATATTTAAGAAATGAAAATTTAAACAATTTGGTGACTAAAAAAATTAAGTACGTGCAAACTAATAAAAAAAAAGTAAAATTCCAATGCACGATTTCTAAAAATGAGTTTACTCAATATGAGATAAATGTGTCAAATTAATTTTATTTTTTAACTTAGGATAATTAAGTTGTATTCATGTTGTTATGAATAATTTCACGGCAACTCAGAAAATTGCTAACTAATGCGCATACTTACGTATTAAAACCAATTAATCTCTTGACCATATCTCTATGTCAATTCAACTGATTAATCAAATTTTAATAAGCAAATAAAATATTACGTGAGGTAACAATATAGCTCGATATTGAAACAATTTAATCACAATAATCTTGCAAGTTATTCAAGGCTAATGTATTGTTTAATACCGTCACTAATTTAACCTTCAGCTACCTTAGAAGATTAAGCATGCACCAATTAAATATTGTGCCCATTAATTACAATTTCAATCTGTTTAAATAATTAATTCAGTTGTTACCTCACAATTAAAATGCAAGCATAACATAAGCATGATTTTATTTAATTAAACAATTTACTGAGACCTAATAATAACACAAACATATTTTTAATGATCTACACAAACATAATGCAATTAATCTAACACAGAAGGAATTTAAGTCATTTTAATTAATTGAAGAACAACAACACAAATATTCATGTTCATGATGAAAAAAAACTAAAAACAAAGATTAAGAGAAGGGAACTAGAAAAACAAATCTGAGTGGTTTTCTGAAGCCAGACTAGTGCGCTCCTCTCTTCTTTACTCGTCCTACTGGTCCAAGGCCTTCATGAAAACTTGATTGCTGCTACTCCAAGAACTTGATTGCTGGTACTCCAAGAGGCGTGTAAGCTGTTCTTCAAGAGGGGAAATCAGTAAGGGAAGAAAGGAATTGAAAGGAACAAAAAGGGAAAAAGAGAGAAAATGTGTGAGAGAGAGATGTGTGTGGTGAGGAATGATTTTTGAGGAAGTGAAGGGGGTAATTATACTTGAAATTGGTAGCTCAAGTTAGCAAAAAATAGTATCTAATCCCCCTTCCCTTTGCTATCCCTTGATAGTAGGGAGAGGGGTTGAATTGGTTTTGCTATTTTTAGCTTGTGGCTAGAAATTAAATGCACAAAAAGTGGAGGGTGAGAATGAATTTAAGAGAAGTTTAAGGACTATTTTGCAATTATTATAAGTAGCTTACTTAGCTGATTTGGGCAGCAATTGGGTTGGTATTGGGCTGCTCTTTTGGGCTCTTCCCTTTTCCTTCTTCCGTTGCTCAATTCATGCCCTTTTTGTCCACTTCAAGTTGTCTGATGTTTCTCGATAAAATTCACTTGGACCAGTTGATTTAAATAAGCCCAAGAAAATGAACTTGATTTCTCCAAGGCTAATAATTTATCATCTTGATCTTCCAAGAAGCCTCGATACTTGCATCGTTCAAGGTGACTTCCGAGCTGATTTTTCACTCTTTGTGCAAAATTGTCAAAAATGGCCAAATTATGCAAATTTAATATAAAAATAACTAAAATTCAGAATGAATTATAATTTAAGCTCAATTTAATTATTTTATAATAAAATCATAAAATTTGACAAAAAGTACTTAAAATTTACATGAATTCATGTTCAAAAGGTGTTGAAAAGTCTATATATTTTTGTGTTTCCAACTAGGACTTTAGAAGAAGGGACTTTTGAAGTTGGGAGTCCCCTTTCTAAGCCTGTGTAGCTTAAGTTGTGGGCATTCGCTCTCATATAATTCTTGAATGTCCTCCATTATTCTAGGTTTTTTTGGTATTTCTTTATGGATGGTTTATTTGAAATGTCAGCGGTGCTTTTCTCTTTAGCACGTGCATCACGTAAAAGAGCATTGATGTCTATATTAGAAGCTTGATTGGGCAAAGTGTGAGTTTTTGGAATTGACCCTGCACCATCAAAGCAAGTGTTGGCCTCACTTGAAGAAGAGGTAGTCGAAAGATGAAATGAATCTCGCAAACATCATGTAACACCCCAAACCCGGCCAACACACCATGACCGAATCTGACATGTTACGGAGTGAAAAATGTTTTGAAGAAACAAGTTACTGGTTAAATTTTATTGAAAAACTCTTTATCGTTTTAGAGTTTAGAAAACCTAGTATAAAGTGATGTTGAAATCATTTTAGTGTTGCTTTAAACCCGGAAAACTCATGTTTGAAAAATCCGTTGGTTGTTACTAGCTTTTGGAAATCATGTGATTCTTTTAAATTCCGAGTAAGTTGTGTATAGTCAAGTTAAAACCATTCGCTTTGAAGTTGTTTGAAAATTAAATCTGAAAATCATTTAGGTTACCTTTGCAATCATATTGTGAATGTTGTTACTTGATAGTAAGGTTTGAAAACCCGAAAGAGGTATAATTTTGAAAACATTGCTTTTTACCGGTTGATTAAGCAATCAATTTATTAAGCACATGCAATAATATATAATTAAAATTAAAGCAAGTAATTAAAAACCCAAAATAATACTCAGCGGCCTTATTACAAAACCAAAACCAAATTTAAAGTAAATAAATAAAACTGGAATAGTAATTTAAAGTCAAAACCCGAAAATAATTTTCCATGGCCATCTCGAGTCCTCCCCGGCTCCATATCCGCGATCTATGCCTCATCTGCAAAATATAAGGAAAGGGGTGAGTCACCGAGACTCAATGTATAAATCCCCAACCCGATGGAATAGTGCTTACACAAGTCATTAATAAAACATGCAAATCATGCAACCCCATAACCTAACCATCCGATCTCCATCATCTACCCCGCCGTGTGGTCAAAACCACTGGTGGTCAAAACCACTGGTGACCGAAGTCACAAATATATAACGGTGTGGTCAAAACCACTGGTGACCATAGTCACGAATCAAGTGATGAGGCCAACCCATCGTGTGGTCAAAACCACTGATGACAATCCCGTAATCAATCATGTGGGCCAACCCACTGTGGTACCAAACCACTGGGACGAGTCACAATATCCATATGTGGTCAAAACCACTGGTGAACGTAGTCACAAATATCATAAATGTAGTCAAAACCACTGGTGGTCAAAACCACTGGGACTTAGTCACAAATAATAATATCGAAGACGGGGCCAACCCGTCGTGTGGTCAAAACCATTGGGGACAGTCCAAACAAATCCTCCCCCTCCTCTCATCAGTCCCATCATCATGTCCATATCATACGTGTCACAATATCATGTAATCATGCAAATAATGCACAGCATAGCATTTAACAGTAACATGACGATGTATATCAAAAGTCACATAACAGGGGACTTATCCGGAGTCTAGGCTCATGCCCACAAGGCAAAATCACTGATTTCAATGGCTAATCGTTTTTAACAGGAAACACAATAACATGTAACATTAATGAAGTGTGTAAGGTTGCACACCTGACTATTCGTAAATCTAAGCGAAATCCCGAAACTACGCGAAACTAGCAGGATCCCGAAACGTTGCCTTCACCTTTCCTACAATCGGCCAACACATACCATTAATATTGTAGTCATTCGGCTTTATCACTAAATCTCGAAGGACATGTCGCACAAAGGTAGTACCTTACCTTAATGCCAATTTGGTTTCCAACCAAATCCCGAAACTACGTGATGAATCTCCGTTGCAATCGGCCAAGCACTAGCATACAAAAACGATTAGCCTTTGGCTTTTAAAAGAATAAGGAATAGATTCGAAACGCTAGAACCTTTACCTAGATCGGCAATCAAATCCCGAAGATCCACTGGTTTGGGTTGTACTCCCCCCTACAATCAACTGAAACGCATCATTAGAAATCCAAGTACCATTCGGCCTTAGCATGAATCCCGAAACCAAAAGGGATTATCGACACCTTACCTTAATGACTGATTCGGCCTCTAAACACCAAAGATTGGCACCCCCTTATTGATGTTAGGGGTTTCAGCTATCAACATGAAACAAGAATGAAGTTTAATACAGATCTATAATAGAAGGGAGGATACAAGAGAAGTCACTTACCAAGAGATTCGGCTATGACCCAAAAAGAAAGAACTTGATTTCAGCACTTCAATGAAGGCTAGATCACGTAAGAAGAGAAAGGAAATAAACTAGGAGTATTCGGCCAAGAAGAGAATAACAAGGTTTCGGCTTTTGAAGGTGATAAAGATGGAAGAAGAAAATGAAATGGAAAAGAAGAGATTTGGCAAAAAGAGAATGGAAGAAGTTTCGGTACAAGGAGCTTTGAAAGAAATAAAAAGATGAAGTGAAATGAGTTTGCTTTCGGCTTGAGCAAAATAGGAGAAGAATAGGTGAACAAAAATGGTTTCGGCAAGATAGGCTAATCAATGAGAACCGAAAAGAAGAGGGAGGGAATGGCTACCAAGTTCGGCTCTTCAAAAAAAAATGCACAAGTGATTCGGCCAATTACAAGAGCTGCCGAAAAAGAAAGAAAGCAAAAGCAAAAGGGGTTTCGGCTTTGACACTAAACGAAAAGAGAAGAATGCCCTTCAGCTAGCCGAAAATGCACTCTCCCTTAGCTAAGGAGATTCGGCCTACCTAGCTTCCCAAACTGACTACACCTCCTCCCCCAAAGTCCAAAATTCGGCCACCATCTCAAAACTCTCCCATCCACTCATTCAAATCAGTTTGAATGAGTCAAACTCCACATTTTTCTCCTCTTCATCCATTTCAAACCTGTTGAGTAAATCCTCATCCATTCAAGAGAGTCCCACCTGAGCACACCTCTTCCCTACTTCTGGCGTGAAAAAGAAATAGCAGAGAAGGGATTTCTGCAGCTCGAACCCAAGCACTCCTTCCCTGCATGTGGCGTCACTCACCTGACACCTTAGTGACGCCTCCTTTGCCACCTTACCAAGGTAATTCTTGTGTCACAACCTCCCAATAAATTCTTTTAACCCCTAACTCCCTTAGCTTTCTCTCACTAATTACCAAAACAAAAATTTTTGCCATGACCCAGGCCTAACCCAAGGTCATGCCTAGACCCAAAACATACCAACCAAACACAGCAAACATATCATCACATGCAAACACACGCAAAATGCAGAGACCCCGATTTAAGGATGTTACAGTTTTACCCCCCTTAAAAATAATTTCGGCCTTGAAATTACCTGGTCAGAAAGGTTGAGGGTATTGCTGCCACACCACATCCTCTGGTTCCCACGTGGCCTCCTCCGTACCATGGTTCCGCCATAATACTTTCACCAAAGGAACTGACTTCCGACGCCTTGACATCCCGATCCAAGATCTGTACTGGCTCCTCCTCGAAAGACAAGTCAGGGCTCACCTCTATCTCCGTAACTGGCACAACATGTGACGGATCTGATCGATAGCGCCTAAGCATGGAAACATGAAAGACGTCGTGAATCTGACTTAACTCTGCTGGTAACTCGAGCTGATAAGCTACCGGTCCCACTTGCTTAAACACCGTATATAGCCCGATAAACTTAGGGCTTAGCTTCCCTTTTCACCCAAATCTCAACACTTTCTTCCATGGCGATACCTTCAGAAAGACCTTATCACCCACTGCATACTCTATATCCCTGCGCTTAAGATCTGCGTAAGACTTCTGCCTGTCCGACACTTTCTTAAGACGAGCCTAAATCACCTTAACCTTATCCTCTGTTTCTGCCACCAACTCCGGACCCAACATCTGCCATTCACCTAGTTCTGTCCAACACGTAGGAGTACGACATTTTCGTCCATATAGTACCTCATATGGTGCCATCTGTATACTCGCTTGATAACTGTTGTTATAAGCAAACTCCGCCAATGGTAGATACTCCTCCCAACCACTGCTGAAATCCAGAATACAGCCCCTTAACATATCTTCCAGAATTTGGATTACCCTCTCAGACTTTCCATCAGATTGCGGATGAAAAGCCGTGCTGAAATCCAACCTCGTACCCAAAGCCTGATGCAAAGCTTTTCAGAACCTCGACGTGAACCTGGGATCCCTATCCGAAATAATTGACACTGGCACTCCATGCAACCTTACTATCTCTGTCACATACAACTTGGCTAATTTCTGGTGCGAATATCAACCCTTACCGGTATAAAATGAGCTGACTTAGTTAAATGGTCCACAATCACCCAGACTGAGTCCTTCTTACTAGGCATAAGGGGATGCCCACTAACGAAGTCCATCGTAATCCTCTCCCACTTCCACTGCAGAATCTTTATAGGCTGCAACAGCCCTGACGGCAACTGATGCTCAGCTTTAACTTGCTGGCATGTCAAACACTTGCCCACATACTCTGTTACTTCCCTCTTAAGACCTGGCCACCAGAACTGTTCCATCAAATCACGATACATCTTACTGCCTCCAGGATGCATAGCGTATGGGCTGCTATGAGCTTCCTAAAGAATCCACTGTCTCAACTCAACGTCCCTTGGCATGCATACTTTCCCCTGAAAACACAGTACTCCATAACTGCCCAAGTTGTAACCCTCTGATTCACCATTCTGTACTTGCAACCTCCGAGCACTTAAAACCTCATCTGTCAGCTGTTTCTCCTTAACCTGATCAATCCAATTCGGTTTTACTTGCAATTCTGCCAGAAGACTCCCGTCGTCATATAGACTAAGGTGAGCAAACATCGCTCGCAAGTCCGCTACCACCTTACGGCTCAACGCATCAGCTACTAAGTTAGCCTTACCCAGATGATACTCAATCGAGTAGTCGTAGTCCTTCAACAACTCAATCCACCTTCGCTGCTTCAAATTTAAATCTTTCTGAGTCAAGAGGTACTTCAAACTCTTGTGGTCCGTGTAAACTATCAACTTTTCCCCATACAAGTAATGCCTCCAAATCTTCAAGGCAAAAACCACTGCAGCCAATTCCAAGTCATGTGTCAGATAGTTACCTTCATGAGGCCTCAACTGACGAGATGCATATGCCACCACTTTCCCGTCTTGCATCAGCACACACCCTAAGCCAGTATACGATGCATCACAATAGACTGTGAACTCCTTCCCTGCCTCAGGCTGAATCAAAACTGGAGCTTCCATCAGAATCTTCTTCAACTTGTCAAAACTTTCTTGCTATTTTTCAAACCACATAAACGGAACCCCTTTTCTCAACAACTTAGTCAGCGGCGCTGCAATCAAAGAGAATCCCTCCACGAATCTCCTGTAGTATCCTGCCAAACCCAGGAAACTCTGAATCCATGCAACCGACTTAGGTGGTTACCTAATCCAACACTTCTTCGATCTTACAAGGATCCACCCTAATCCCCTCAGCTGATACTACATGACCCAAGAAAGTTACCTCCTTAAGCCAGAACTCGCACTTACTAAACTTGGCGAACAACTGCTTTTCCCTCAAAACCTATAGAACCACCCGAAGATGTGCGTCATGTTCCTCCTCAGACTTTGAGTACACCAAGATGTCGTTTATAAACACTACAACAAATCGATCTAAATACGGCTGAAACACCCGATTCATCATGTCCATGAATGCTGCCGGCATATTAGTCAACCCAAATGGCATCACTAGAAACTCGTAATGCCCATACCTAGTACGAAATGCCGTCTTATGAATATCAGCCTCCTTCACTTTGAGTTGATGATACCCCGACCTAAGATCGATCTTAGAGAAAACCGATGCACCCTTAAGTTGATCAAACAAGTCGTCAATCCTGGGCAATGGATACTTGTTTTTGATCGTCAACTTATTCAGCTGGCGGTAGTCTATACACATCCGCATTGTACCATCTTTCTTCTTAATGAAGAGTACAGGTGCTCTACAAGGAGATATACTCAGTCGGATGAAACCCCTGTCCAACAATTTCTGAATCTGCGCCTTTAACTCCACCAATTCCTTTGGCGCCATCCTATATGGAGCAATAGACACTGGCGCGGTCCCTGGTAGCAGATCTATACCGAACTCAACTTCACGGTCCGGAGGCACACCCGGAAGTTCCTCTGGGAATACATCAGCAAATTCCTTCACGGTTCGGACACCCTTCACAGCTGAATCCTTGGCTTCCAGAGCACAGACATGTACCATGAATGCCTCACAACCCTTCCTTACCATTTTCTCTACCTTCAGCGCAGAGACCACATTGGATAGGTAGTCTCTCCTATTACCTATCATCACCACCTCTTCGCCTTCCACTGTCTTCAACACCATGCGCTTAGCTGTGCAATCCAACCTAGCTTGATACTTTACAAGCCAATCCATCCCGAGAATTAGATCGAACTCCCCAAACAGCAGTTCCATCAAGTCAGCCAAAAACACGACCCCTTGAAGTTCTAGAGGTACATCCCTATACAGTTTACTTACTTCTACAGAGTGACCTAGAGGGCTTATCACTGTCATCTTCCTAGAAGTAATCTCAGAGTCTAAGTTCATGGTTTCCACTATGCTACTAGCTACATACGAGTGCGTCGATCCCACATCTATCAAAGCATTATAAGGTAGTCCAAAGATTAAGAACGTACCGTTATGACGTTCGATATGTCGCCCTCCTCTCGACGCCTCACTGCGTAGACTAATCCAGGCTGTCTCACCTCTGTACCAGCTGCACCTCTGCCCGGTGCTCCACGACCTCTACCAGAGCCATTACCTCCCTTGGCTACACCACGGCCCCTCTGTGGCTGCTGACCATCCCTCCTGACCTGTGAACGATTCTGACCCTAAGACTGCAACCTAGCTGACCTCTGTGGACAATCCCTCACTCGATGCCCCATCAATCCACACTCAAAGCTCACATCGTGGCGGCCACTGAGTATTAGCAGCAGCAGGCCTAGTAGCTTGATTCGGCCCACTAAATCTACCCCATTTCTGCTGATTCCCGGTTGACTCAGATGATCTAGAATTCCTTTTGTTCCAACCCTTATCCTGATTTCGTCTTACAGACTGTTTCACTTCCTCAGCAAATTTGGCCTTTTCCACTAAGACCGTAAACTCTCTTTCCCGTTGTGGGCCAATTACCATCTGCAGCTCGTCTCTCAGCCCATCCTCAAATCTGACACAGCGCTCATGCTCCGTGCCCACAATACCACGTGCATAGCGACTCAGCCGAAGGAATTTCGCCTTATATTTTGATATAGTCTTATTACATTGGACCAAGTTCAGGAACGCTTTACGCTACGCATCAATATAGCTAGCCCCTATGTATTTTCTCTGATAAGCTGCCCTAAAGAACTCCCAAGTAAGATCATCTGCCATTGCTCCGTCCCTAACTGTGAGCCACCACTGATATGACTCGTCTTGCAGCAAAGATACTACCCCCTTCAGCTTCTCCTCAGTCGAGAAGTCTAGATCATCCATAATACGTTCTGTCGCCTCCAACCAAAATTCCGCCGTACTAGGAGCCACACCGGATATACCTCTGAACACCTCAGTACCATTAGCCCGGAGTCGTTGGGGCACAGATTTTTGAACCCCTGTTCCGACGCCTGCACTAGCAACCCTCCCCAACACCCGCAGTATCGCCTGTGACACTACGTCATCACTAATCTGGTCCTGATGTTCCGCACCCACAGCTGGCAGCGGTGGTACCTCATTTTTCGATCCATGACAGACCTTACCGGCTCCGAGACCGTCATCCTACCCCTACCTCGTCCACGAGTGTTACGCCCACATCCACGTACACTCATGTCTACCAATACGATACGAGCTGATTAAAAGTTTTATGCGTTAGACTTTTATTCCACTGTCTATTAAGGCACAGTTTTATGAGAAGTTTAATAAGGGATCGTTTCGCGAGTACATACATCCTATAGTTCAAATCTCTAGAGTAGTTCTTACTACTATTTAGTCATGCCAATATCATCATAATCATAACATCAAAAGCAACAGTTTGGGGTACTTACCTGGGCGGATCAGTGCCGGAGACTCGGTGCCACGCCTTTCACCACTATACTTTTCCCATAAACGTTTCCACAATCGATTTTAAAACATTTTTGGGCCTCGGGCCCACAGCCGAGCTGTTGAAACTAGCTCTGATACCAAAATTGTAACACCCCAAATTCGGCCAACACACCACGACCGAATCTGACATGTTACGAAGTGAAAAACATTTTGAAGAAACAAGTTACTGGTTAAATTTTATTGAAAAACTCTTTATCATTTTAGAGTTTAGAAAACCTCGTATAAAGTGATGTTGAAATCGTTTTAGTGTTGCTTTAAACCCGAAAAACTCATGTTTGAAAAATCCGTTGGTTGTTACTAGCTTTTGGAAATCATGTGATTCTTTTAAATTCCAAGTAAGTTGTGTATAGTCAAGTTAAAACCATTCGCTTTGAAGTTGTTTGAAAATTAAATCTGAAAATCATTTAGGTTACCTTTGCAATCATATTGTGAATGTTGTTACTTGATAGTAAGGTTTGAAAACCCGAAAGAGGTTTAATTTTGAAAACATTGCTTTTTACCGATTAATTAAGCAATCAATTTATTAAGCACATGCAATAATATATAATTAAAATTAAAGCAAGTAATTAAAAACCCAAAATAATACTTAGTGGCCTTATTACAAAACCAAAACCAAATTTAAAGTAAATAAATAAAACTGGAATAGTAATTTAAAGTCAAAACCCAAAAATAAGTTTCCATGGCCACCTCGAGTCCTCCCCGGCTCCATATCCGCGATCTATGCCTCATCTGCAAAATATAAGGGAAGGGATGAGTCACCGAGACTCAATGTATAAATCCCCAACCCGATGGAATAGCGCTTACACAAGTCATTAATAAAACATGCAAATCATGCAACCCCATAACCTAACCATCCGATCTCCGTCATCTATCCCGTGTGGTCAAAACCACTGGTGGTCAAAACCACTGGTGACCAAAGTCACAAACATATAACGGTGTGGTCAAAACCACTGGTGACCATAGTCACGAATCAAGTGATGGGGCCAACCTATCGTGTGGTCAAAACCACTGATGACAATCCCGTTATCAATCATGTGAGGCCAACCCACTGTGGTACCAAACCACTGGGACGAGTCACAATATCCATATGTGGTCAAAACCACTGGTGATCGTAGTCACAAATATCATGAATGTGGTCAAAACCACTGGGACTTAATCACAAATAATAATATCGAAGACGGGGCCAACCCGTCATGTGGTCAAAACCACTGGTGACAGTCCAAATAAATCCTTCCCCTCCTCTCATCAATCCCATCATCATGTCCATATCATACTTGTCACAATATCATGTAATCATGCAAATAACGTATAGCATAGCATTTAACAGTAACATGACGATGTATATCAAAAGTCACATAATAGGGGACTTACCCAGAGTCCACGCTCATGCCCATAAGGCAAAATCACTAATTTCAATGGCTAATTGGTTTTAACAGTAAGCACAATAACATGTAACATTAATGAAGTGTGTAAGGTTACACACCTGACTATTCGTAGATCTAAGTGAAATCCCAAAACTACGCGAAACTAGCGAGATCCCGAAATGTTGCCTTCACCTTTCCTACAATCGGCCAACACATACCATTAATATTATAGTCATTCGGCTTTATCACTAAATCACGAAGGACATGTCACACAAAGGTAGTACCTTACCTTAATGTCGATTTGGTTTCCAACCAAATCCCGAAACTACGTGATGAATCTCCCTTGTAATCGGCCAAGCACTAGCATACAAAAACGATTAGCCTTCAGCTTTTGAAAGAATAAGGAATAGATTCAAAACACTAGAACCTTTACCTAGATCGGCAATTAAATCCCAAAGATCCACTGGTTCCGGTTGTACTCCCCCTTACAATCAACTTAAACGCATCATTAGAAATCCAAGTACCATTCGGCCTTAGCATGAATCCCGAAACCAAAAAGGATTATCGCCACCTTACCTTAATGATTGATTCGGCCTCGAAACACCAAAGATGGGCACCCCCTATTGATGTTAGGGGTTTCGGCTATCAACATGAAACAAGAATGAAGTTTAATACAAATCTTTAATAGAAGGGAGGATAGAAGAGAAGTCACTTACCAAGAGATTCGGCTATGACCCAAAAAGAAAGAACTTGATTTCGGCACTTCAATGAAGGCTAGATCACTTAAGAAGAGAATGGAAATAAACTAGGAGTATTTGGCCAAGAAGAGAACAACAAGGTTTCGACTTTTGAAGGTGATAAAGATGGAAGAAGAAAATGAAATGCAAAAGAAGAGATTCGGCAAAAAGAGAATGGAAGAAGTTTCGGTACAAGGAGGTTTGAAAGAAATAAAAAGATGAAGTGAAATGAGTTTGCTTTTGGCTTGAGCAAAATAGGAGAAGAATAGGTGAACAAAAATGGTTTCGGCAAGATAGGCTAATCAATGAGAAGCGAAAAGAAGAGGGAGAGAATGGCTACCAAGTTCGGCTCTTCAAAAAAAATGCACAAGTGATTCGGCCAATTACAAGAGCTGCCGAAAAAGAAAGAAAGCAAAAGCAAATGGGGTTTCGGCTTTGACACTAAACGAAAAGAGAAGAAGGCCCCTTAGCTAGCCGAAAATGCACTCTCCCTTGGCTAAGGAGATTCGACTTACCTAGCTTCCCAAACCGACTACACCTCCTCCCCCAAAGTCCGAAATTCGGCCACCACTTCAAAACTCTCCCATCCACTCATTCAAATCGGTTTGAATGAGTCGAACTCCACATTTTTCTCCTCTCCATCCATTTCAAACCTGTTGAGTAAATCCTCATCCATTCAAGAGAGTCCCACCTGAGCACACCTCATCCCTGCTTCTGGTGTGAAAAAGAAATAGCAGAGAAGGGATTTCTGCAGCTCGAACCCACTCACTCCTTTCCTGCATGTGGCGTCACTCACCTGACACCTTAGTGGCGCCTCCTTTGCCACCTTACCAAGGTAATTCTTGTGTCACAACCTCCTAATAAATTCTTTTAACCCCTTACTCCCTTAGCTTTCTCTCACTAATTACAAAAAACAAAAATTTTGGCCATGACCCAGGCCTAACCCAAGGTCATGCCTAGACCCCAAAACATACAAACCAAACACAGCAAACATATCATCATATGCAAACACACGCAAAATGCAGAGACCCCGATTTAAGGATGTTACACATCATAGAAATAAAAAAGGGGTTGTCCTCCTCATCCAGTTGAGATTTGAGCTAAAAGACTAGTGTCACCATATGCTCAGGCCACTAAAGCCAAAGGCACATTGAAATTATCTAACCAGTTAATAACATTAGTGGCACGACGACCATTTGGGCTCTAGTTTTGCAAACAGTACTGGAAAATATTCTTGATTGTAACTAATTTTCCCAACTCAAGAGTGCACCTCTAGTTTAGACTTTTGAACTTCTTATTGGCAACTTCGAATCAATAGGCTGATTTTGGAACAAATGGATTCTTTGGGAAATGATCAATGGGTAGGAAAACTAAATCCATTCACAAGTTTGCAGATGACCCTTATGAACTTCTCCTTTTTCCAATACAGACTGGAAAGACTATTCTGAATGATTGGATCATAGCCTTAATAAATACTGAAATCGGCAAATCTAGCACCAGCCCCTTGTCTTATGATATTTAACTGATAGAAATTTTGGAAAACCTCTAAAAGAAGTGGTTCATTGAGCATGCAGTAATCAATGAAGTAGGCTACTAGGGTTCACCAAGACAAGACCAGTAGTTGTCTTGGTGCGATGCCATACTCGATTAAAACTGAGCAGAATAATGGATGCAAAGGTAAATGAAAACCTGCTTCTAATAAGATTAGTGAAAGGATGAAACCTTGGGTGTTGTCACTGTGATTGTCTAACTTCGTAAGAAAAGTTTGGATTGTGAAAGCCTCGAACTGCCAAAAATATGTGCTTCCTCTTGTGTGGTACAACATTCATATGAGGGAATGGTAACACGTGAGGGAGTATTTTTAAGTTCTTGGGGTATGAAGGTGAAAGGTTTTCTAAGGGGTTAAGTTTTGCTTACTCTAATTTCAACCTCTACCATGAGTATTTGTTCTTGATATTTTGGTTGTAAATGGAGAAGAAGAAAGGAAATAAAGAGAAGAATAAGATTACTTTAAGAAAACTAAGATTGATAATGACGAAGATAGAAAGACTGAGCAGAAACGAAGTTAAGGACTTAAATGATTCAGTAAAAGTGTTGATGAAGTGTTTGAGTCTCTGTTTTATTGAAGCAAACTTGTACAAGAAGTTTACTTCAGGGAAACTGTTCAGGTTCCCCAATATAATCAGGACATCTGTCAAAATAGAGAAAATGTGTAATGTTTACATTTGCGCGGGTAGTCACCAAATCTTGAATTCGCCCAATTCAAGGTACGCGCCTGGCGTGATCAGTTAGTTTTCAGATATACTTGGAATTATTTTCAAAGTAAGAAATTTCAACAATAAAATTGTGTTAAGGGGAGGAGAGTTGTAACACCTCAATTTTGTCGGATCTAAAGTTTTGGGCGTATAAAATTTTTTGGCGTGGTGTTATTTACCCAAATCATCGTTTCGATGCATATGTGTGGGTGTATTATAACCACCACTTGAGTTAGTAAGATTTTTATTTCATGATATTCTGCTATATTAAGGAGGCGTTCGTGTGAAGGGATAAAAGGGAAATATTAGAATATTGTTTGCCAAAGGTATATTATGCCTGATTTGTATGGAATACTGTGTTAGTTAGACTTTAAGTAATCTAGTTAGAAACCAACTATGTAGCTTAGCCT
Organism: Gossypium bickii; assembly: GCA_025503065.1. NCBI lineage: Eukaryota > Viridiplantae > Streptophyta > Magnoliopsida > Malvales > Malvaceae > Gossypium > Gossypium bickii. Next base: position 36,814,542 of record CP106716.1, read on the forward strand.
GATAAGTTTGATGAAGGGAACTCATTTATACTTTTCTCATAAATTGTAAGCCAATAAGAAGGCAAATTCTGATACGTATGAAACTTGTTAAATTCCACTAAGCAAGATTATTTATATTTATATGTGACAATGTGTTTGGAAAGGCGTTCTTCTTTTTTTTTCCTCTTTCTTAAGTGAAAATTTATGATGCTTTCTTTAAGTTTGGATGTATCTCTTTACTAATAATATAAAAGCCAAGGTGATGTTATGATCAGTATTATTCCATTCAAGGGTAAGTATTACTATTATACATGCTAAATTCTGAAAGAGTAAGTCTATAAGAAGTGCATGAACAGTAAGATGTAAGTATGAGGCTTTGCATGGGAGTTTTCAGTGCCCAAATTGATGGTAAATTATACACAAATGAGTCTTAATGATGTTCCTATTTTCTTTGAGCAAAGGTTACTATAGTTTCATAATGGATGATTGAGTTGGTAGTTCACGCTGTGGCTCGTGGATATCAGGTGAGTTCTATACTGACTCTTGCATGTATATTATTCATTTTGAGAGTCATCTACAAGAAATCGATTAGACTCTGGATCCGAATTCATAAAAAGTATAGTATGTGATGATTGGTGTATGAGTATTGAAATATTGAAGTATGACTGAGTATCTATATGTCTAAAATGTATACTATGATATGTGTGATCTGATTAGGTGTATGTCAGTGAAGTAAAACGTTGAAGTTAGATTGTGTCAATGCATGAAAAGTCTGTCAATAGAGTTTGTGTCTGTTCACCGGGGTGGTGTCTGATGGAGCCTGTCGGGACTGAAAACACGAACTCCGATATGAACTCTGAAGGAAAAGTCTATGGCTATGGCTGTAACAACCCGAATTTGGGCCTAGTAGAATTGGGTCCATTGGGCTTTGGGCTTGGGAGCGTTTACAATTTTTGAGAACAAGAGAACGGCTCTAATGCTAGTTTGACCTATTATGTGAGTGATTTTGGAAGGTTAGGGGGCTTCTATGAAGTTCTGGGATCAAACTTGGGCCTAGGAAAAATTTTGGTTTTAGGTGAATAAAACCCTGGGAGTTAGTAGGTAGGCTTTAAGAATAAAATGTAGAGAAAAATGACACAAAAAGGAGTTGTGGTCTAGTGGCAAATGATGCCACATGGGAGCAAGGGAATGACGCCACAAGGAAGAAAGGGGGTCCAAGGTTCAAGTCTTGGCGCTTGCATTTTGATTTCTTTTTAAGTGAACTTAGACGTTGGCCATAGACTTATATTTAGTTTCGCATGTTTCAAGACAACAAGGAGCTAGTTGGTAAAGTGGCTAGCGACGTGGATTATGCTACAAGGGAGCTTGAGTTCGAATCCCATTGCAAGCAAAAAGGGGATATTTATTTTGCTAAGTTGGGGCGGCAAGAGTTTGTGTTGGATTTAAACTCTACTAATGGAAGGATCCCACATCGGAAAGCTAGCAAAAGGGGAGGTGAGAAGCTGGCTATAAATAGAACTAATCTATGAGGGAGGAGACACACCTTGGTTGGCGTTTTGGCACAGGAGTGGTCGTAGTGCGGATTAGCAGCTTCATATTCCTATCAGGTGTGTAATTCTCCCTACTCTAGCTGTTAGAGCGGCAAATGCCGAAATGCCGATCACACGACAATGGTAGCCACACGAGCGTGCGAGCGTACGTGTGGGAGCTTCGACGCGATAGTCGAGGCCACCATGAGTATTCTTGTAGGTTGAGGCTACTTGGGCCACGGTGGGCCGAAGTGGGCCCATATGAATAAATTGTATGACTGTGTAGTAGAAATTGGACTAGACTATGGGAATCTCATATATGTGACTAAGTTTGGACTAAATAGGCCACACGAGCGTGTGGGCCCGTTTGGGCCGAGCATGGGCCCTTGGCTCATTCGCATCTTTTTATCTCTGTTTAGAATACCTTGGTTTAAAAAATTACTAAAATACCATCGACTTGTAAAATTACCGAAATACCCCCGATTTACAAAATTACTACAATACCACCGATTTGTGAAATTACTGAAATACCCTTAGTTTGGAAAATTACCGAAATACCCCCGATTTACAAAATTACCGAAATACCCTTAGATTGTAAAATTATCGAAATACCCCTAATTTGTGAAATTATCGAAATACCCTCGGATTGCAAAATTACTAAAATATCCCTAATTTGTGAAATTACCCAAAATACCCCAGGTTTGCAAAATTACTGAAATACCCTGGTTTGTGAAATTACCAAAATACTCTAGGTTGGCGAAATTACTGAAATACCTCGATTTGTGAAATTACAAAAATACCCCCAGATTGTAAAATTACCCAAATACCCCCAGTTTGCAAAAGTACCGAAATACCCCCGGGTTGTGAAATTACTGAAATACCCCCAATTTGTAAAATTATCAAAATACTCCTGATTTGCAAAATTATCGTTTTACCCCTAAACGATAAAATGACCGTTGTACCCTCGTGGTAGTACTAGCGTTGTATGTGTTAATTGTATGATTGATTATGTTTGAGATGCGTTGCATACACGAATTGGTTATGAGTAGAATTATCGAACTACCCTTGTAGGGTAGAATTACCGAAATACCCTTATTGGGTAAAATGACTGATTTGCCCTTGTAGTTAAATGATTGGCTTGTGCTATGATATGACCGATTTGACTGTGATTAGTATGATTATGTATTCTGGTTAATTGGTTTTGATGGTAATTTATTTCATACATCATTTTTAATATGTGCTTTGCATACATGACATTCTGCATGGGGTTGGGATATTGATGATTGGAGGAAGTGTATTTCGGTGGCTCTGCCACGTATTTTGGTGACTCTGCCACATATTTCGGTAGCTATGCCATATATATTTCGATAATCTTATGGCTCTGCCACAATTTTGGCGATGAGCAGCGTGACTGCCATCGAGGTGTGTAGCTGATGGAGGGTTGATTGTAGAAATTCCCACAGGTGTGTTAGGCTGGATATGGGTGGTGTGTAGCAGATGGATTACTAAGTTTGGGTTTGGCTACATACTCTATTTGCATATTTGTTATGAGATCTTTTATTAGTTTAGGCTAGGCCCAATTGATTCTGTTATGGGTTGTGACCCAAATGATATTGTAGTGGGCTTGGCCCACGTATGTTCTGATCTGTCCTGTACTGTTACTATTAAAGGGCTTTGGCCCAGACTACTTCAGGTTCTGTTTTTGTATACTGACTGTTACTCTAGAAAGGGGATTACACATTGAGTTTTCATAAACTCACCCCGTTTTTAACTGTGCAGGTAATCCCCAGCCTTCTCTGTTCAGAGCTGCGAGGGACTCAGAGAAGACTACACACTGCTTATGTTTTCCGTTTGATTATCTACTTTGAAATATTTTGATTTGGGTTGTAATAAGGCCTTTTAAAGTTTTGCACTTTAAATTTTAGATCGATTTTATTTTAATTAATATATGTTAGAAGTAAATCATAGCTTTCCGAAATGTTAACTGCTTTAAAACAACACTACATTTTTGCAACATTTTTTTAAATGGTTTTACGACTTAATCTTTTCTTAAATCAATTACTTTCAAAATTAGCTTCCGTAACTGAAAAAAATGTTTTGGGAATAAAACTAATGTACCTGGGATTTTACTTAAGCTTTTAATCAAGAAGGGTTTTCAATGAAAACATGGTTTTTGAAAAACACTTCAATGTGACACGCTAGATTCGGGCCTAACTTCTAGGCCGGGTTTAGGGTGTTACATTTAGTGGTATCAGAGCTCGGGTTGCAAAACTCGGCTGTGGATTGGGCTTTCAAAATTGAATTTCTAAAAGTATAGTTTTAAAAAGGCTTGAAAATATTTAAAGTTATGAAATTGTATTGATCGTTTTTCTGAAAGTGTGGTACACCGAGTCTCCAGCGCCGAATTCGTAAGTTTTCTGAATACTTTTATTTGTTTAGAATTTTAAACATAGTGAGCTAGAATACAGTGGTTCCTTTAGATATTAGACTGTACTGTGATGCTTAAATTTAGATTTTGTATTTATTCTGTGTGATGTTGTGGATATGGAACCTGTATTTGTATGATATCTATCTGCTCTAGTGGATAGGTTTTTTTTTTGGGGGTAATGTTTTAGAATCAGAGTGCGCAGCCTAAGCGTAGTGTTGTAGGTTAGGATGTGCGATTGTTCCTATAGTTGGAAATTTCGGGGCCGAAATTTTTTTAAGGGGGTAGATTTGTAACAACCCGAATTTGGGCCTAGTAGAATTGGGCCTATTGGGCATTGGGCTTTAGAGCGTTTAAAATTTTTGAGAATAAGAGAACGGCTTTAATGCTAGTTGGACCTATTAGGTGAGTGATTTTGGAAGGTTGGGGGGCTTCTATGAAGTTTCAAGATCAAACCTGGGCTCAGGAAAAATTTTGGTTTTAGGTGAATAAAACCCTGGGAGTTAGTAGGTAGGCTTTAAGAATAAAATGTGGAGAAAAATGACATAAAAAGGAGTTGTGGTCTAGTGGCAAATGACGCCACAAGGAAGAAAGGGGGTCCAAGGTTCAAGTCTTGGCGCTTGCATTTTGACTTCTTTTTAAGTGAACTTAGACGTTGGCCATAGACTTATATTTAGTTGCGCATGTTTTAAGACAACAAGGAGCTAATTGGTAAAGTGGCTAGCGGCGTGGATTATGCTACAAGGGAGCCTGAGTTTGAATCCCATTGCAGGTAAAAAGGGGATATTTCTTTTGCTAAGTTGAGGCATCAAGAGTTTGTGTTGGATTTAAACTCTACTGATGGAAGGATCCCACATCGGAAAGCTAGCAATAGGGGAGGTGAGAAGCTGGCTCTAAATAGAACCAATCTATGAGGAAGGAGACATACCTTGGTTGGCGTTTGGGCACAGGGGTGGTCGGAGTGCGGATTAGCAGCTTCAGATTCCTATCAGGTGTGTAATTCACCCTACTATAGCTGTTAGAGCGGCAAATGCCAAAATGCCTGTCACACGGCGATGGTAGCCACACGAGCGTGCGAGCGCACGTATGAGAGCTTTGACGTGATAGTCGAGGCCACCATGAGTATTCTTGTAGGTTGAGGCTGCTTGGGCCGAAGTGGGCCCATATGAATAAATTGTATGACTGTGTAGTAAAAATTGGACTAGACTATGTGAATCTCATATCTGTGGCTAGATTTGGGCTAAATGGGCCACACGAGCATATGGGCCCATTTAGGCCAAGAATGGGCCCTAGGCCCATTCGCATCTTTATCTCTGTTTAGAATACCTTAGTTTACAAAATTACTAAAATACCATCGACTTGTAAAATTACCTAAACCCAATTTGCAAAATTACCAAAATACCCTCGGTTGGCGAAATTATCGTAATACCTCAACTTGCGAAATTACCAAAATACCCCCAGTTTGCAAAATTACCGATATACCCTTGATTTGGGAAATTATTGAAATACCCCTAATTTGTAAAATTATTAAAATACCCCCAATTTGTAAAATTATCAAAATACCTTCAGTTTATGAAATTACCGTTTTACCCCTAAACGACAAAATGACCTTTGTACCCTCGTGGTAGTACTAACATTGTATGTGTTAATTGTATGATTGATTATGTTTGATATGTGTTGCATACATGGATTGGTTACGAGTAGAATTATCGAACTACCCCTGTAGGGTAGAATTACCGAAGTAACCTTATAGGGTAAAATGACTGATTTGCCCTTGTAGGTAAATAATTGGCTTGTGCTATGATATGACTGATTTGACTGTGATTAGTATGATTGTGTATCTGGTTAACTAGTTTTAATGGTAATTTATTTCATACATCAATTTTAATATGTGCTTTGCATACATGACATTCTACATGGGGTTGGGATATTGATGATTCGAGGAAGTGTATTTCGGTGGCTCTGCCACATATTTCGGTGACTCTGTCACATTTTTTCTGGTGGCTATGCCACGTACATTTCAATAATCTTATGGATCTGCCATAATTTCGGCGATGAGCAGCGTGACTACCATCGAGGTGTGTAGCAGATGGAGGGTTGATTGTAAAAATCCCCACAGGTGTGTTAGGCTGGATACGGGTGGTGTGTAGCGGATGGATTATTAGTGTAACACCCTAAACACGGCCTAAACGTTACGACCGGATCTGGTAAGTTACAAGGTGAAGTAAAAACGACGTCTTGTTTAATTTAGGAAAAATCATACTTTTGAAAACTTTTCGATTTAAGGCGATGTCTTGAAAACAGTGGTTTGGTAGTGTAGGAAAATTTCAATTTGTGTTAATCAAATATTCGTTAAGCTTGGTGATACTTGAAAGAAAACGTATGTTTTGACTTACTCGTATTTTGAAAACCCCATTTTTAAATTCGGGATTAAGTTTACATAGTGTCAAATTTTAAAAAAAAAATAATACATAAATAAATAAAATAAAACCCAAAAATTTAGAAAGGCCTTATTACACAAACAAAATCCCCAATTAAAACTAAAGTATAGCAGGAAAGCTTACGAAAAGTAAAGTCTTTATGGCCTCCACGAGTCCGCCTCGGCTCTCATATCCACGATCTACTGATTACCTGAAAGGTTAAGCAAAGGGGTGAGTCACTGAGACTCAGTGTGTAAATCCCCTATAACATATAATCGGCTCGAGGCCCACAATCGCATAACGGGCCTTAGCCCACTCAGGATGACATAAAAATAAATGAATGCATCATGTCCCAGCCCAAACCTAGTTATTTTCCATCCTCTACACGCCAACCCGTACCAGCCAAACACACCGTGGGGATTTCTACAATCAACCCTCCATTCGCTACACGCCACTTTGACAGTCATGCTGTCAGTCATAATGCCGATCACTATGTGACCTAATAATATAACGTGGCCTAGCCACCGATCACTACGTGACCTCATAACACAACGTGGCCTAGCCATCGATCACTACGTGACCTTATAATATAACGTGGCTTAGTCACTGATCACTATGTGACCTCATAATCAAGCACTTCCCCTTAAACATCATATCCATATCCCATGCATGACATATATACCATAACAAATGCAACATGCCATCAACAAGGTAATAGATTACCACATACATCCATACACACAAGAACGATACTATAATCACATATCTGGCATTCCTTGCCTTACCCACAAGGGTATCACGACTGTCATCACAGCCTTTTTCGGCTTTTTAGCCCATACAATCAATATTACAATTAAAGAAAGTGTATGAGGTTTTACACACCTGATAACACGCAAAATAATACTTTCTACGTCGACACTATCGATAGCAAAAACGACTGCTATCTGCCTACTACTCTGTTCTGAAGCCAGTCCACAACCTTGTGGCAAATCTCGCACTACTGACACGGCACGTTTCATAAACATAGGGGCTAGGTTTACGGGTCCAACCCCCTCCTTTACCTGATTGGTATTGGATTCCATCAGAAGATCTTGGTCAGAAGATACTATAAGGAAACAATGGTTGTTTAACAACAATACAGGGTTAAGATAGCGAATACGAAAGTGAACCTAATCAAATATCTGAAGAGAAAACCCTTACCTTGAAATCCCGAAAAGAGAGGTAGGGTTCAAAGATTCGACTAGCACTATTTCCTGGAATAGGCGCCCTTAATAGACCAAAACAAAGAATGATCCAAAGTAGATGCCCAACACTTAGCCCCTTAATCGACGAAACACCGACAGAAAGAAACAGGTTAAGATATCAGTCAAGGCAGATTCGGCCTTACCAAGAAAAGAGGGAATACGGGTTTAATTAAGGAGAAAATGAAAGGGAATGATCTTACCTTAACATAGAGGATTCGAATAACACCCAAGAGAATTTGGCACAAGCAACAGTAGAGAAGATTCGGCAATGAACAAGAATGGAAGAGAATAAAATGGAAGAACCGAAAATGAAGATAAGAGAACTCAAATGAAGGCTTAAGAGTTTCGACTTTAGAGAATTCGAGGGAAAAATGCAAGAAAGAATGGCTAGGAAGATTCGGCTTATACAAGAAAATAGAGAGGAGGAATCACTTCCAAAGAGGATAAATGGAATAGGTTTCGGTTTGAACAAAAGGAGAACAAAGATGGGTGTGCAATGTAAATTCAGCTAAGAAGAACAAATGAAGAAGAAATGGTGAAATGATGGAGGTGGTGGGAGGTTTCAGCCAAGAGGTTATCATTACAACTCATTTGAGCCAAGAAGAAGAAAGAAATATTCGATTTTTGATGGTGAAGCAATTGCACTTAAGGGACCGAAAATGCCAAAAGAAAGGGAGAAGATGCTTTCAGTTTCTGATAGAAAAGAATAAGAAATGGAAAAGAACTAAAGGTTACCCAAAAACAAAACACGAAATGCTCTCCTAGAGAAAACTCACAACTAAGGCTTCAAACTTTCAGCACCTACACTTACCAAAACCGAACCCACCAGTTTTGGTCGATCCCCCCTTGACACCCAACAAAATTTCGGCTAACACCTTTGCCTCACTACAAATCCCTTATTTTTCTCCACAAAGCACTCCTTAACACCCATTCAAACTAATTGACCACTTCCACCCTCCTCCATCACCTCTCATCCACTCATTTCAAATTCTTTGACTCATTCCACCAACCACCCTGAAGAGTCCCACTAGAAGCCACCTCCTTAGCTTTCTGACGCAAAAAGAGAGCTTCCAAAAGCTGTCAGCGTGACTTGAACTCCTTCCCTCAGCTTCCCCTTGTTGACACCACCCTCCTTGCTCTCTAAGTGGCGTCACTTGCCACCCTACCACATTACTCCTTGTGTCAACAACCATAACCAATAAACCTTAAGTCCTGCCCCCAACCAGCTCCCCTCCTAAAGTCCCCAAAATTTAAAATTTGGCCAAGGTTTCAACTTAACCTCGGGCCTTCCCAGAGACCCCAAACACACTCAAACAATACACATAGCATACTAGACACACAGAAACAAGATAAATCCAGAGGCCCCAAATCTCGGATGTTACAGTTCTACCCCTTTAAAGAAATTTCGGCCTCGAATTTACCTGGTCAAAAGATATGAGTGTATTGCTGCCGCATAACATCCTCTGGATCCCATGTAGCCTCTTCTGAATAGTGATTCTGCCACAACACTTTAACCAAAGGGACTGATTTCCTACGCAATATTTTGATGTCACGATCCAAGATCTGTACTGGTTCATTCTCAAAGGATAGATCAGGCCTTACTTCGATTTCTTCTACTGGCACAACATGAGATGGATCTGAGTGAAAGCGCCTTAACATAGAAACATGAAATACATCATGAATCTGACTTAATTTCGAAGGTAGCTCGAGCTGATATGCTACTGGTCCCACACATTTTAATACACGATAAGGCCCGATGAACCTGGGGCTTTGCTTACCATTCCGCCCAAATCTTAGAGCCTTCTTCCACGGCGAAACCTTTAAGAAAACCTGATCACCTACAGCAAATTCTATATCTTTGCGCTTCAAATCGGCATATGACTTTTGCCTATTGGACCCTATTTCAAACGAGCCCTAATTAACTTAACCTTCTCCTCCGTCTCCGTAACCAATTCTAGACTCAAAATTCGATGTTCCCCCAATTCTGTCCAACAGGTAGGAGTACGACACTTCCACCCATACAACGCTTCATAGGGTGCCATTTGAATACTAGCTTGGTAGCTGTTATTGTATGCGAATTCCGCCAACGGTAAAAACTCCTCCCAACTACCCTTGAAATCAATGACACAACGCCTCAACATATCCTCCAAGATCTGAATTACTCTCTCAGACTGACCATCAGACTGAGGATGGAATGCTATACTGAAATCCAACTTCGTACCCAATGCTTGATGCAACACCTTCCAAAATCTTGACGTAAACCTAGGGTCCCTGTCTGATATGATAGACACTGGTACCCCATGCAACCTCACCACCTCCACTATATATAGCTTAGCCAACTTCTATAGAGAGTAATTGACCCGAATCGATATGAAATGAGTAGACTTCGTTAACTGATCAATACTTATCCAAACTGAATCCTTCTTAGTAGGCGTGAGAGGTAGCCCACTAACAAAGTCCATTGTGATCATTTCCCATTTCCACTGTGGAATCTTTATCGGTTGCAACAACCCCGAAGGTAACTAATGTTCCGCTTTTACCTGCTGGCACGTCAAACATTTACTCACAAATTCGGTTACTTCTTGCTTTAAACCTGGCCACCAAAACTATTCTCGTAAATCCCGGTACATCTTACTTCCTCCTGGGTGTATAGCATATGGGCTGCTATGTGCTTCCTGTAAAATCTTACCCCTCAGCTCCGGATCCCTTGGCATACAAGTTTTTCCTCGAAAACATACTTACCCATCACTATTCACACTGAATTTCGTTGTCCCATCACCTAACCCCAATTGAAACTTTGACTTTAACAACTCATCAGCTTTCTGCTTCTCTTTAATCTGACTAACCCAAGAAGGTTTCACTTGAAGTTTAGCTAATAGACTCCCACCATCGTATAAGTTAAGATGAGCAAACATTGCTCTCAAGTCAGATATTACCCTACGACTTAATGCATCCGCCACCACACTAGCTTTACCCGAATGGTATTCGATCGAGCAATCATAATCCTTTAACAACTCGATCCACCTCCTCTGCCTTAAGTTCAACTCCTTCTGGGTGAGGAGGTATTTTAGACTCTTGTGATCTGTATAAATGACGGACTTCTCCCCATACAAATAATGTCTCTAGATCTTCAAGGCAAATACTACTGCTGCCAATTCTAAATCATGCGTGGGATAATTTAACTCATGCGGTCTTAACTGCCGAGACGCATACGCCACCACTTTTCTGTCTTACATTAACACACATCCTAATACCATGTGTGAAGCATCACAATAAACCACGAACTCCTTTCCAGCCTCCGGCTGAATCAACACCGGAGCCTCCGTCAAAATCCTCTTCAGCTTCTCAAAACTTTCTTGTTGCTTGTCAGCCCAAACAAAAGGTACCCCTTTCCTCAACAGCTTGGTTAAAGGTGCTGTAATTAATGAGAACCCTTCAATGAACCTTCGGTAATACCCAGCAAGACCAAGGAAACTCCTAATCTCTGCCACAGACTTAGGTGGTTTCCAATCTAACACAGCTTCAATTTTCCAGGGATCAACCCTAATCCCCTCTGCCGACACAACATGGCCTAGAAAAGTAACTTCACTTAGCCAAAATTCACACTTACTGAATTTGGCGTACAACTGTTTCTCCCTCACGATTTGTAAAACCACTCGAAGATGCGAATCGTGCTCCTCCTCTGATCTTGAATAAACCAAGGTATCATCTATAAATACCACAACAAACTGGTCCAGGTAGGGTTGGAATACTCGGTTCATCATGTCCATAAACGCTGCTGGTGCATTGGTTAACCCAAACGGCATCACCAAGAATTCGTAATGCCCATAGAGAGTCCTGAAGGTCGCACTTCCTTGACCTTAAGCTGATGATATCCTAACCTCAAATCTATCTTTGAGAAAACTGACGCCCCCTTCAATTGATCGAACAAGTCGTCAATCCTCGGCAACGGGTATTTGTTCTTGATCGTCAATTTGTTCAACTGACGGTAGTCAATGCACATACGCATTGATCCATCCTTCTTCTTAATGAATAGCACTGGCGCTCCCCAAGGCAATACACTCGATCAGATAAAACCCCGATCTAACAGTTCTTGAATCTGTGTTTTCAGCTCCATTAACTCCTTCGGCGCCATTCTATATGGGGCAATAGACACTGGCGCTGTTCCCGGAAGAAGATCAATACTGAACTCCACTTCGCGATCCGGAGGTAATCCCGGAAGCTCTTCTGAGAAAACATCAGAAAATTCATTCACCGTTCTAACATCCCCTACGGTTAGCTCCTTGGCTTCCAGAGCCCAGAAAAAATTAAGAATGCCTCACATCCTTTCCTCACCATCCTTTCTGCCCTTAAAGCAGACACTACATTTGACAAACAGTTCCTCCTTTCACCTATCACTAAAATTTCATCATCCTCAGGAGTTCTTAGTACCATACGCTTGGCTGCACAATCCAAATTCGCTCGATATCTCACCAGTCAGTCCATACCTAAGATCAAGTCGAATTCCCCGAACGGCAGTTCCATTAGATAAGCCGAAAAAACTACCCCTTGAACTTCTAGAGGTACATCCCTATAAAGTTTGTTCACCACTACAGATTGTCCTAATGAGCTAATTACAGTCATCTCCCTAGAAGAAGTCTCAAAGTCTATTCTTAAAGTTCCAGATACCACACTAACAACATAAGAATGTGTCAACCCAATATCAATCAGTGCAGAAAAAGGCAATCTAAAGATTAGGAACGTTTCAGTTATGACATCCGAGGTATTACCCTCTTCCCTGCGTCTAGCTGCATAGACTAACCCCAACTGTCTCGCATCAGTGCCCCCTACACCTCTACCTGGTGCTCTATGGCCCTGACCGAAACCATTGCCTCCTCTGGCTGGACCACAACCCCTCTGCGGTTGCTGACCACCTCTACCCGACTGAGCATAACCTTGACCTACTGGCCCTGCTCCGCTCCACTCTTGTGGACAGTCTCCAATCTAATGATCAGTAGACCCACACCTAAAATATCTTCCGTTACTCGTCCAACACTCGTCCACATAAAATTTACCATATCAAGCACACCTCTGAGGCCGACTATCTCACAACCCGACTCGGCCCATCCAACCTAGGTCTTTTCTAAAAATGCCCAACTGTCCTCGACAATCCAAAATTCCTTTTATTTCTACCTCTATCTCTATCCTGATTCTGCTTTTCGGATCTCTTCACTTCCTCGGCTATCTTAGCCTTTTCCACTAAGACAGCAAATTCTCTTTCTCGTTGTGGAGCTATCAGCATTCGCAAATCATCCCTCAGACTATCTTCAATCCGAACACAACGCTTATGGTCTGTAGCCACTATCCCCCGGGCATAACGACTAAGACGTAAGAATTTTGCCTCATACTCAGCTACCGATTTATTCCCCTAAACCAAACTCAGAAATGCCCGACGCTGTGCATCTACATAACTCGATCCGATATACTTACCCTAGAACATCGACTTGAAGAAATCCCAGGTAATGCGGTCAGCCACTGAACCATCCCTGACTGTCAGCCACCATTGATACGCCTCCTCCCGCAGAAGAGACACAACTCCTTTCAACTTCTCCTCCACCGTAAAATCAAGATCGTCCATGATACGATCTACTACTTCTAGCCAATACTCGGCTATATTCGGAGCTACACTCAAAACGCCTCTAAACATCTCTACTCCATTGGCTCGAAGTCGACACCTATTTTCGAGCCCCAGATCCTATGCTCGCTCCAGCAACCCTCTCCAAGACCCGTAACATCACCTGAGACACCTCCTCGTCTCCGCCTATTTGATTTTGAAAATCTACTTCTGCAGCTGGCGGTACTGGTGTCTCATTCCCTGACCCACGTCTAGACTCTGAGGGTTCAGACCCAACATCTCGGCCTCTACCACGGCCGCGTACAGCACGTCCACATCCCCTAGTACTCGTTGCTACCGATACGCCTTTATCTGATTAAAAGTTTTATGAATTAGTATTTCTTTCACTGTTTAATACCGAGAAATTTTATGGGAAATAGCTTTAGAGAGTAGTTCTCGCAAAACACATCACAACCTAGAGGTTTCAGTCTCTAAAGTTTGAATCTTCTAGAGCTAACAAGCATATTTCTTCATGCTAACAATCATTTCATGCGTACATCATCAAGTAATTAGAACACTTACCCGTATGGATGGGGTGCCAGTAGACTCGGATGCCATATTTCAAACAAAACACTTTCCCTAATTAATGTTCATATTGATTTTATACAACACTGTTGAACCCATATTTCAAACAAGGTAATTAGGGCACGGTTGACGGAGGCATCTGACAGGAAAAAGTTGTATGCAGATCTCAAGCAGAAAGAGATAGTGTTTGCAGTAAGTGACTATGTGTTTCTAAAAGTTTCACCGTGGAAGGAGGTGGTGAGATTTGGACGTAAGGGTAAGCTGAGTCCCAGGTTTATAGGGCCTTATCGGGTTGAAGCGGGTTGGACCAGTGGCATATCAGTTAGAGTTGCCTTCGGAGTTAAAGCAGGTACATGACATGTTTCACATTTTGATGCTACATCGTTACCGATCGGATCCATCTCACGTGGTGCCAGTTGTGGAAGTGGAGTTGAGACCAGACTTGTCTTACGAGGAAGAGCCGATTCAGATCTTGGAGCGGGATGTGAAGGTATTACGGAGGAAATCAGTTCCTCTAGTCAAGGTATTATGGCGGAACCATGGATCAGAAGAAGCTTCGTGGGAGCGGGAGGAAGCAATGCAACAGCAATACCCTCACCTATTTTGACCAGGTAATTTCAAGGCTGAAATTATTTTAAAGGGGGTAGAACTATAATACCAGAGATTTAGGGGTCATGCATTTTAATTTGTATCTGTGTGTTGGTGTGCTCTGTATGCGTTTGGATGTGTTTGGGGGCTTGGGGAAACCTTGGGCTTGGGTAGGAGCCTTAGTAAAATTTTTGGTTTAAGCTGATTAGGGGGGAGCTAGGGGAGCTAGGCCTTAAGGGAATTAATGTGTGGTTTATGACACAAGAAGGGAGATGGTGAAGTGGAAAAGGAGGCGCCACTCAGAGTTCAAGGGAGTGACGCCTCATGGAGCTGCAAGGGACAAGGTTCGAGCTGCGGAGTTAGCATTTTGGCATTTGTTTTGCGTCAAGGGGAGGGGAGAGTTGGATTCAGCTATGGCATTTGGAAGGTGGGATTTGACTGAGTCAAATTATTTTAAATTTGTGGCTATGAGGGGAGATAGAGGTTTGAAGCATTCAAACTCATTCGAATGTGTGGTGTTGAGGAAATTTAGGAGAGAAAAGAGGGGATGAGGAGAGGGGTGAGAGTTGGCCGAATGTGGGACTTTGGAGGGGGCATATTTCAGTCATGTAAGGGGGACCTAGGTGCTGAATTTGCTTAAGGGCTATAGGTGCATCTTTTGTGTTTTTTTCCTTCCTTAGTCTTGTGCTGAAAGTGGTAGTCAAAATTCTTCAATATTCTTTTCTATTTTTGTTCATTAGCCGAAACTTGGAAGACCATTAAGGTCACTTTCTTCCATCTTTCTCTTCTCCTCTATGTTCTTCTCTAGGCTAAATCTGTCTCCCTCTTTTCTTTTCTATTGCTAAAGTCGAACCTTTCTCATTTTCACCATTTCTGAAACACCATAAACCCAACTTCTTCTTCTTCTTTATTTGTCACCTATTACTTCTCTTCTCAAAAGCTGAATTCCCTTGAGTAAAGTGTCGTCATTCATCTTCTCCCATTGGCTTCCCAATCGTGTTTTGGTGGTTGGGGTAAGTACTCTATTATTTGGGAATCATTTCATCTCTTTTATTATGGTGAGTCGAAACCAAATGGTTATTTTTGGTTCTGGGATGTGGCCGAATCTTCATAGGGCATTAACCTTGTTTTTTTCGCTTGTAGCCAGTGTAGGGAGCATTAAGGACCTCTCGGATTGCTATTATTCAGGGGTAAGAAGGTAACGTTCGGCCAAAGGCCACTTCTATTGTTCTTATGCAATGAAGCCGAACCTAACATGGCTTATATAGGGTGTTTGTCAACCGTTGACTAAAGCGTATAGTTTCGGGATTCAGTCAATTTCGGTAAGGTGTTCTTTTAAGTCAAGTACTCTTTTAAGTTCCGTTGTTTTTGGATTCAAAGTTAACTGAATTTTTTGACAAGATCTCACCTATGGAATCGAATACCAGTCAAGAGGAAAAAGGGGCTGTCTCTACCCCTAAGTTCAAGAAACGTTCGATTTCTGTGGTTCGGGATTGGCCACCGGGGTGTGGGCCAGCGTCAGAAAGAGACAAGCAGATCGCTGTAGTCTCTTTGAGCAAAGATGTTAGGGAAATTGAGAGTCTAGTGCTTCGAGTTATTAGATGTGTAGTTAATACGCTGTTTTCCCTGTTAGTTAATTAATTTCATGTGATATTATGTGGTAGCCGACATAGTGGCTGTGGTGGTGTCGTATCCTTAATGGGTATTTCGGTAACCAGGTTAGTACCTTATCTATGGTGTGGTTGTGGTGAATTACTGTGGATACATGTAGCATGTCATATACCTATTTGATCTTTTCATGCATTAATTTGCCATATCATCATAATATGTTGCATATGCATGGGGATGGGATATATATCGATTGAAGGATAGGGTGTACATTTATATACGTGGTTTAGTGATGGCCTCGAGCCTCACTGTGGATTGATGTTGGCTATATGCCACATCGTGGTTGGTGTTGGCTATGAGCCACATCGTGGATTAACGTTGACCTTGAGACACGTTGTGGATTTTGTGATTTAATCACGTGGACGCGTGGCTAGACCACTAGGTGGATGGCATTGATTGCCGAATTGGTGAGTAGCGGATGGAGGGTCGATTTAGTAATCCCCTGGTGTGTGGCGGCTGGATACGGGGGTGTGTAGCGGCTGGACACTAGGCTGGGTTGGGTACATTTTACATTATTACATATCATGTGGATTGGTGTGGTTTTGGGCCAAGCCCAACAGTGGAAATTCGTGGATTAATTACACACTGAGTCGGTTTGACTCACCCTATTTTTACCAAACATGCAGGTGATACATGATGTTCTGGACCGGGTTGGAGTGGATTAGAGATGGCCATGCAGATGAAATTTTGCTTACTTAAATACATTTTCTTTTATTTCGGTTTCATTGGGATGATTTTATTGTAATAAGGCCATTTTAAGTATTTGGGGATTTTTAATTTATTTAAGCTAGATTGACTATCAGATTAAAAACTGGAAATAGTTTTGGAAACAATTTATGCAACTCGACTTTCTTAAATTTTCAAACGTATGTTGCTTAAAACTAAAAATGACCTTCAGAGTTTTTGTTCTCCTCGGCAAACTACCTTCAAAACGATAAACATTTTGTAAATAAGTTATCTTTTATAAACTATGGATTTTGATTTTAAACTCAGCACGTGTTTTCACCTTTAAAACAAAATTTTCCCAAACGTTTTACCCAAATAGCATTCCAAATTCGACCGTGGTGTTTTGGGCCGGGTTTGGGGTGTTACAAGTGTGTTGGCTTCTTAAAAGAAAAACATTTGTAAATAGCCATAGTTGATGGCTTATTGTTATTAATATATGAAAAGATGAGGTTATTCATGAATGTGTATGATAAATGATTGAGTTGCTTGGTAAATGGTTGGTATGTGATTGATGTTATATGAGTTAGGGTGATAAAAAGAGCTTGGCAAATAGCCTTGTTCTTGTCCACACGGGTAGGCACACGGGCATGTGTCTAGGCCATGTGTGACTCACGGTCAGTCCCATGGGTGTGTGACCAGGCCGTGTGTCCCCTACATGTTAGTGTTGCAAGTCAGTGTCGACCACGAGCTAGAGACACAGGCATGTGCCTAGGTCGTGTGCCCCTTATTTGGTTGCCGACATCACAAACAGAATACCCAGGTTTTCGCACATGGGTGAGCACACAGGCGTGTCTAGGCCGTGTGGAGGACACGAGCCAAGAACACGGGCATGTGTCTGGCCGTGTGAAAACCCCTGTAGGTTCGAATTGAAAAATAAATTCCACACGGGCTAGGGACATGGGCGTGTGTGACCACACGGCCTGCCCACATGTGTGTAATAGCCTGATTTAGGGGCTAGTCAGAACAGTGGTTTCGAAACCACTAATCCGAGGTCAGAGAAAATTATTTTCATTTTATTTTATGAGTTAGAGCATGATTATATAAGTGCATGAAAATTTTGGTGCTTTAATTTTAGCGATTTCATGCTTAATCGCAAAAAAGGACTAAATTGCATAAAGTGTGAAAGTTTAAAATTTCAAGATAAAGTGCCAAATAGCTATGGGTTATTAATTGGAGGTCTTTAAGGGACAATTAGCCCCTTAAATAAAGGTTGGCCGGCCATAAGAGACAAGAAAGTCAAAAATTTGGTCAAGTAGGTGGATTAGGTGGACTAAATTGGGATTTTATATTAAAATAAAGAAAGAAAAGATATCATCTTTTCTTCTTAATTCCTCCACTAAAAAACATAAAAAAAAAATAGGGGTTTTAAAGATAAAAAATTTTAGCAAACTCTTCACCCTACAAGTAAGTGATTTTAATGGTTTTTCTTGATGATAGTTGTACTTTTGGAACCCCTAAAGCTTAAGCTTTCTAAAGAGGGGACTATTTTGTAAAATTGTAATGAGTTTAGAGTTTTCGAATGAGAGCTTTTAAGTTGTTTGCTGCATTTTTATGGAAGAAAATGGGACTTAGTTGTTAAATGAACAACATTTTTGAAAGGTGTTACCATGAAAACACCTAAAAGGACCTTTTTGTAAAGGTTGTAAAATATGTAGTAAATGTGTGAAATGTTGAGTTTTTATATTAGTCATAAGAGAAATAAATGTTCGCCTAGGCTCGTTAAAGAGAGAAATTTGATTAGAATTGATTTCCGAGCCTAGGGGTAAAATGGTCATTTTGCAAAAGTCTAAGGGCAAAATAGTAATTTTGCCAAAGCATGATTATTGAAATGCATTTATTAATGTTATAATTAAATGAGCTAATTTACTATTATAGATCAAGAAGAACTAAGAATTAACCTCGACCGGGGAAAGAACAAAATATCGAACTAGATCGACAATCTAGCCTATTTTGAAACCGAGGTAAGTTTGTATGTGATAAATTCAACATTTATGCTAGTATGTTTGATATTGTAACGATACATGATATTCTATGAAATTGAGTAATGGTGTTAAATGAGATAGATATAAAAGCTGAGATGTTGAAGTCCTGATGGGACTATAATATATGTGAGATTACTATCACCGAGACATAAGATGGATAATGATAAGGTCTCGTGTAAGATCATGTCGGGGACATGGCCTCGACACTAAATTGAGATCTCGTATGAGACCATATCTGGGATATGGCTTCGGTATTGAATATGAGAATCGTATAAGACTATATCCGAGATATGGCATCGGTACTTGATGTGAGATTCCGTGTAAGACCATATCCGGGATATGGTATCGACACTCAGAAGTGACCCCATGTAAGACCACATTTGGAATGTGGCATTTGCTTCGTATTTATGTAATGACGAAGAATATGCATCTTTGAATATCCCTAGTGATTTAAGGGGATAGATAGATAAGCCTGGAGATAGAAATGAGATTTAGTACTAAAGCCATGTGATTGAGTGAATACAGGTACCCGTGAGTAATTCAGGAGGAATGTTTACTATATGTGCCATGATATGTGCTAGATAAGAACAAGTACGAGTAAGTTATGGCAAAGTGCTTAAGACTTTGGATAGTTATCTATTGCCATAGATTGATGTCATTATGAGCATATCATTGCTATTTATTTTCTTGCAAACTTACTAAGCTTTATGGTTACCCCTCTCATTTCCATTTTCCTTGTAGTATTGCCAAGATAACTCGAGGATCGTGGGATGTCGGAGTTCGTAAACCACACTATCGATATCTCTTTGGTATAACAAAGATATATTTATTTTAAGTATGGCATGTATAGGACTTGGGTATTTTGTTATGTCATATTAGTTAGCCAAAGTGTTGGCTATTTATATTATCAAATTCATTTTGTAAATGGTCATTGAAATTGGGCCAATACTTGACAAGTTTATATATATTCATTAATGATGAATCATGAAGTTTATGCTTGTGTGGATGCTTTGATTTGAGTTTTTGGAAGTGCCTTAGGGTCATGAGTTATGTTGAATTGAGTTGGTATAAGTATGATTGCTATGTAGGGTGGCATTTGGCTTGGAATATAGTCTTTCTAATGTCCACACGGGTAGACACACGGGCGTGTGTCTAGGTCGTGTATGACACACAGTCAACCCCATGGGCATGTTGATAGGTCGTGTGTCCCCTTGCATACTAGATTTACAAGTCAGTATGCTTAGTAGTAAACACACGGGCAGAAACACGGCCGTGTGTCTCAACCGTGTGGGAGGCACGGCCATGGACATGGGCGTGTGCCCAGGCCGTGTAAAGTCTGCACCTAAAATTTGGAATTTAATTCAACACACGGTCTAAAGATACGGGCGTGTGCCTTGGCCATGTAACCATAGTGAGGTGATGACTTCATAAACAGAACGCTATGGTTTTGGCACACTGGCTAAGACACGCGCGTGTTAAGGCCATGTGAGGGACACGGGCGTGTGTCCGGCCGTGTGAAAACCCTTGTAGGTTCGAATTAGGAAATAAATTCCACACAGTCTAGAGACATGGGCATGTGTAACCACATGGCCTGTCCACACGGGCATGTGGCCCCTATTTAGACAAAACAATTAAGTGCTCAAAAGTTCGTGGTTTGATCCCGAGGCCCATAATAAGGATATTTTACATGTGAATAGGAAGTTCAAAGTTGCAATAAAATTTTGTAGCCCAAAGTTGTATGTTCAAGTGAGATAAGTCTGGTAATGCCTCGTACCCGGTTCCGGTGTTGAATACGGGTAAGGGGTGTTACATTTAATGGTATCAAAGCTACGGTTTAGTCGATTCTTGTACTAACGTAGCGTGAGTATCAGTCAAACTATACATGCCATACATAAGATTAATTGTGTAATTATAGTGTGACGGCTCCTGACGATTTGAATTATGTTTTTATATAATAAATGGATCCTGATCCCTATCGAGCTACAGCTGATGATGCTGCGAGTAATGAGCCGACTCCTGCACAAGGGACCGCGCCAATAGAGAGTAGACTTGAGACTATGGGTCAGGGAGAAGAGGCTTGAGAAGCCTTTCTCCAGATGATGAGCTATTGGTACACTGAGTACATTAGAGCAAATCTTAACGCTGAACCCCTTCCACCCCCACCTATTCCTCAGCCCGCTTCTATAGCTCCTCAAGTGGTTGAGGTAGTAAGGAGAGAAAGGCCTCTGGTCAATAAGATTCAGAAATAAGAAGTAGAAGAATTTTGAGCTAGTAAAGACGATGACCCGGAGAGGGCAGAATTCTGGCTGGAGAATACCATCAAGGTATTCGACGAGTTGTCATGCAAACCTAAAGAGTGCATGAAGTGTTAGTATCTATCTTGAAAGATTTGGCCTATCAGTGGTGGAACACCCTTGTTTCGGTGGAAAAGAAAAGAGTTCTTAGAGCTAAAGTAGGGTCGAATAACGGTGACCGAATACGAACGTGAATTCGTAAGGCTCAGTAAGTATGCCCGGGAGTGTGTGTCTACCGAGCCTATTATGTGCAAAAGGTTAAAGGATGGGTTAAATGAAGATATCCATTTATATGTTGGAGTCCTTGAACTAAAAGAATTCGTGGTGTTAGTTGATAGAGCCTATAAGGCTGAAAAGTTGGTCAAAGATGTCATTTTGGTGAGTGCAGAGCAAGCAAGAAGGCTTGTTTCAAATGTGGGTCTCTAGACCACTTTATCAGAGATTGCCCCGAGGCGGGTGAGAAAGAGAAACCTCGGAATGCAAGACCAAGAAGTACTGCTTGAGGAAGACCACAGTGAAACCCGAGAAATGAGATGAGTGGAAAGAACTCATCTAGAGATCAAACTGCAAGAGCTGAGGGTAGAACACTGGCGAGAACATATGCCATTTGTGCTCGTGAAGAGGCGTCCTCCCCCGATGTGATCACGGGTACATTTTCTCTCTATGATATTCATGTTGTAGCTTTAATTGGTCCAGGATCTACCCACTCGTATATTTGCATGAAATTAGCCTCTAGCATGAGCATGCCTGTAGAGTCTACTGAATTTGTAATAAGAGTGTCAAAACCCCTAGGCAAATATGTGTTGGTTGATAGAGTATGTAAAGACTACCCTTTGTTGATTAAGGGTTATTGTTTTCCTACTAATCTCATGTTATTACCGTTTGTCGAGTTCGATGTCATCCTTGGGATGGATTGGTTAGTTACTGATGATGTGATTGTGAATTGTAGAAAGAAGTTTATTAAGTTAAAATGTGAAAGTGAAGATCTTAATCGTGTTGAATCAGATAAGCAAGACAGATCACCAGCAGTGATATCATCCTTATTGATTTAGAAGTATTTAAGAAAGGGGTATGAAGCTTACCTTGCCTTTGTGATGAATGCTAAAGAGATTAAGTTGAAAATTGAGTAGGTACCATAGTATGCGAGTATCCAGATGTCTTCTCGGAGGAATTGCCAGGGTTACTCCCAGTTAGGAAGATTGAATTTGGGAATGAGTTAGCTTCGGGCACTGCCCCCATTTCTATTGCTCCATATAGAATGGCTCCAACTGAGCATAAAGAATTGAAAGCACAGTTGCAAGAACTAACGGATAAAGGTGTTGCAAGACTGAGTTTTTCTCCGTGGGGTGCTCCCATACTATTTGTAAGGAAGAAGGATGGTTCTATGAGGTTATGCATAGATTATCTGCAACTTAACAAAGTAATTGTGAAGAACAAGTACCTATTGCCAAGAATCGATGATTTGTTTGATCAATTGAAGGGAGCCACAGTATTTTCCAAAATAGACTTGAGGTCTGGATATTATCAGTTGAGAGTCAAGGACTCCGATGTGCCGAAAATCGTACTTAGGACTAGGTATGGCCACTATGGATTTTTGGTCATGTCTTTTAGTTTAACAAATGCCCCAGCTGTTTTCATGGACTTGATGAATCGCATTTTTCGGCCATATTTGGATAAATTTGTCGTGGTCTTCATTGATGATATACTAATCTACTCTTGAGATGAGAATGAACGTGCCAAGCATTTGAGAAAGGTTCTGCAAATTCTGAGAGATAAATAATTATATACCAAGTTCAGCAAAAATGAATTTTGGCTTAAGGAAGTTGGATTTTTGGGGCACATTGTCTCAGAAGGTGGAATTAGAGTCCACCCGAGTAAGATTTCAGCAATTGTTGAATGGAAACAGCCAAGGAGCGTAACTAAAGTGAGGAGTTTTCTAGGTCTAGCCAGCTATTATAGTTGTTATGTCAAGGGGTTCTCCATGATAGCTACTCCAATGACGAGACTATTGCAAAAAGATGTGAAGTTTGATAGGACAGAAAAGTGCCAATAGAGTTTTGAGAAACTAAAGGTGTTGTTGATTGAGGCTCCTGTTTTGGTGCAACCTGAGCCGGGAAGAGGATTTGTTGTTTACAATGATGCATCCATGAATGGATTAGGTTGTGTACTTATGCAAGAGGGCAAGGTGATTGCATATGCCTCTAGACAATTAAAGCCGCACGAGAGGAATTACCCTATCCATGATTTAGAGTTGGCTGCCATTATGTTTGCATTAAAGATATAGAGACACCATTTATATGGTGAAAGGTGTCTGATATTCATCGACCAAAAAATCCCAAAATACTTAATGACTCAAAAGGAATTGAATTTGAGGCAACGAAGATGGTTAGAGCTGATCAAGGATTATGAGTTAGTGATTGACTACCATCCGGGAAAGGCGAACGTGGTCGCCGATGCTTTAAGCAAAAACTCCTTGTTTGCGCTGAGAGCCATGAATACACAGATGGCTTTGTTAGATGATGGCTCTATTTTACCCAAGTTGAGGGCTAGACCATTGTTTCTTTAAGAGATTTGTGGAGCGCAGAAAGATGACAGCAACTTACAAGCCAAAAGAGTTCTATGTGAGTCAAATGTTGAGTCAGACTTTCAGGTCAGTATTGACGGATGTTTGAAGTTTTGAGATAGGGTTTTTGTACCCAGAAGTGATGAACTTATTCGAAAGATTTTGCATGAAGCACATAGTATATGTTTAACTATGCACCCAGGTAGAACGAAGATGTACAATGACTTGAGGAAGTGGTATTAGTGTCCAAGTATGAACAAAGACATTCCTGAGTTTGTATCAAGATGTCTGATTTGCCAACAAGTGAAGGCTGAATACCAAGTACCTCCGGGTCTCTTTCAGCCTATTATGGTTCTCGAATGGAAGTGGGACCGTATCACTATAGACTTTGTGACGGGTTTACCGTTGTCACCGAGGAGGAAAGATGCTGTGTGGGTTGTAGTCGATAGACTTACAAAGTTATCCCATTTCATACCAATACAAGTAGATTATTCTCTTGATAAGTTAGCGAATTTATATGTATCAAAGATAGTAAGACTTCATGAAGTACCGTTGTCGATTATTTTAAATAGAGATCGGAGATTCACGTCATGATTTTGGAAGAAGTTACAAGAGGCTTTAGGCACAAAATTGAGTTTTAGTACAACTTTCCATCCGCAAACCGACGGGTAGTCAGAGAGAGTGATATAGATACTTGAAGACATGTTTTGATGTTGCGTTTTAGAATTCCAAGGTAATTGGGAAAATAGGGCTTTATGAGGCATTATACGGGCGTAAGTGCCGAACGCCCTTGTATTGGATAGAACTCAGAGAGAATCAGATTCACGGGGTTGATTTGGTCAGGGGAACTGAAGAGAAAGTAAAGGTGATACGTGAATGTCTGAAAGCAGCCTCAGATAGACAAAAGTGAAAGCGGCCTCAGATAGACAAAAGTCTTATTCGGATTTAAAACGAAAAGAGATTGAATTCCAAGTAGGTGATAAAGTGCTTTTGAAAGTATCACCATGGAGAAAAGTCCTCAGATTTGGCCGGAAAGGCAAGTTGAGTCCGTGTTTTATCGGGCCATACGAAATTACCGAGAGGATAGGACTGGTAGCTTATCGTTTGGCCTTGCCGCCTGAGCTAGAAAAGATTCACAATATCTTTCACGTATCCATGTTACGACGATACCGTTCAGACCCTTCACATGTGATAATACCAACAGAGGTAGAAGTTCAATCGGACTTGACTTATGATGAAGAGCCAGTTAAGATTTTGGCACGATAGGTCAAACAGATGAGAAACAAAAGTATAGCCCTTCTGAAAGTGCAATGGCAAAGATATGGAATAGAAGAGGCTATATGGGAGCCTGAGGAGGCTATGAGAAACCAGTATCCCAACCTTTTCACCGGTAAGATTTTTTAGGACTAAAATCCCTAAGGGGGAGAATTGTAATAGCCCGATTTAGGGGCTAGTTGGAACAGTGGTTTTGGAACCACTAATCCGTGGTTGGAGAAAATTATTTTAATGTTATTTTATGAGTTATAGCATGATTATATAAGTGCATTAAAATTTTGGAGCTTTAATTTTAGCGATTTCATGCTTAATCGCGAAAAAGGACTAAATCGCATAAAGTGTAAAAGTTTAAAATTTCAAGCTAAGGGTGCCAAATATCTATGGGTCATTAATTGGAGGTCTTTAAAGGACAATTAGCCCCTTAAATAAAGGTTGGTCTGCCATAGGGGACAAGAAAGTCAAAAATTTGGTCAAGTAGGTGGATTAGGTGGACTAAATTGGGATTTTATATTAAAATAAATAAAGAAAAGATATCATCTTTTCTTCTTCAATCCTCCACCGAACAACACAAGAAAAATTGGGGTTTTAAAGCTCAAAAATTTCAGCAAACTTTTCTCCCTACAAGTAAGTGATTTTAATGGTTTTTATTGATGATAGTTGTACTTTTGCAGCCTATAAAGCTTAAGCTTTCTAAACAGGGGACTATTTTGTAAAATGGTGAAGAGTTTAGAGTTTTTCCATGAAAGCTTTTAAGTTGTGTGCTGCAATTTTATGGAAGAAAATGGGTCTTTTTTTGTTAAATGAATAACTTTTGTGAAAGGTTTAGGGTTTAGGGTTCAAATTTTTGGATTTCAAAATGTTGTTTTCGAATATGTGAAGTGTTTTGAGATACTTCTTCTGAAAAGTATGGTTTCCCGACTCTCCGACTCCAAATCCATAAGTTCTTTAGATATTAGACTATACATAAGTTAGATTTTGTATTTATTCAGTGTATGTTCCGACAATCAGATCTTTAAGCGAGCAAGAGTACTATGATGGATTCAGAAGGGGAGCAAGGTCCCGAGGAGTTGCCCGTTTTCTCGAAACATGAGATTGATCAAGAGACGGTGGTCGAGGTAAGTCTGCCAACTTCGGGTAGCGGTAACCCGGAGCTGGGGACTGAGGCACTGACCTGGTTGGTAAGGGAGGTGGTAGAGGAAGTGTTTGAGACCAGAGTTAAGGAGATTGGTGAGATGCTTCACGCTAGATGCTTGGACTACTCGAATAAGAGGGATTACAGTCCTCTGAAGCAGGAGCCTCACTTTGTGAAGCGAATTAAAATGCTTCTGAACTTTCTGACTTGCGAGCATTGTAAAAGGCGTCATCCAGGTGAATGTCGGAGGAAGTCAGAAGCATGTCTCAGATGTAGATCTAAGGAGCATCGGGTTCGAGTTTGTCCAGTCCTTTTTAAGTCAGGTGTGTTTTGTTTGTATATAGGAATTGTATGCATGTGTGATAAATATTTCTCTACTTCAGTGATTAAATGTTTTGGATGTGTGTAAGAGGTTTCAAGATTAAGTTAAAAGTGTATTAGTGTTATTGGGATTAGAGTGCGCAGCGGTAGCATAGTGGTGTAGTTGTTACACAACTACCCTGTTTATTGGAAATTTCGAGGATGAAATTTCTTTAAGGAGGTGTGAGTTGTAACGCCCCAAATTTTGGGCCTAGAAGAAATAGGCCTTGGGCATCGGAACAGTTGGACTTTAGTTGTGCGAGAAAATTTCACAAATTTTAGTTGGGAGGTCTTGTGTTCAAATCTAGGCTTTAGCAAAAAATTCAGTTTTTCCTTTAAGTGAACCTTGGCATTGGCTGGAAGGCCTTATAATTATTTATGGTTAAAATATGACAAAGGAAGCATGTGGTCTATTGGCAAGGTGGCGTTAGGAGTATGCATATGGTCTGAGGTTCAAGTCAGGGCGTGTGCAAAATTTTTGGTTGTTCCTTGAATAAACCTGGATATTGGCATGAAGGCTTTATAAAAATATTGAGGATAAGTTATGACACAAAGAGCCTATTGGCTTGATGGTAAGTGGCGTGATAAAGCTTCAAAGGGGAATGGTGTTCGAGTCACACCTGGAGCGAAGAAATATTTATTTTGCTAACATGGGACAGAAAGTGTTGGAAGTAGATTCGAACTCTATTGAGTGAAAGTTTGAACTGGTCTTGGAGTTGTTAGGGAGGATATCAAGGAGTAAATCAAGGAGGGATAAGGGGAGTGATTTGTGGAGATTTTCAAGGAATTTGAAGTATGGGGGGAGTTGTAGCCGAATTGGGTAGCTTGAGTAGGTGAATTCGGCTAGGTGTCCTTTTGTGTGTGTATTTGTGGTAATTTGAGAGCTTTGGGGGATATGATTGGCTGTGCCAATTGTAGTTTTGGTATTTTCCTTATTGCTTTCTTTGATGTTTTGAACCTCTAATCCTTCCCTTTTCTCTATGGTGCCGAAATTGGCAAGTGACCATTCGAGTTTTTTTCTTCTTCTTCGTTTCGTGAAATACCGAAGCTTTGTGTTGCATTTTCCAAGTCTCTTTCTTATTTTTTTGTTTCAGTCCCTATCGAATCATTTATTTTTGAGTTCTCTCTTCTATCTTCCCCACTCTGGCCGAAAATCCATTTCTCTTTTACTCTATTCTTGCGGGTTTTTCGAGTTTCCCCTTACATTGATTTAAGCCGAATATTTTCTTCTCTTTCCCTCTTCTATTTTCGGTTTCTCTTAAAGGAGGGGGAATCGACTTCGGTATTCCTCTGTTTCATTGGCTGAGTATTTGGTATTCCTATTCTTTCTCTTCCGTTGACTGTCTTTCTCCTAGCGGTTGGTTCTGCCCAACGCGAGTTACTTCTGATGGATAGGTATTTCGGTAAGGACAAAAGTAACATTACAAGCATGTAAGTAGTGTGTTATTTGGTAATCTATTAATGTTCTTAACATGTGATCATGTCACATTGTTTTTGCAGCATCCAAACGTATTGAACTCGATTTATCTACGGATTTGTAAGACTACATCGATTGAAGCAGTGGAAGTGTGAATCATTCCAGGATCAGTCACACCAAGAATCCAAACAGGTGTGTAATTGTTTTCCGTAAATGATAGTCGGCTTAAAAGCCAAAAAGGGTGTGTAACCGTATACCCTATTTTTGTTGATCAGCTTAAAGCCAAAAGTGTGTGTACACATACACCGCTCCAATTGTAGATCGACAAATGCCGAAATCCCGAAATGCCAAAATCCTGAAATGTTGCAATCCCGAAATGTCAAAATGCTAAAAAGCCAAAAATACAGAAACGGTTACCATGCAAGTGCACGAACGCTTGTGTGGGTAAGTCGATACAATAACGGAGGCCACCATGAGCGGTGTAGATCGACTGTAGACCTATTGATGAGTTGATACACATACTTGGACCCTAAATTGAGAAATGACCGTTAAGCCCCTGAAGGGAAAAATGTCTAAAATACCCTTAAAGAGTAAAATGACTATTTTACCCCTCGAGGGTAGATACTGACTTGTGCTATGATTTGACTGATTTGAATGTGATTGTATGAATATGATTTGATTGACTTAATGGTGAATGATATGATGATTTAGGGGCTAGACATTCTGCATACATGACATACTACATGGGGTTGGGATATTGGTTATGGAGGAAGTACTTTTCTGATAGGGTCGCACGAGACGACTGTGGACCCAGTAATGATCTGTTAAGGTCGCACGGGTCGCACGTGACAGCTGTGGACCTCCCGATGGCTTTAAGCTAGTTAATCTGATTATGGCTCTGTGCCAACCTAATTATGGCTCTATGCCATCTTGATTATGACTTTGTGTCGATCATATTTAATCATGGTTGTGTACCGGTCGTAATTATTGATGACTTTGTGTCGATCATACTTACCCATGGCTACCATAGTTGACGGCTATGTGCCGATCTTATTACAGTTACCGATGGCTATGTGCCAATTATGAGATCGTTGCATAGCAGCTTTGCTGCGATTTCAGTTAGTGCTGCAACCGGTGCTAACACTGTAAGTGTGGGGATGGCGTGGGTGATTTATTCCCCACATGTAGTGCAGGGTTGGATGGGTTTGCATGCGTCATGCATCATTCATACTGAGACTGCTACTATAACGGGCTAGGCCCAATTGATTCTATTATGGGCTGTGACCCAAATGATATTGTTTTGGGCTTTGGCCTACATATACTCTGAACTGAACTGTACTGTTACTGTTAAAGGGCTTAGGCCTAGACTGATTCTGTTTCTGTATACTGATTGTTTCTTTAATAAATGGATTACACACTGAATTTTCGTAACTTACCCCATTTTTAACCTTCCAGGTAATCCCCAGCATTAGACAGTTCGGAGCTGCGAGGGACTCGAAGAGGGCCACACAACTGCACATGTTTTATTCCATTTTGCTCATTTACTTAAGTACTTTGATTTTTATTCGGGTTGTAATAAGGCCTCTATAATTTCTGGATTTTAAATTTGGGATTTTATTGATTGTGATTTATATCCGCTAGAAGTAGAACACAGTTTTCCAAAATAATAACATTTTCAAACACTACGTTTCCGCAACTCAATTTTTAAATATCACGTTTTCGTAAATCATTTGTTTTAAATTAAGCTTCCGCAACAAATAAGGTTTTAAAGGTAATAACGTTAAAAAGGGAATAACTTTTTAATAAACCACGGTTGAAAATAAACAAAACACAAATTGAGGTTTTATACAAGTTTTAAATAGCAAGAAGTTTGAAATTTCAAGAAAGGTTTTCAATGAAAACATAGTTTTCAAAAAACACTTCAATGCGACACGCCAGATTCGGCCATAACGTCTAGGTCGGGTTTAGGGTGTTACATTACTCGGCTGTGGAATGGGTTTTCAAATTTTTGGATTTCAAAAGGTTATTTTCGAATATGTGAAGTGTTTTGAGATACTTCTTCTGAAAAGTGTGGTTTACCGAGTCTCCGGCGCCGAATCCGTAAGTTCTTTAGATCTTAGAATGTGCATAAAGTTAGATTTTGTATTTATTCAGTGTATGTTCCAGCAATCAGATTTTTATGTGAGCAACAGTACTGTGATGGATTCAGAAGGCGAGCAAGGTCGCGAGGAGTTGCCTGTTTCCCTGGAACATGAGATTGTTCAGGAGATGGTGGTCGAGGTAAGTCCTCCAACTTCGGGATGTGGTGAGTAAGTTATGGCAAAGTGAATACAGGTACCCTTGAGTAATTTACGAGGAATGTTTACGATATGTGGCATGATATGTGCTAGATAAGAACAAGTACGAGTAAGTTATGGCAAAGTGCTTAAGACTTTGGATGGTTATCTATTGCCATGGATTGATGTCATTATGAGCTTATCGTTGCTATTTATTTTCATGCAAACTTACTAAGCTTTATGCTTACCCCTCTCATTTCCCTTTTCCTTGTAGTATTGCCAAGATAACTCGAGGATTGTGGGATGTTGGAGTTCGTAAATCACACTATCAACATCTCTTTGGTGTAACAAAGTTAGATTTATTTTAAGTATGGCATGTATAGGACTTGGGTATTTTGTTATGTCATATTAGTTAGCCAAAGTGTTGGCTATTTATATTATCAAATTCATTTTGTAAATGGTCATTGAAATTGGGCCAATACTTGACAAGTTTATATATATTCATTGATGATGAATCATGAAGTTTATACTGGTGTGGATACTTTGATTTGAGTTCTTAGAAGTGCCTTAGGGTCATTAGTTATGTTTAATTGAGTTGGTATAAGTATGATTGCTATGTAGGGTGGCATTTGGCTTGGAATATAGCCTTTTTAATGTCCACACGGGTAGACACACGGGCGTGTGTCTAGGCTGTGTGTGACACATGGTCAGTCCCATGGGTGTGTTGATCAGCCGTGTGTCCCCTTGCATGCTAGATTTACAAGTCAGTATGCTCAGTAGTAAACACACAAGCAGAGACTCGGCCATGTGTCTCAGCCGTGTGGGAGACACGGCCATAGATATGGGCGTGTGCCCAGGCCGTGTGAAGTTTGCACCTAAAATTTGGAATTTAATTCGACACACGATCTAACGACACGGGTGTTTGCCTTGGCCGTGTAACCATAGTGAGGTGATGACATCATAAACAGAATGCCATGGTTTTGGCACACGGGCTAAGACAAGGGCGTGTCGAGGCCGTGTGAGGGACACGGGCGTGTGCTCGGCAGTGTGAAAACCCCTATAGGTTCGAATTAGGAAATAAATTCCACACGAGCTAGGGACATAGGCGTGTGTGACAACACGGCCTGTCCACACGGGCATGCCCATTTCACACGGGTGTGTGGCCCCTATTTAGACAAAAAAATTCAAGTGCTCAAAAGTTCCCGGTTTGATCCCGAGACCCTCCCTTTGCATGTTTAAGGCCCCGTAGGCCCATAATGAGAATATTTTACATGTGAATGGGAAGTTTAAAGTTGCAATGAAATTTTATAGCCCAAAGTTGTATACTCAAGTGAGATAAGTCTGGTAATGCCTCGTACTCGGTTTCGGTGTTGAATACGGGTAAGAGGTGTTACAACGGGCGTGTCCCATTTCACACGGGCGTGTGGCCCTGTTAAGGCAAAATTCTTCTAAGTTTCCAAAAGATCCCAGTTTGATTCTAAGGCCCTCTGTTTGCATGTGTAAGGCCTCGTAGGCCCATAAAAAGAATGCTATGAATGTGAATGAAAGATTTTAAATTGGAATGAAATTTGATAGCCCAAAGTTGTATGTTCAAGCGAGATAAGTCCAGTAACACCTCATACCCAATTCCAATGTTGAATACGAGTAAGGAATGTTACATTTAATGGTATCAGAGCTATGGTTTAGTCGGTTCTCGGACTATCTTAGTGTCTGTAAGAGTCTAGCTATACATGCCATAAACATATAATGATAGTGTGGTGACTTCTGAAAATTCTAAACTTTGTTTTTATATAGTAAATAGATCCCAACCGAACGGTTGTTGATGACACTGCTAGTAACGCGCCGGCCCCTGCATAAGGAACCGCACCTGTAGAGAGTAGACCCGAGACTATGGGTCAAGGAGAAGAGGCTCGGGAAGCCTTTCTCCAAATGATGAGTAATTAGTACACGGAGTATGTTCGAGCAAACCCTAATGCTCAACCTCCTCCACCCCCTCCTATACCCCAGCCAGTTCCTATCGCTCCTCAAGGTATAGATTTGGTGAGAGTGACCAAACCCCAGTAGATAAGATTTGGAAGCAAGGGGCCGAGGAATTCAGAGCTAATATTAATGATGACCCCGAGAGGGTGGAGTTCTAGCTTGAGAACTTAATGCGAGTATTCAATGAGCTCTCATGCACGCCTGATGAGAGTTTGAAATGCGCCGTGTCATTGCTGAAGGACTCGGCATATCATTGGTGGAAAACGTTGACGTCGGTGGTTCAAAGGGAGAGCATAACGTGGGACTTTTTTTTGGAAAAGTTTCAAAAAAAGTATATAAGTCAGAGATTTGTGGACCAAAAATGGAAAGGATTCTTTGAGTTGAAGCAAGGTAAAATGACGCGAGTTTGTTAGACTCAGCAAGTATGCACAAGAATGTCTGTCTACAGAAGCTATCTTGTGTAAGAGGTTTGAAGATGAGCTGAATGAGGATATCAGACTTCTAGTTGGAATCTTGGAATTGAAAGAATTTGGGGTGTTGGTTGATAGGGCATGTAAGGCTGAGGAGCTGAATAAGGAAAAGAGAAAAGCCATGAGTGAGGCTCGAGATGCAAGAAAAAGGCCAATGAGTAAATCGTACCAAACTTAATCAAAAAGGTCCAAGGAAATGAACCCTCGGACGACTGCGTCAGTTGGATATTCACATCAAGGTCAAGGTAATACATATTCGGGCTCGAGAGTTCAAGCCACCTCGATGGCAAGTGTAGGCAAACCAGAGTCTAATAAACCGAAGTGTCCAAATTGTGGTAGGCAACACACTGGGGAGTGTTGGGGAAATAACCGTAATTGTTATGAGTGTGGTTCACCCGACCATTTCATTCGAAATTGTCCAAAGAGGGACAAGAAGCAAGGAAAGCAAGAAGTGAGATCAAGTAATGTATTTTCGAGGGATAGATCACAAAAGAACCTGGGAGGAGGGACTAGTAGTAGAGGTGCGCCTAGAGACTCTGCTGTGAGGTCGGAGGGTTGAGCACTTGCAAGGACTTATGCCATTCATGCTCACGAAGAGGCATCATCTCCAGATGTGATAACGGGTACCTTTTCTCTTCATGATATTTCTATTGTTGCTTTGATTGATCCTGGGTCTATCAATTCTTACATTTGCATGAAATTGGCGTCTAGCATGAGTATGTTTGTATAGTCTACAGAATTTGTAATAAAAGTGTCCAACCCGTTAGGCAAACAAGTGTTAGTTGACAAGGTGTGTAGGAATTGTTCCTTGACCATTAAAGGTCATTATTTTTTGGCAAATCTCATGTTGTTGTCATTCGATGAATTTGACTTGATTCTTGGTATGGATTGGTTGACTACTCATAATGTTTTAGTGAATTGTGGTAGTAAGTTTATTGAATTGAAATGTGTAAATGGAGATGTTATTCGGGTTGAATCAGGTAGATTGGATAGTATGCCTGTGATAATTTCATCTATGGTAGCCGAGAGATACTTGAGAAAAGGATATGAGTCTATATCGCCTTTGTGCTGAAAACTCAAGAGTCAGAGGTAAAGATTGAATCAGTTCCAGTAGTATGCGAGTATCCAGATGTGTTCCCAGAAGAGTTACCCAGATTGCCTCCAATTAGAGAGGACGAGTTAGGGATAGAGTTAGATCCGGGTACGGCACCTATTTTGGTTGCTCAGTATCGGATGGCACCATTGGAGTTGAAATAATTGAAGGTTCAGTTGCAAGAGTTAACGGACAAGGATTTTGCATAGACTATAGACAGCTTAACAAGGTGACAGTGAAGAATAAATATCCTTTGCCAAGGATAGATAATTTATTTGACCAATTAAAGTGAGCTACGGTGTTTTCTAAGATAGACCTAAGGTCTAGTTACTACCAGTTGAGGGTTAAGGAGCAAGATGCGCCGAAAACTGCATTTCGGATGAGGTATGACCATCATGAGTTTCTCGTCATGCCATTTGGCTTAATGAATGCTCCTGCAATTTTTATGGATCTAATGAACCGTATCTTCTGACCGTATTTTGGATAAGTTTATAGTAGTCTTTATTGATGACATACTGATTATTCTGGAGATGAGAGTGAACATGTAGAACACCTGAGAATTATTTTGCAGACTCTAAGAGACAAGCAGTTGTATGCTAAATTCAGCAAGAGTGAGTTTTGGATCCTAGAGGTCAGATTCTTAGGATACATTGTGTTGGGTGATGGCAATAGAGTTGATCCGAGTAAGATCTCGGCTATTGTGGAGTGGAAACTGCCAAGGAATATGTCAGAAACTAGAAGCTTTTTGGGTTTGGCAGGTTACTACAGACGGTTTGTCAAAGGGTTTTCTATGATTGCTATACCGATGACGAAGCTATTGCATAAGGATGTTAAGTTTGAATGGACTGAGAAATGCCAATAGAGTTTCGAGAGATTGAAAGCATTATTGACTGAGGCACCAATTTTAGTACAACCTGAGTCGGGGAAAGAGTTTGTGTTCTAAAGTGATGCGTCATTAAATGGTCTCAGTTGTGTGTTGATGCAAGGGGGTAAGGCAGTAGCTTACGCCTTGAGACAGCTAAAACCGCATGAGAAGAAATATTCGACTCATGATTTAGGGTTGACTGCCATCGTCTTCACTTTGAAGATTTGGCGTCATTATTTATATGGTGAGAAGTGTGGAATCTTCACCGATCATAAGAGTTTGAAGTACTTGATGGACCAAAAGGATTTGAATTTCCAACAACGGCGATGGCTTGAATTATTAAAGGATTATGAGTTATTAACCAATTACCATCCGACAAGAGTGAATGTGGTTGCAGATGCCTTGAGTAGAAAATCCCTGTATGCTTTGAGAGATATGAGTACGAGCTTAGCGTTGTCTGATGATGGTGCTATATTGGCTAAGTTAAGGGCTAGACCATTATTTATTCAGCAGATTTGTGAAGCTCAAAAGAATGATGATGAGATGCAAGCTATGAGAGCTCAGTGCGAATCGAGAAATGACTCTGACATTCGGATAAGTTCAGATGATTGTCTGATGTTCCATGACAGGATTTGTGTACCTTGGGATGATGAGTTGATCCAGAAAATTTTATATGAAGCGCACAATGGTTGCTTGTCAATACATCCAGGCAGTACGAAAATGTACAATGATTTGAAGAAATTGTATTGGTGGTCGAGTATGAAAAGAGACATCTCCAAGTTTGTTACAAAATGTTTGATCTGTCAACAAGTGAAAGTCGAGCATCAACTACCCTCGGGTTTACTTCAACCAGTGATGGTTCCAGAGTGGAAGTGGGATTGAATCACAATGTATTTCCTAACGGGGTTACCTATGACTCCAAGAAAGAAAGATGTTGTGTGAGTTATTGTGGATAGATTAACGATGTCAACTCACTTTATATCGGTTTGTGTTGATTATTCACTTGATAAGTTGGCCGAATTGTATATTGCTGAGGTGGTGAGATTGCATGGAGTGCCTGTATCTATTATCTCAGATAGATATCCGAGATTTACTTTGAGGTTTTGGAAGAAATTGCAGGCAGCCTTGAGTACAAGGTTGAATTTTAGTATTGCGTTCCCTCCTCAAACCGATGGCCAATTCGAAAGAGTGATTCAAGTTCTGGAGGATATACTCTAATGTTGTGTGTTAGAGTTCGAAAGTTGTTGGGAAAAATATCTTTCTTTGGTTGAGTTTGCCTATAACAACAGTTATCAGTAGAGTATACGGATGGCACCTTACGAAGCTTTATATGGTCGCAAGTGTCAGACTCCTTTGTATTGGACGGAGCTTAGTGAGAAGCAAATTCACGGGGTCGATCTAGTTAAAGAGACTGAAGAGAAAGTGAAAGTGATCCGTGATAGTCTGAAAGCTGCTTCAGATCAAAAAAAGTCATACGCGGATTTAAAAAGGAAAGAAATCGAGTTTCAAGTGGGCGACAAAGTATTTTTGAAAGTATCCTCGTGGAAGAAAATATTGAGATTTGGTCGAAAGGGCAAATTGAGTTTGCGATTCATAGGGCCATATGAGGTTATTGAAAGGATTGGACCAGTAGCATACTGATTGGCTTTGCCGGTAGAGTTAGAGAGAATACACAACGTGTTTCATGTGTCGATGTTGCAGCTATATCGTTCTGATCCTTCGCATGTGATTCCCTCAACAAAAATTGAGATACGACCGGACATGACTTATGAAGAGAAACCAATTAAGTTATTGGCTCGAGAGGTTAAACAAATGAGGAACAAAAGCATAGCCTTAGTAAAAGTGTTATGGCAAAAACACGGTGTGGAAGAGGCTACATGGGAACCGAAAGAAGCCATGAGGGAACAATACCTAAACCTTTTTACCGATAAGATTTTCGAGGACAAAAATCTCTAAAGGGGGAAGAGTTGTAACAACCTGATATTGGGGCTAGTCGGAACAGTGGTTTTGGGACTGCTAATCCAAGGTTGAAAAAATTTATTTTGATATTATTTTATGTGTTATAGCATGTTTATAAGGATGTATGAAAAGTTTGGTGCTTTAATTTTAGCAATTGTATACTTAATTATGGAAAATGACTAAATCCCATAAAGTGTGAAAGTTCTATTGTACTAGGTAGAGGTGTCTAATAGCCATAGAATATTAAATTGGAGGTCCTTAAAGTGCAATTAGGCCATTAAGAGGGTGTGGCCGGCCATAGGAAACAAGGAGACAAGAGCATTAAATTTTGGTCAAATTTTGGTGAAATTAGGTGATAAAAAATGAACAAAATAAGCTAAATAGAAGAGATATCATCTTTTCACTATTCATGCTTCTTTTCCACCAAAAATTGAAGGAAATTAGAGGATTTTGGAGCCCAAACTTTCTGCCAAGCTTCTCTCTTACAAGAAAGTGATTTTAGGGGTCTTTCTTGATAATTTTTGTACTTTTGGAACCCCAAAAGCTTAAGCTACTAATGAGGGGACTATTTTGCAATATGGTTGAAAGTTTAGGGACTTTCCATGAGAGTATTTGTGTTGTTTGCTGAGTTTTTTATGGAAGAAAATGAATGTTAGTGAGCTAAGGAACAACTTTTGTGAAAAGTGTTACCATGAAAACACCTAAAATGGACTTAGTTGTAAAAGTTGTAATTTAGTTATAAATGCATGAAATAATTGGTTTTGTGAGTTGTTGTAAGAGAAATAAATGTTCATTAGGCTTGGTTAATGAGAAAATGTGATGAAAAATGATTTACGAGCCTAAAGGCAAAATAGTAATTTTGCCAAAGTATAAGGGCAAAATGGTCATTTTTGCCTAAGTAGAAATTTTGATGTATCATGAATTATAAAGTGATTAAATGAGTAAATTTTTTTATTATAGATCAAGAAGAAGAGCGTGGAAACAACCTTGATAGGGGAAAAGGCAAGGTTACGGATTAAGTCGTCGATTAACACATTTTGCACCGAGGTAAGTTTATGTGTAAATGATACTTCTTTAATACATATGTTGTTACTTATTGGTGTATTCTATGAATGAGATCAATTATGATTGAAATTGATAGATAGTGAGTAGTTCTCGCATGAACCTCGGAATGGATATGTAAGCACGGAAAAATATCCGTAATGATTAATTGGTGGGCTGTGTGCGATACCACCGTAATCATCCTTTTTGGTGGGCTTTGTACAATATAACCTTATTACTTATTCACGATGGTCAGTGTGCGATACCATCGTTTATATTATCATTTGGTGGGCTATGTGCGAAACCACCTTAATTACTCTTGTTGGTGGGCTATGTGCGATACAACCCTATTATTGATTAACGGTGGGCTGTGTGCGAAACCACCAGGTACATAGTATTATTCCGAGGGGTTTATCGAGAAATGGTATAAGTAAATGTTTCATGTTGCTTTGTGGTGATGAGTGTAGGGAATGTATACAAGTAATTGTCAACAATATAATTGTTATGTGATTGGAATGTGGTAAGAGATGAGATGAGTAAGCATGATTATGGAAATGTGAATTGTTCTTGCTTAGTATGTGATGTTATTGATTGATTAGCATATGTGATGATGCTTATTGTTTACATGTAAACTTACTATGCTTAAAGCTTACTCCCTTTCTTTTTCCCTTGCTTTATAGTGTCAAAGAGTCGGTTCAGGATACAAAGATAATTTGAAGATCATCCACACTATCAGCTCATCTCGGTATATCTAGACTTAGCATTTTGTGTATGGCATGTATAGGGGCTAGGCTTAGTGATATGTCTTGATATTTTGGCCAAGTGTGTTGGCTTCTTAAAAGAAGAACCTTTGTAAATAACCATAGTTGATGGCTTAGTGTTATTAATATATGAAAAGATGAGGTTATTCATGAATATGTATGATACATGATTGAGTTGTTTGGTAAATGGTTGAATGTAATTGATGTTGTATGAGTTAGGGTGATAAAAAAGAGCTTGGCAAATAGCCTTGTTCTTGTCCACACGGGTAGGCACACAGGCATGTGTCTAGGTCGTGTGTGATGCACAGTCAGTCCCATGGGTGTGTGACCAAGTCGTGTGTCCCTTGCATGTTAGTGTTGCAAGTTAGTGTCAACCACGGGCTAGACACACGGGCGTGTGCCTAGGCCGTGTGCCCCTTATTTGGTTGCTAACTTCACAAATAGAATACCTAGATTTTCTCACACGGGTGAGGACACGGGCGTGTCTAGGCCGTGTGGAGGACACGGGCCAAGAACACAGGCAAGTGACCGGCTGTGCGAAAACCCCTGTAGGTTCGAATTGAAAAATAAATTCGACACGGGCTAGGGACATGGGCATGTGTGACCACACGGCCTGCCCACACGGGTGTGTCCCATTTCACATGGGTGTGTGGCCCTGTTAAGGTAAAATTTTCCTAAGTTTACAAAAGATCCCAGTTTGATTCCGAGGCCCTCTATTTGCATGTGTAAGACCTCGTCGGCCCATAATAAGAATGTTATGAATGTGAATGAAAGATTTTAAATTTGAATGAAATTTGATAGCCCAAAGTTGTATGTTCAAGTGAGATAAGTCCAGTAATGCCTCATACCCGGTTCTGGTGTTGAATACGGTTAAGGGGTGTTACATTTTCTATACCAAGAAGAAGTTCATAGTGTGTTTTCAAACTCCGACGTTCCACGAATTCTCGAGCTAGCTTGGCAATTCTACAAGGAAAAGGGAAACGAAAGGTGTAAACATAAAGCTTAGTAATTTTGCATGAAATAAATAACAACATAAGGCTCATAATGTCATCCATCCATGGCATTGAATAAAACACAAAGTCTTAGGCACATTGCCATAACTTACTCATTCTTGCTCTTAACAATTACATATCATATCACGTATCGTAAACTTTTCTTGTGAATTACTCAAATGTACCTGTATCCCTTCATTACACAGCTTTAGCACTAATCTCATCTCTATTACAAGCTTAACTATTACCCTATTGAATCACTTGGGATACTCGAAGATACCTAATCATCATCATTTACATAAATACGACTCCAATGCCATATCCCAAATATGGTCTTACATGGGGTCAACTCTAGATGCCGATGCCATACCCCCAATATGGTCTTATACGGGATCTCATATCAATTGTCGATGCCATATCCCAGATATGGTCTTATACAATTCTCATATTCGATGCTGATGCCATGTCCCAGATATGGTCTTATACGGGATCTCAATTCAGTGTCGAGGCTATATCCTAGATATGGTCTTATACAGGACCTTACCCTTCTCAAGTCTTGATGATATTATTCTCTCATTTATTAAAGTCCAACCGGGACTTCCACATCACAATTCTCATCATTTTCTCATTCAACATCATTACTCAAATTCATAGAAATATTATACAAGATCACTAATATAATCATTTAGAAACTTAATAACATGATGTTGAATTTATTGCACACAAACTTACCTCGATTTCAAAATAGTCTAATTTGCCGATCTAGTCCGATACTTTGCCCTTTTCTCGGTCAAGGTTAATCACTCATTCTTCTTGATCTATAATAGCGATTTAGCTCATTTAATTATCACATTAATCAATGCATTTCAAAAATCATACTTTGGCAAAGTTACCATTTTGCCCTTAGACTTTCACAAAATGACCATTTTACCCCAGGCTCGTAAATCAATTCTAATCAAATTTCTTCCTTTAATGAGCCTAGGTGAACATTTATTTCTCTTATAACAACCCTTAATACTCATTATTTCACACATTTAGCACCTATTCTATAACCTTTGCAAAGAGGTCCTCTTAGGTGTTTTTATGGAAACACCTTTCATAAAAGTTGTTTATCTAACAACTAATACTCATTTTCTTCCATAAAAATGCAGCAAAAACATAATTACTCACATGAAAAAACTCTAAACTTTCAACCATTTTGCAAAATAGTCCCCTCTTTAGCTAGCTTAAGCTTTAGGGGTTCCAAAGGTACAAATATTATCAAGAAATGATCACTAAAACACTTACTTGTAAGGAGAAGAGTTTGCTGAAATTTTTAAGCTTTCAAACCCGTATTTGCTGCTAATTTTCGATGGAGAAGTGAAAGAGAAAAGATGATATCTTTTCTTTCTTTATTTTAATATAAAACCTCAATTTAGTCCACCTAATTTCAACAACTTTGACCAATTTGACATTGTTTGTCCCCTATGGCCGGCCAACCATTACTAGAGCGGTCAATTTCACTTTGAGGACCTCTAATTAATATTCTATAGCTATTAGACACCTTTAGCTTGTAAAATAGAATTTTTGCACTTTATGCGATTTAGTCCTATTTCGCAATTAAGCATGAAATCGCTAGAATTAAAGTACCAAAATTTTCATGCACCTATATAATCATGCTCTAACTCATAAAATAACATAAAAATAATATTCTCTGGCCTCAGATTAGTGGATTCGAAACCATTGTTCTGACTAGCCCCTAAATCGGGCTGTTACAATTCTCCCCCTTTAAGGATTTTCGTCCCCAAAAATCTTACCAGTGAAAAGGTTGGGATATTGGTTTCTCATAGTCTCCTCGAGCTCCCATGTAGCCTCTTCTACTCCATACCTTTGCCATAGCACTTTAACCAGTGCTATACTTTTGTTTCTCAACTATTTGACTTCTCATGCCAAAATCTTAACCGGCCCTTAGCCATAAGTCATGTCTGGTCGAATCTCTACCTCTGATAGTACAATCACATGCGAAGGGTCTGATCGGTAGCGACGCAACATAGATACATGAAAGACATCATGAATCTTTTCCAACTCAGATGGTAAAGCCAAATGATAAGCTACCGGCCCTATCCTCTTAGTAATCTCATATGGTCCGATAAGGCGCAGACTCAACTTGCCTTTCCGGCCAAATCTGAGAACATTCTTCCATGGTGATATTTTCAGAAACACTCTAACACCGACTTGAAACTCTGAATCTCTTTCCGTTTCAAGTCAGCGTAGGACTTTTGTCTATTTGAGGTAGCTTTTAAACAATCGCATATCACCTTTACTTTCCCCTCAGTTTCTCTGACTAAATCAACCCATGAATCTAATTCTCTTTGAGTTCGGTCCAATACAATGGCGCTCAGCACTTACGCCCATACAATGCCTCGTAAGGTGCCATCTTCAAACTCGACTGAAAGCTGTTATTGTAGGCGAATTCCACCATAAGTATTTTTCCCAATTACCTTGGAATTCCAAAACACAACATCAAAGCATGTCTTCAAGTATCTGAATTACTCTCTCTGATTGCCCGTCAGTTTGTGGATGGAAAGCTGTACTGAAGCTCAATTTTGTGCCTAAAGCCTCTTGCAACTTTTTCCAAAATCGTGACGTAAATCTCGGATCTCTATCAAAAATAATCGATAACGGTACTCCATGAATTCTTACTATTTCTGTCACATAAAACTCCGCCAACTTATCAAGCGAGTAGTCAACTTGTACTGGTATAAAATGGACTGACTTCATGAGTCCATCGACCACGACCCTAACGGCATCTTTCTTTTTTGGCATCAACGATAAACCCATCACGAAGTCCATAGTAATACGGTTCTATTTCCACTCGAGAACCATAATAGGCTGAAGTAGACCCGAAGGTACTTAGTGTTCAACCTTCATTTGTTGACAAATTAGGCATCTCGATACAAACTCAAAAATTTCTTTCTTCATACTCGGCTACTAATACCACTTCTTCAAGTCATTATAAATCTTCGTGTTGCCTGGATGTACAGATAAACATCCACTATGTGCTTCGTGTAAAATCTTCTAAACAAGTTCATCATCTCTGGGTACACAGACCCTATCTCGAAACATCAAACATCCATCAGGATTTATCCGAAAATCTGACTCAACATCTGACTCACATTGAACTCTTCTAGCCTATAAATCATTGTCGCCTTTCTGAGCTTCACAAATCTCTTGGAGAAACATTGGTTTAGTCCTCAACTCGGCTAGAATAGAACCATCACCTGACAAAGCTATCCATGTATTCGTGGCTCTCAGCGCAAACAAGGATTTCCTACTTAATGCATCGGCGACCACATTCGCCTTTCCTGGATGGTAGTCTATTACTAACTCATAATCTTTTATCAACTCTAACTATCTCCATTGCCTGAGGTTCATCTCCTTTTGATTCATCAAGTACTTTAAGTTCTTATGATCCGTGAACACTTGACATTCCTCACCTTACAAATGGTGCCTCCAAATCTTTAGTGCAAATACAATTGCAGCTAACTCCAAATTGTGGGTCGAGTAATTCTTCTGTGTGACTTTAATTGTCTAGAGGCATATGCTATCACCTTGCCCTCTTACATGAGTACACAACCTAACCCATTCAGGGATGCATCACTGTAAACCACAAATTCTCTTTTCAGCTCAGGTTGCACCAAATCATAAGCCTCAATCAACTACGTCTTTAATTTTTCAAAACTCTGATGGCATTTTTCTGTCCAATCAAACTTTACATCTTTTTGCAATAGCCTCATAATCGGAGTAGCTATCATGGAAAACCCCTTGATCCTCACCTCGGTTATGTTCCTTGGCAGTTTCCATTCAACAATCGCTGAAATCATAATCGGGTCGACTCTAATTCCAATGTGCCCCAAAAAATTCAACTTCCTTAAGCCAAAAATCCACTTTTACTAAACTTGGCATATAATTGTTTATCTCTCAAAATTTGCAAAACCGTTCTCAAATGCTCGACATGCTCGTTCTCATCCCGAGAGTAGATCAATATATCATCGATAAAGACTACAACAAATTTATCCAAATATGGCCGAAAGATACGGTTCATCAAATCCATAAAAACCACAGGGGCGTTGGTTAAACCGAAAGGCATGACCAAAAATTCATAGTGACCATACCTTGTCCGAAATGTGATTTTCGACACATCCGAGTCCTTGACTCTCAACTGATAATATCCAGACCTCAAGTCTATCTTGGAAAACACTGTGGCTCCCTTCAATTGATCAAACAAATCATCGATTCTTGGCAACAGGTACTT
The DNA here is from genome assembly GCA_025503065.1 of Gossypium bickii. Lineage (NCBI taxonomy): Eukaryota > Viridiplantae > Streptophyta > Magnoliopsida > Malvales > Malvaceae > Gossypium > Gossypium bickii. The sequence continues at coordinate 36,858,053 of CP106716.1, forward strand.
GTTCTTCACAGTTACCTTATTGAGTTGCCGATAATCTATGATTACCTCATGGAACCATATTTTTTTTCACAAAAAAATGAGAGCACCCCATGGAGAATAACTCAGTTTTGCGAAGCCTTTATCTGTTAACTCTTGTAACTGTGCCTTCAGCTCGTTTAGCTCGGTTGGAGCCATTCTGTATGGAGCAATAGAAATGAGGCTAGTACCAGGACTTAACTCAATCCCAAATTCAATCTCTCTAACCAGAGGTAACCCTGGCAATTCCTCTAGGAAAACATATGGATACTCACATACTATAGGCACTGATTCAGTTCTTAACTCCGTCTCTCTAGCATTCATCACAAAAGCAAGGTGCCTCGCACCCCTTTCTTAGATATTTTTGAGTCGACAATGAAGATATCACTACTGGCAATCTGTCTTACTCATCTGATTCAACACGAATGAGATCCCTACTTTTACATTTCAACTCAATAAACTTCCTTCCATAATTTACTATCACATCATAAGAAGTTAACCAATCCATCCCAAGGATGACATCGAATTCATCAAATGGCATTAACAGAGATTAGCTGGAAAATAATGACCCCTAATCATCAAAGGGCAACCTTTACATACTCTATCGACCCATACACATTTGCCTAGGGGATTTGACACTCTTATCACAAATTTAGTAGACTCTACAGGCATGTTCATGCTAGAGACTAATTTCATCCAAATATATGAGTGGGTAGATCCTGGATGTATTAAAGCTATAACATATGTATCATAGAGAGAAAATGTATCCGTGATCACGTCGGGGGAAGACACCTCTTCACGAGCACGAATGGCATATGTTCTTGCCGGTGCTCTACCCTCAGCTCTTGTAGTCTGCTCTCTAGATATGTTCTTACTACTCATCTCATTTCTTGGGTTTCTCTGTGGCCTTCCTCTAGCAATACTTCCCAGTCTTGCATTCTGAGGTTTTTCCTTCTCTCCCGCCTTAGGGCAATCTCTGATAAAATGCTCTAGGGATCCACACTTGAAACAAGCTTTCTCGTTTGCTCGACACTACCCGGGATGACATCTTCCACACTGCATGTATTCTGATATACTCGGTCGAGCGTTGCCAACACTAGCAACCAAAGTAGTTTGAGCTTTAGACCCCGAGTACTGTCTACCCTTACTTCTACTTGAAAATCCAATTGAGGTGGCTGATCGAGTAGTGAAATCTCTTGACTTCTTGGAGGAGGATTGAAATGACTTGCCTAATTGTCTCTTCTTCGAGTCGCGAGACTCAATTTCAGCCTTTCTTTTCTCTTTAACTAGTTCCTAGCTTTACAGGCTCTATTTACCAGTACCACAAATTCTTTTAGTTCGAGGACACCAACAAACAAATGGACATCTTCATTTAACCCATCCTCGAACCTTTTACACATGATGGCTTCTGTTAATACGCACTATCGAGTGTATTTGTTGAGCCTTACAAACTCACGCTCATATTCAGTCACTGTCATTCGGCCTTGCTTTAGCTCTAAGAACTCTTTTCTTTTCTGGTCAATGAACCTTTGACTAATGTACTTTTTTCGAAATTCCTCTTGGAAGAATTCTCAGTTAACTCTCTCCCTTGGTACCACCGACATAAGGGTGTTCCACTACTAATAGGCTGAATCTCTCAAAAGAGATACCATACACTTCATGCACTCTTCAAGTGTGTATAACAACTCATCGAATACCCTGATGGTATTCTCAAACAAGAACTCTGCCCTTTTCGGGTCATCATCTTTACTAGCCCAAAATTTTTCAGCTCCTTGTTTTTGGATTTTGTCAACCAAAGGCCTTTCTCTTCTTACTACCTCTACCACTTGGGGAGATACAGGGGTAGGCTAAGGAATAGGTGGGGGTGGAGGGGGTTGAGCATTAGGATTTGCTCAAATATACTCAATGTACCAATTGCTCATCATATAGAGAAAGGCTCCTCGAGCCTCTTCTCTCTGACCCAAAGTCTCGAGTGTACTCTCTACTGGCGCGGTCTCTTGTATGGGAGCCGACGTATTACTTATAGCATCATCAGCTGTAGCTCGATCGGGATTCATTTACTATATAAAAACATAATTCAACACATCAGGAGTCGTCACACTATCATTATGTAAATACTCATACGTATGATATGTATAGCTAAACTGATACTCACGCTACGTTAGTCCGAGAATCGACTAAATCGTAGCTTTGATACCACTAAATGTAACACCCCTTACCCGTATTCAACGTCGAAACTGGATATGAAGCATTACCAAACTTAACTTGCTCAAACATACAACGTCGGGCCATAAAATTTCATTTCAAACTGAAACTTCTTCATTCATATTCATAGCATACCTATTATGGGTCTAGAAGGCCCTAAAGATACATACGGAATGGTCCGAGATTAAACCAAAAACTTTTACACACTTAGAAAACTTTTACATGAAAGGAACACGACCGTGTGGGTAGGTCGTGTGGTCCCACACGCCCATGTTCCTATCCCATGTGGATTTTATTTTCTAATTCGAATTTACAAAGGTTTTCACACGGCTGGACACACGCCTATGCCCCTCATACGGCCATGACACACCCGTGTCCTCGCCCGTGTGTGAAAACCTTGGCATTATATTTATGACATCATCATCTCAATAAGGTCACACGGCCAAGGCACACGCCCGTGTCCTTAGACCGTGTGTCGAATTAAACTCCTAATTTTAGGTGCATACTTCACACGGCCTGGGCACATGCCTGTGTCTTAGGCCGTGTCTCCCACACGGTCGAGACACATAGCCGTGTCTCTATCCCTGTGTTTACTATTGAGCATACTGACTTGTCAACCTAGCATGTATAGGGACACACAGCCTCTCAACATGCCCATGGGGCTGACCGTGTGTCACACACGGCCTAGACACACACCCGTGTGTCTACCCATGTGGACAATTGTAAGGCTTTCTACCAAGCCATTTGCCATCCTACAAGCAACCACACTTATACCAAATCAATTCAACCTATATCATGACCATAAGGCACTTCCAAGAACCCAAAATCAAGACATTCACACAAACATGCACTTCATGAATTTCATCTTCATTTATAAATATGAACTTCTCAAGGATTGGTCAATTTCCAATGGCCATTTTCAAAATGAATTGAACATAATTAATAGCCAACACCTTGGCTAACAAATATGACATAACAAAATAACCAAATCCTATACATGTCATACTCAAAATAAGTCTATCTTTGCTATACAAAGAACAAGTTGATAGTGTGGTTTCCGAACTCCGACGTTCCACGAATTCCCGAGCTAGCTTGGCAAAACTACAAGGAAAAGGGAAATGAGAGGGCTAAGCATAAAGCTTAGTAAGTGTAACACCCCAAACCCGGTCTATGCGTTTAGACGAGATTTAGTTTGTCACACCAATCAAACATTCATTTATTCTCGAGTGATTAAAGTAAAATTTGCTACAAACTTTTTGTAGATAGAGTTTAATAAAAATTAAGTACGAAGTTTTCAAATTGATGTTTCAAGAAAATACTTGTTTAAAACTTATCATTTAGAAAAAAAAATATTTATCAAAACCTTAAAGTCGTTGTAAAGGAATTTGGAAGAAATTTTAAAGAAATAATTTAGTTGTTCAAAATGTTATAAAATAGAATTTTTGAGAAAACCATATAATTTAACATAAGCCCATAATAATAGTCCTAAAACAAAATTAAAACCATCCACACAATAAAATCCATAAAAACATAATTAGAGGCCTTATTACATCAAACCCAAAATAGTAATTAAAATAAAGTCATAGTTTATAAAACCCAAGTTCGTAGTAGTATGGCCTCCACCAAGTCATCTCCTACCAAGTCCACATCAATTTCCATTACACAAAAAGGTTAATAAAATTGGGTGAGTTACACTGAACTCGAGTGTGCAACTCACTTACCATTATTATTGGGCGGACCATCAAGGCATTAACTTGGGCTTGAGCCCAATTGCGATTTTGACAATATAGCATAAATTAAAATAAAATAAATATATAATGCATGTAGATGAATTTCCCATCCCAAGCCTAGTATCCATCCGCTAACACCCCGTACCAACCAACACACACCTGGGGATCAAGTCAACCCACCCCGCCAAACACACCAATCGTAGGCATTAAGCCTTTTTAATAAATTTGTAGTGCACTACCAACTAGATTGTGACATTGTCACCGAACTAGAGGCATTTAGCGAATTTGTGGCAGAGCCACCGAACTAGAGGCATTGAGCCAAATTTTGTGGCAGAGCCACCGAACTAGAGGCATTGAGCCAAATTTTGTGGCAAAGCCACCGAACTAGATATTTGGCAACTGGCCATTCTTCTCTTCATATATCCTACCCCATGCAATCATGCGTGTATAACAAAATATAGTCATATAACAAATTTTCAATTATTCCATAACATCGGTGGGTTTATCAATAAACATTTCATTTGGCCCATAAAAATAATTTAGCAAATTGCCCATTTAATAATTTAGTAAACTTTGGCCCTTATATCGAACTAGAGTATTTTGGCCCAATTTATCGAACTAGAGTATGTTGGCCCAATTTATCGAACTAGAGTATTTTGGCCCAATTTATCGAACTAGAGTATTTTGGCCCAATTTATCGAACTAGAGTATTTTTAGCCCATTATGTCAATCTAGCAATTTTTCGTATTTTTTCTCGGTTTTAACCATTTTCATGTATTTTCACAAAAGTATCAATTACTACATAATTTCCGAATTCACCATTTTCATGATTTTATCACAGTACTTATGATTTGAAATCTAACTTGAAAAATGAGTGTGAAATTACACACAGTTATTGAGAGAACTACACTTTCCGTTCTTCAACACCTAAACGTATCGCGATAGTTAGAACACTATAATCTAATAAATAAACCGATCTAAGCATAACGATCTAGAATTTTACCCTCGGATTTTTGAACCACTTCTACTCGCGGTTTCTCCCCGATTGATGGTTCGCTAACCGAATCGAACCCACGAACGAATAATGGTTCTAAGCGCATTTAACAACTTCGAATAGTTGATTTTCCTCGGTTGGCGTCCGCAACCCCGTGGAAAATCTCGGATTCCAGAAATAGTCCTTTGCTTATACTTAGGGGGAATAACGGAACCTCCCCTCTTTCGAAGACTAAAGACCGCCCTTTTCTTCCTTATTTTGAATGTCTTCAAGGACAAAGATAGTTAATCCAATCTAAAATAATTTCGAAATAATACTAAGGTTTTAAAGATGTGATTTCCTTACCACAAAATTGATTCCAATGATTGTGTCACCCACGACTTCTTGATTTCCAAACTTTCGTTATTGCACTAAAGAGTAACAAAGAAGATGTTACTAGAACGAACGATTATTTCGATCCAAATGATCCTTCATGACACCATCAAAATTCGGTCATATCACTATTAACTAATCGAAACGAAAAGAATCTATTACCTATTTTCCACGTCGAAAAGAAAGGATTGAGAATGGTGTTTGATTGATGAAAGATTCGGCTATGAATGATCAAGGAAAAAGAGAAAATAAATTTGGCTTATAGGCACATTAGCATTCGGCCATGAGAGTGTAGATGGAGAGAATTTTGATTGAAAAGAATTAAAATAGGAGAAAGATGGTGATGATGTTGCTTTGATTTCAAAGAGAATGGAGAAGAAAGGAAAAGAAAAAGATGAGCTTTAAGAGAGGTGTATATTCGGCAATGGTAGAAAGAAAAGAGAAAGAATGGCTTTTGGTGTAGATGATTTTCGGCACTCAAAGGAAAGACACAAACAAATACTAAAGCAATAAACAAAAATGACCAAATGGTCAAAATAATCAAGGCTTACCAATGCACAATTCAGCCAAGGGAGAGAGGGGTTGAGAGAATTTGCAAAACTATGCACAAAACTAACTAAAAAAAAATGACCAAAACAAAAGACTAAAATTCCTAGCCAAACTATCACCAAAAATTCGGCTCCCCCTATAGTCCAAGTTGCCATCCAAAGGCATGGTGAATTGGCCATGATATTGTTTCCATAAAAATTCCCTTGATACTTGCCCCATATCTTCATATCTTTCCTTAATTTCTTGATTCCCTTCCTTAAGTTAACAATTTCCTTATTCCCTTGATATACTAACCAAAAATAACATGGTCAACTCTTTCCATAAATGAGATTGGCCGACACATGCTAGGAAAACCAAAAATAAAAGCCACCTAATTGCTATTTAAGGGATTCAAACCTTCACCCTCATGCACTAACACATGTGCCAACACCACTTTGCCATTAACCCATCTTATGCTACACATTGACACTTTAATTAATTTATGTGTCAATGCCACTTAGTCCATTTCCATAAATTCTCAAAATTAATATTATTCCATCCCAATAAAATTTAATTCTTCTTCAGGACTATATTAACCACGAAAATAAATAATAAAATTTCACTTTCTAGAATAATTACTCAAAGCACACAATGAAAGAAAATTCTCGAATTTTCAGGGTGTTACAGTAAGTTTGCATGAAATAAATAACAACATAAGGCTCATAATGTCATCCATCCATGGCATTGAATAAAACACAGTCTTAAGCACATTGCCATAACTTACTCATGCTTGCTCTTACCAATTACATATCATATCACGTATCGTAAAATTTTCTCGTGAATTACTCACATGTACCTGTATCACTTCATCACACAGCTTTAGCACTAATCTCATCTCTATTATAAGCTTCACTATTACCTTATTGAATCACTTGGGATACTCGAAGATACTTAATCATCATCATTTACATAAATACGATACCAATGCCATAACCCAGATATAGTCTTACATGGGGTCACCTCTAGATGCCGATACCACACCCCCGATATGGTACAGGATCTCATTTCAATTATCGATGCCATATCCTGGATATGGTCTTATACGATTCTCATATTCGATGCTGATGCCATATCCTAGATATGGTCTTATATGGTATCTCAATTCGGGGTCGAGGCCGTATCCCAGATATGGTCTTATACGGGACCTTACCCTTCTCAAGTCTTGATGATATTATTCTCTCATTTATTAAAGTCCAACTGGGACTTCCACATCACAATTCTCATCATTTTCTCATTCAACCATTACTCAAATTCATAGAAATATTATACAACATCACTAATATCAATCATTTAGAAACTTAATAACATGATGTTGAATTTATTGCACACAAACTTACCTCGATTTCAAAATAGGCCAATTTACCGATCTAGTCCGATACCTTGCCTTTTTCTCGGTCAAGGATAATCTCTCGTTCTTCTTGATCTATAATAGCAATTTAGATCATTTAATTATCACATTAATCAATGCATTTCAAAAATCATACTTTGGCAAAATTAGCATTTTGCCTTTAGACTTTCACAAAGTGACCATTTTACACCTAGGCTCGTAAATCAATTCTAATCAAATTTCTTCCTTTAATGAGCCTAGGTGAACATTTATTTCTCTTATTACAACCCTTAATACTCATTATTTCACACATTTAACACCTATTCTATAACCTTTGCAAAGAGGTCCTCTTAGGTGTTTTTTATGGAAACACCTTTCATAAAAGTTGTTTATTTAACAACTAATACTCATTTTCTTCCATGAAAATGCAGCAAACAACATAATTACTCACCTAACAAAACTCTAAACTTTCTACCATTTTGCAAAATAGTCCCCTCTTTAGCTAGCTTAAGCTTTAAGGGTTCTAAAAGTACAAATATTATCAAGAAATCATCACTAAAAAACTTACTTGTAAGGAGAAGAGTTTGCTGAAATTTTTGAGCTTTCAAACCCGTATTTGCTGCTAATTTTCGGTGGAGAAGTGAAGGAGAAAAGATAATATCTTTTCTTTCTTTATTTTAATATAAAACCTCAATTTAGTCCACCTAATTTCAACAACTTTGACCAATTTTAAATTGTTTGTCCCCTATGGCCGTCCAACCATTACTAGAGGGGTCAATTTCACTTTAAGGACCTCCAATTAATATTCTATAGCTATTAGACACCTTTAGCTTGTAAAATAAAATTTTCAAACTTTATGCAATTTAGTCCTTTTTCACAATTAAGCATTAAATCGCTAGAATTAAAGCACCAAAATTTTCATGCACCTATATAATCATGCTCTAACTCATAAAATAACATAAAAATAATTTTCTTTGGCCTCAGATTAGTGGTTTCAAAACCACTGTTCTGACTAGCCTCTAAATCGGTATGTGTACAGAATTGGGTCAGGGTATGTCTGAGTGTAAACTAATGGTATGAAATTCTGTGCAAGTATTCGTCATATACATATGTATCCGCCCAAGATAATGTCAACGAGAAATTTTTTGAAATAAGAGTATAGATTAAGGTATGGATTGTTGGAAGTGATTTCTAAGGGAATTTTTTGCTAAGTAAATAATATGGGACAGGAGATTTATGAAATTATTGGAAGGATTCCTCAGTTAACAAGATATGAAAGATTAAGCACGATAAAGGAATTATAACACTACGATGGCATCAAACGAAGTAAATGGTATAGTATATGGTTGACTTATAGCAATTCAAACAATATTGCCAAGTATCCATAAAGGTACGGTACATGAGCTCACTAAGTACTCTTATACTTACAAGGTTTTTTGTTTCTTTTCAGGGTTGTTGTAGAAGAGACTTCGCCTGAGGGACAATGCCAGGAGCATGCCAAGTTATTGGCGGAGTGGGCTATTATGCGTATAGTGGATATGTGGCACAATCTTGAATATGCCCTTTAAGTCTATCTTAAACTAATTGTCTACCTTGTAATGGTTTGTAACAAATTTGATGTAATAATTTACTTATTATATATATATATATCATTTTAAATTTCCAAATTCTAAGTCTTTCTTTGAGACTTCGAATAACAAGTTTAAATTAAATGAAAAAATTTAAATTGTTTTTGCTAAATGTTTTGTATCGTTTAGTGACACTCGATATCTGGACCTAATGAATCAGGTTGAGTTGAGGGCGTTGCAAGTGAGAAAATTAATATTGATGCTTCTTGTAGTGCAGTAATTGCCTAAAAAAAACTCTCCAAATTAATAGATCCAAGTAGTTTTACAATACCTGTTGAGATAGGGGACAAACATTTTAGTAAGGCCCTTTAGAATTTAGGGGCCAATATTAATTTGATGCCCGAGTATACTTATTTAAAACTCGGATTGGGGGAATTAAAAAACATGAAGATCACACTACAATTAGTTGATAGGTCCCTTGTACACCCCAAACGTGTACTTGAAAATGTATTAGTTAAGGTGAGGGGTTTTATTATCCCTGTCGATTTTTTTTCCTTGACTTCAAAGAGGACCAAGACATTATCGTTCTGCTGGGTAGGTCATTTTTCGCCACGTCTAGATCAAATATCGATCGTGAGAAAAAAAACTAATTATGTGAATCGATGGTGAAATAGAAGTGTTCAAATGTGGTCACATTTCCCAAAATGAGGAATAAGAACATAAACTAAGGGAGATTTGATACCCAATTTTTTATATTACCCCTAACAACCTGGATCGAAGTTATGATCATGGTTGATGTGTGTAGGAATGAATAGGTCGAGAGAGAGTGACAAATGGAAAGACCTCAAATGGAAGGGCATATGTTGGATAGATTGCGACAATCAACAATAAAACAAGAATTCAATGAAGGAAATGCATAGGCTATCGATTGAGTCCAATAGACACACATAATTAATCATTAAAATCTTTAATCCACTTTGTAAATTAGTGTAATTTAAATATTTTTTTTCATATTTTTGAACTTTAATTAGGGTTAGTAATTTTAGTTAGGATAGGATTACGGCCTTAGGAAGCAAGAGGGTGGCTAATTTTGACGTATTTTTAAATTTGGAGTAAACAGAAAGGATCGACTTGCCCAAAAACATGAGAATTGGGAAAATAGGGATCTTTTCACGACACTGAACCTTAGTGTTGCAACATGGAACTTTGAACACTCCATTATTTTCAAAATTAGGGTCGTGTCGCGATATCGCTTCTTAGTGACATGACACGATACTTCGTAGCTTAAAATTTTAAAATTCTAGACCCGTGTTGTGACATCGAACCTCAATGTTGCGAAACCACCTTTTGAACCAAAATTGTTTTGAAAATAAGGGTTAGTGTCACAACACCGTATCCCCGTGTTGCAACATGGAATTACAAATCAAAAACTTGGAGCATTCGAAGTCCAGTGTCATGACAACCATACTTAGTGTCGAGACACTAGTGTCGTGTCTAGACTTTTTTGACCCATTTTCTACGCAACTCGATCAACCCCTATATATAACCCTAACCTATTTTAACCCTAGATACTCACATTCAAACACTTTAAGCAACCAACCCAACCTCTTCACACCAGCCGCACTGCCCCTTTTGCTATTGTTACCCCCCTATTTACAAGAAATCAACCATTACTCACCATCCTTTTCTCATTTGCACTACTCCATTATTCCTCTTCTTTGTACTTCGTTTATTTGGTAGGTTTTACAGGTTACACCGAAATCTTCAACATATTCAGAAAGCTCTTTTTTGGATATCAAGTTCAGTGGCACCTAGTCAATTCAACCAAAATCATCAAGGGTTAGAACCATCGGAGGAACCACAATTAGTACCACCTAGGATACATCAACAAAACACCACCCTAGATGACTCGATAGACAAGGACTTACTCATGCACATATTGGCACATATTAAGTACCATACAAGATGTAGCTTAGAACTTAAGAAAATAATGATATGTTTTGTTGAACACTTTGGCATCGAGTCATTTTTCTGGCCACGGCCACCTCTATTTTGGATGGACTTAACAAATAGCGAGGAGGAGGAGCCAAAAAAAGACGAAGAGAAGGAAAACACCATTAAATTTTGGGCTTCAATTCCTATTTTAGTACCTTATGTGTTTTATTTTAGTTTATTTTAAGTCTATAATTAATTTTGGGTTGAACAATTTTATTTATCTCTTAGTTAATTTAGTTTTTTTTAATGTGTGTTTGTTCTATGTAGGAATCTCATACATTATGCGGCACAAAAAATTGGTGCTAAACTGGCACGATGAGGATCACCCGACTACTTTCGAGAATTTCAACGCTTAAACCGGGTAGCCTCTTCTCTTATCTTTTGGGTGCACATTAGGGATAATGTGCGAAATAAAGTATGGGGGTAACATAGAATATTTCAAATTTTTAAAATTTTTACTTGTTTTTAATTGTTTTAATACTTTAGTTTTAATTTTGTGTGCTTATTTGTGCGTGAACTTGTAGAAATACAAGTGATTGGTTAGGAGCATGTAAATATGATTTTTTGTTTTAACAAAAAAATTAGTTCGATAGTAATTGATTTTAGGTTATTTAGTATTAAACTAATTAGTTCACTTGATTACACTGTAAATAGGTAAAAGTGTGTTAGGTACCCCAAATGAAAAATGAGTGCATAAAAAGCATATATGTTTATTTGAATGATAAGTTGTTCGCATGTTAAAATTTAGTTATTTCATTCCATGAATTGATACACTTAGGGATGACCTAAGGCATTATTTGGTCACCAATAGAGCCAAAAAGCCGACCCTATATGTAAATTCCCTAGTACCTATTTTTTAAGCTAATTCCATTTTCTTGATGAACCTCAAATGAAACATCAGCCTAATGCATAATATATTGATCCTTTTTTCTTTTAGTCCCAACATGAACTTAGAGGTCGGGTCATTAATATTAAGGGTTAGGTAGATACATCATGGAGGTTTCAAAATAATCGAGGGTGAAAACTAAGGGATAGTATAGTATAGTATAGTATAGTGAGAACGAAGAAAAATCAATTGTAGAAAAACTTTTTAAAGGCCAAAGCCAAGATAGAAAATCTCGAATAAACAAAATAAAAGTGAGTAGAAAGGGAAAAAAAAGAAATAAAAATGCTCATTGTTGCACAAAAGACTCGCTAAGATTATTATACTCATAAATACTATATTGTACCTTATTAAATGGAGAGAAGAGGAAGGCAATACAAGTGGATATAAGGTGGTGAGCTACGGGATATAATTGGGGTAGTATCAGGGTCAATATAATGTGCCAAACGATTTTTATGCTTAAACCATTTTGTAGAGTTAGTTCTTAAATTTTGTGCATAAATTATTTTCCTATATGACCTAAGTGATACAACTCATGGATGAAAATTAATCTGAATATTGCCATTTTTTACTACTTTTATTCTTCAAACATAAAAGTAAATTTTGTGTATTTGTTTCGATGGAGTAATATGCTTAATATTCTTGAATATGTTTACTTTGTAACCTAGTGAACTAACGTGTTTGATACTGAAAATCGGAAGTCAATTATATATTGTACTAGATATTGAAAATCGGAAGTCAATTATATATTGTACTAGAGTTATACGTTTAGCCATATAGTCTTGTTTATATTGTTACGAGTCAATCTCATGTATTCAGCATGCTCAAGCACTGTTTAGTTATTTTATTTTCATATTCTTGTGTGTTTTTATTTTGTTGCTTGAGGACAAGCAATGACTTAAAATGTGAGACAGTTTTGTCTACCACAATTCGTTGTGGCAAATTAGAGTATTTCGGCACTTAATGAGCTTGTTTTCTAGCTCTTTTATAGGTTTTTATTATGTTTTCAATTTTTATTAGCTTATGTTCAATTTCTGCAAAATAAGTGTTTTTACGCAAATTTTAGCCATGAGATGACCTAATGGGACAATACAGGCCTAGAGTTGAACTAACAAGCTACTCAAGTGTCCAGGACACTGATTTCAGGATAAGAACGCAAAGAACGGCGACAGTGTCATGATGTTGGACTTCGATGCCAAAGAATTCAAACTCTAAAGGTAATGTCGCGGCAACGGGCAACGAACAAACATAATTAAGCCAATGGTGTTTTAGTCTACAAAATAAACATTTATTAGTTTAAGGCTATTAATTAAGCTAACTAGGTCAGAAAATTTTGGTTATAAATAGGTGTGTTTAGAAGTGATCCACTTAGTTTAGTTTTAGGTTTCTATTTTAGTTTTTATTTTAGGGTAAATTACGCCAACAGTTACTCAACTTTGATGCAACTGACAAAAAAGTGACTATGGTTTCAATTCAGTCACTCAACTTTTGAAAAATAACATATCGATCACTACTATTACAGATGTAATAGAAAGCTCAAGTGGCCGGTTAACTTACCATGTTATCGTCCCATGTGGAAAAGACGACCTCTACACCATCCCCCATTAACTTGCAATAGTAGAAAAAGAAGAATAAAGAAAACTAAAGAAAAAAATGGAACCCATGTGCTTGCTTTGCCAAAATAGAATCTGACCCTCTCCCTTTCCCTCCCCATCCCTTTCCCTCTACTAATCATTTCGTGTTTCTAGATCACCTAAAAAAGTGACCCATAAGAAAGCCATTTTTTGTAATTTATTTGGGAAAATTTGAAATACGAAATTGGAAGTAAAAAAGCAATCAAGCAAAGAAGAAAGAGATATGTTATTTAGGGATTTTTTTCAAATAATATTTTGAGATCAAATACTCCCCCAAAAGAGCACGGACCTATGTGAACAAATCTGATCCAAAAATATAATGAGAAACCTTAAATTTCTCCTTCAGTCCTTCAATTGAACTTGCAATCAACAAAAAGTTATGGTCAAATCTAAAGAGAATCGAATATATCAAAAAATAATTTTGTAAAAACTTTTTGTTCTTGATAAATTTGATGAGAAATTTTTAAAGAATTTGAATTTGGGAATGAGTATGCACAAATCGGTTGTGTGTCAAGGGGATGAAGTGTTGGGGGAGTTTGAAATTTATCCACAATAGCAACAACTAAAGGAAGAATAAGAAGAAGAAGAATATAGGGGAAAAACCCTAACCCAGTTTAATGGCGGTGCAAGTGGTGGTGGTTGGAGTACTTGTTGTCAGTGTTGTTGGTTTTTTTGTGGATTTTGCAGTCTCTTATCTTCTATGTTCTTCTACTTCTTCTTCTTTTATGTTCTTCTACTTCTTCTTCCTCTTCTTCTTATTCTTCTTCTTCTTCTTCTTCTTCATCTTCTTCTTTAGTTATTAGTGTTTTCTTAAATTTCTTCTTAAATTAGGTGGGCTTCCACCGTGGATCCAATGTGGCAAGTTAACTGGCCACGTCAACTAGTTAACTGGCCACGTCACCTATCCCGTTAGGTTTGTAACGAAAAATGTTAGTGGGTGACTACTTTGTAACTTTTCAATGACATTAGTGACAAATTTTTCATTTTTCAAAAGTTGAGTGACTGAATTGAACCCAGAGTGATTATTTTGTCAGCTATATCAAAGTTGAGTGACTATTGGAGTAATTTACCCTTTATTTTATTTCAATTTAGACCTTTTTATGTTATAAAAAGAATTTTGTTCTTTGTTTAACTTGGATTTGATTTTAATCCAAGAATTTAATTATTAGTTTTTATTTATTTCTCTTTGGTTTTCAATTGCATTCCGGACTATCTCCACGACTATCAAAGGAAATCCAACTTTCGCGCACAATTTGACATCGAAACGAATTTGTTCTCTTATTTCCTTTTTCTCTTTAATTTTCTGCTTTGCACGTTAAATATGAAATTAGGGATACTTACATCTAGGTTCATCAGTGGCTAGTTTCCTTAGGGAGATTAACGAGCGGATGTGGGAATAATTAACGGAAGAATTAAGGTTTGAGTCCGAGTTAGTTGGTTTAAATTATGTGTGATAAAACCCCATGACTGACGACCTTTGGAAGTAATTTAGGATAAATGAGATCGAGAGATAAGCGTGTATTGGTTGATGAGTTAATTAGTTAAAGGCTGAGAGGTAATAACTGGTTAATTAATAGCTAACTCGATAAAACCTGAGTTCTAAAGTTAATTTGGAACACTAAAGTGAGTTAATATTCTTCCTAGTTTATTGGAATAATTCTGATTGTTATTTGGTTGTCTTTAATTGTTAGTTAATTTACGTTATTTCAATTAATTACTTTCATCTTAGTTTTTCGTACTATAATTTTAGATTATTACTATTAGGCCGTGTTAGTGTATAAAATTAATTTTTGTTTAATTTAACCTCCCTTGAATATGATCTTCGAATACTTCCCAGAGTGTTTCATTATAACATTTTTCTATATTACAATTTGAATTGTATACTTGCGAACACCGCTGCTTAATTTTATCATCTATTTGTTGCAGTATTTCTAGTCCAAACGTTCGCACGTCTGGCGGCAGTCTGCTCCGACAGTATCGATCCTTTCCTTTTCATATTATACCGATGAAAACAATTGAAGTTCAGCTTGATTTATCATATGAAGAAGATTCGATAGAGATCTTAGCTCGAGAAGTAAAATAGTTGAGAAATAATCAAGTGCCATTGGTGAAAGTCCTATGGCGCATTCATAGCACGGAAGAAGCTACCTAGGAACCGAAAGATACAATAAGATCTCACTATCCCCGCTTCTTTTTAGGTTTTTGGGGACAAAATTTCTTAAGAGGGGATAACTATAACAACCCAAATTCTACTGGTGTTGGAAAATGCAGTTTTAGAACCCCATTTCCATAAAATGATTTTGTAAATATAAAATAGGAATATTTACAGATTTAATATAAAAATATATTGAAGTTCAGCTAATTAATTTAGACAAAAAAAGTAGTTAATTAAGGCTCATAGACTAAATTGTAAAAGTCAAATCGCTATTGAGTTTTAATTTAGAAAAGGTTTGGGGACTTAGATAGAAATTATCCAAAGGAATAAAAGGATTCATAAACTAATTTTAAATGGATAATAGTGGGTTTTAATGATTATTTGCATTTAAACTAAATTAACAATTAAAAATAATTTAATTAAAGAATTTATTAAGACTAATTAAGATTAACTATAGTTAATTAACCATTGAAATTGGTATATAAACTAAAATAAGTGGAATGAGATGAATTTTCATATTCTCCAACCATCCCAATGAATAAAAACAAAAGGGAGAAAGCTTATGTTCATCTAGGCATTCAACTATAAAATTTTTCATGGTAATCACGTCGTTTTCATGATAATTTTATACATTTATGATTTTGAGAGCTTGATTTAGCTAGCGCATGTGTCAATTTGTTCAATTGTTAAATTTTTAGCAAGTTTTCATTGTTAAGAAATTGATGAATTAGGCTTGAAATTGATAGAAATTAAGCTTAGATCATCATAAAGACTAAATTGTAAAGTTTAATAAGCTTAGTCATTATCTTTGTAATATTAGGAACCAATTTGAATAAATTGAAAATTTGTTATGAAATTATACTAGGAAAAGAAATTATAGGGTCCCTAATGAAAAAAATGTGAAATTGAATTTTAATATGATGCTAAATACCGAAAGATACACATATCTCAAGTTTAAGGACTAAATTAAATAAAATACAAAATATGCTTAGATTTGTATTTGAATGAGAATTGGATGAAAATTGATATTTTTTATTTATTTTACTATCGCACGTAGACAACAATGATGTCAGGATGTCGAGAGGGAAAGGAAAAGTGAGAGTTGTTGACAAGTGACGCGAGGATTCAATTTGTACTTGTATGATTCAAGATCAATTTAATTGTTTGCATATTCATGTCAATTGCATGGTTGAGTATCAAGGTGAGTACATATTGGTTTGTCAATTGATTTGTTGTGATTGATATTGAATATTGAGATAGTGGACTGAACTAAATAAAATAGAAAGTAGCAAGATCCAATTGATGCATGATATGTGGTATGAAAATGGTTTGAACTACGGTATGTGGTATTAGTTATATATATATATGAATTGATAATGAAATGAAATGATAATGATGATATACAAATTGGTTATATAATGAAATCGGAACATTGATTACCCTATTAGTTGTTTGGACTGGGCCGGATATAGTTGGCATGTCATAGGGTCACTTTTCATGATTTGAAACCATCGTTGTCGACCAACCCAGGGTGGTAGTATGTACATGTTTTAGTACTCATCATTTTCAGCAACCTGGGGTGATAGAGTATTAAATTCGTGTATCCGTTCTAAGTCCGTGTCTAGTTTATAGGGTTATAAAAACATGAAATGGTAATATGTTAATGAGGTGAGTGTTATTGAATCAGTATGCTTTAATACATGTGATATGTGGGAAATGACAGCATGTGAAAGACCATGCAAATCAGTTTAGACGAGCATTGGGGCTGATTTGAGTATGAACGAGCTAATAGGCTTGAAAGTGATTGAGATGTTAAAATGAAATTGTGCATTCAATTTCATGAATAATTATGTATAAGTATATGCACATAAATGATTGTATGAAATGAATAAGTAGGATGTGAAATAAATGGAAAATGATTTGGTAAGTATTATAAAGTATTGATATCGTAATGTTGAATGGTATGATATAGTAAGCTTAAGTGCAAATGTTTAGTTAATTGGTGCGAAAATTTACTATATATGTTCATAATATTTGTTAATAGAAACTATTGGCATAAATGGTATGTGAATTAGCTAAATATTAAACATGAATTGATTGTGTTCACTTGCTAATGTTAATGTTACATGGACTTGAATCATGAAATTACCATTGAGTTTTATCGCTCAGAGTACACTTTGTTGTTCCCTGCACAAGAATAGTTGAATCTCATGGTTATGGAAAGTGATTCCAGCATCCAGAAAGTGATCCTCAACTCAGTAATGTTTGTATAGTCTCTTTCACTTTAATATGTGGCAAGTATGATACAAATGAGTGCAAAATAGTATCGCAAAGTTTGTCAAAGTCGCAGATTTTGTAACACCCCAAACCCGGCCCAAACACCATTACCGGATCTGGCATGTCACTAAGAAGATTTTAAAAGATGTCGCAATTTCGGAAAATATTTTTATTGATTTTAACATTTTATTCGGGAAACTAAATGGTTGAAAATTTTGTAAAAGATATACATTTTATATTAATGCCTTAGTGAATTAAGAACCGCAATTTGATACATGCCTTAACTTAATTAAAACGTAAAATATAAATGTCTATTAATAATAAAAGCCCAAAACAAACGAAAATATAAAGCTAGTGGCCCATGGCCTTATTACAATAAAATTAAAAACCCACTAACTGGAAATATTAAAAATTAATAAACTAGTAAAGTCTTTTGCTGATTCAAAATAATCTCTCGCATGGCCACCTTGCGCTCCTCTCCAGCCCGGTCCGATGCACTAGGTGCTACCTGAAAGATGTTAAATAATGGGGTGAGTGACGAGATTCAGTGTGCAACCCTCGTGCACCATCAGATTGGGCCTTAACCCCACAGACAAATAACAGAGTATAATATATAAGAAAATATGCAAAGCCCAACCCAATCCTAGGTTTCCATCCGCTACACACCACCCTTACCTGCCAATCACACCATTGGAGATTTCTACAATCACCCCACACCGCTACACACCATCGATGGCAGTCATGCTGCAGATAGCTGTTCATCATCAGATCATGGCAATAGCCGCTACAACAGATCATGGCATTAGCCATTACAACGGATCATGGCAAAAGCCACTACAACAGATCATGGCAAAAGCCACTACAACAGATCATGGCATTAGCCACTACAACAGAACACTTCCCCTTTCATCAATCACCCTACCCCGTGCAATCACAGAAATTGGCATACATGTTTATCATATCAAATCGACGGAAACATTCACTTTAGAATGACAGAGATCACTAACCTGGTGATTCGCCTTTACCCTCCTCGGGTTTCAAATGACCATGCCGGTATTTCAAAGATTTAACGAATATAACAGATTTATAAGCATATACTAACAGGCAATCCAAATGGTATGAGAAGGTTACATACCTGATTAATGCGTAAGACTACCCTCTATGTCGATACCCTCGCTAATAGAATCTACTGCCTTCTGTCTACAACTTTGCTCAAAAGTCGGAAGAACGCGAAGATAAGGCCTCTCTATATTCGGCCAAAAGCTAGTGTTTACCAGAATTTATACGTTTAAATTAACAGATCTCCTTACCTTGAAATCTCGAAAGTAATACGATTCGAGTGCTACTAAACTCTGGCTTAGAAATCTAAGCGATTGAATCCCCTTCAAATCCCGGAATACCGCAAATGAGAGAAAACACCCGATTAGTTAACCATATAGTCATTCGGCTAAGATCTCTAAAAGCCGAAAAAAGATTGAAATCTCACGAATCGACACTTACCTTTAGTTTTCTTCAAGATTTGGCACAAGCAGACACCACAGAAGGAATTCGACAATCACAAGAGATGAGATCCAGGGATTTCAGCTTTGGAGA